>OY744483.1:325984459-326584459 GCA_963556165.1 Tipula helvola | reverse complement strand
CAATTAGAATGTCATTAAATCTTGCATATTCCATAATTATTGCTATAAGTTCCTTTCTCTCGCTGGAGTTAAAATGAACCTTTTTCTCAAAAAAATTTACCTCACGGGCATTCGATTTTAATATATCCTCAATGTTCTGTAAATAAAAAAAAGAAATGAAGCAGACTAAGAATTCAATTTCTACTTAACCATCGTTTGCGATACTTACTAACTCCTTAAATGATTTAGATGATTTAGTTTCCGATATGTTTTCCGGAGATGAAACCCAATCTATAACAGATACAGACCCCATCGAAACCGTATATGTAATTAATGATTATGTAATCATATGTAATTAAAGTAAAATTAGAAGTTAAGGATGTTAAAAGAACTTGTATATAGGAATTTTGAATAATGATAACTAACAAGTTGAAATATCGACAAGCCATATGAAAAAATTCTTTATAGTATATTAAAAGCCAAACTATACACTTTAAACTTAATTTTAATGCTTATTTATCAACAAATGTGTACTTACTAAAACACTAAATCACTTAATCACTCACTGCACAAGTAAAAATTAAAACAAAGGAAACTAAATAAGTATATAATAAATATTATTATTCCTTACTGCACGAGAAACCACCTTATAATGAACAATTTACCGCAATTCTCTTTATTTCCTTTCAATCTTGCTGCGATATACATACTACGAATGTAATAAAATTTACTACTCGATCGGGAAGTTTACTTCACCTGTTGTAAAAAGGCAAAATAACGTAGTAATAGATATTACGCGTGTAATTAAATGTGATTACAAACCAATTTTACAACGCATGTAGTTAATTTTACCTCGTTATAAAAACAAAATAAATATCGGCTGGTATAGATGAAACAATTTGACTGCACTTGTAATAAAATTTAGCTACAAATGTAATAAAACGAAAAAAATCTGAATATTTCTACTACAAAAGTACCTACGCCTGTACTAAATTGTTCGATTTTGTAATGGATTTTACTAATAATGAATGTTTCCTAATTCATTAATCGGTTTTGTAAATTTTACTGCAATTATTTTTCTCTGTGTAGAACGTTTTTACTACTAAATGTGTGTCATTGCATAATTTTGGCTGATATAATGTTTCGGAGTAATATAATTGGCTTTCCAATTTTCAAATTAAGAATGTATGGTGGTAATCCGAGAACATCGAGAGATCGAGAGAATTAAGAAATTCCATTGGACAATTTACTACTTCACTTTGGTTCATCACGAAGTCAATGGATTTGTATGTCACCGTTTCACCTGCGATTCTGTTAATGCTGTTGTTTATATCGTATACGTCGACATTTTTAGTGAGTTTTCCTGTTTTTGAATTTGTAGGTACGGTGCCGTTACCGACCTCGAGTAATTGCCTTGAAAATATGTCAGCTGTTGGATCGGTTTGAAGCCGAACTCTCATATATTTGTTGTTAAATGCATTTTTTTGACTGTATTCCAAAAAGTTGAATATTTCAAGTGGGCATGCAATTCATCAGCTGGTATTGAGCAAGATATAACTGGAAGCATTTGCCTAAAATCCCTGGATAGTAATAACATCGCTTCACCAAATTAAACCTGATTATTTCGCAAGTCTTTCAATGTATGGCCTAATTATGCTAATAACTTCTTGTGAGCCTTGTACTCTCATCCCATACAATGATTTTGCACGCCTGAAGAACCTTTCCCATTCCTGACGCTTTTAAAATATTACATGTTGGGTTATCTGTCAATTACATGTTTAGTGGTAGTTTAAGAGCTGAATGCACTATTCTCCCTCCATCCATCAACGTGGCAGCAATGCTTGAGCCAGCAAGAGCTAATGCAATATGGCCATTGGAACGGAGTTTAGCCAGTTTGTGTGATGGTATCAAATGCTATCTTTTGCTCTGGAGTTTCGGTGTTTTTTCTTGGACGAACAGCTATAAGTCATTTCTGTCGAATGTTTCTGTCATTCCCAATTGTGCTAACAATTTGCCGCACAATGCAAGATAAAGTCTCTCAATGAAGATTAGCGTTCCATTGTATATTTCTTCTGTGAAATGCAAGTCGTGATTTTGTGTTTCATGACGCATTCTGCGCAGAATTTCGTCCATGTAGTCTTTGTATTTCTCCTATAATTGTACTGGTTGTGTCGGGCAACATGTAGATAAAATAATTGAAAAAAGCGTGCGTATTTGAAATGGATTAGAAGTAGCGGATAAATTTTCAATTGACTTGGCCCAATAGTTATTGTTGTGTTCGGTGAATTTGTTGCTCTGCCCGTTATGTTTTGTTCTATGAAATACACTCTTTGTCTGTTTTCAAGATGGGTAGCAAGATGAACGACAGTTCGATCCCTCTCGTGGATTGGAAATCCTTAAATACGCCACAGAGCTTTATTGCTGCTGATATATTTGCCGATTTGATATTGAGAGTTCATCTAAATTACTTCTTGTTGAAACTCCAGACACGGCCATATCGCTGCCTTTGTTGCCGTATTTACAAATGTATTTTATGGATTTCACAGAATTGCAATACTCAACGTTGATAATATGTACCCAACGATTATCGTCTTCTGTACTTCTTCGTCGATATAGTGAGTAACCAACATTACCAGTAATTTTGTCTTTTAACAACTCTCGAGGATGTCTCGAGGACTTTACGCTTTTTCTGGTAGAGTTTTAACTATAAGTCCAGAAGTCCAGTGCTTAGGTCATAACCAGGGAATTTTTTGAACTTTCCTTATTAATTTCATCTTTTAGATCTTGTAGTGTTACAGGTCTTATCTTTAGGTTATCCACTTTATTTACTGGAATTATATTTTCTTCAGCTGTTTGGCTTAGAAGGGGTAGAAATGTGTCTTCAATGATTTAACCGCTTATTTAAAGTGTCCAGGCTTCTTTCTTCTTTTAGTAGCCTTAAGTTTAAGGCTTCTATATTCTTTAAAAAAATTCAAGAATTAGGCTTTGAACGTCTTCTTCTTCCTTGTTACTTACTATTTCCCACTGTTGTACAATCTGTGAGTATGTGTTTCGGCCTTCTATTGCGCTTGTTGCGGTAGTTCTATACCACTGGGTTTTTAGACATTGTCCTACCACTGGGCATCCCACGGTTTAGCGGGCCCTGTCTTTGTTTATTTCTCAGATTTTGAAGTTTCCTGGCAACTTCATATCGTCTATAGTTAGCGGGATGCTTTCCGTTACAGTTTATGCATTGTGGACGCGTAGTTTTTATGAACTTACAAGCTTGGGCGAGATGTTTTCCCGAACATTTCACACATCTAGGCTCTCGTTTTCAATATTTCGGCGTGTGATTATATCCTTGGCATTTCTTACACTGAGGTATCAAACTTGTGGATTTTCTTAACGCTTCTATTCGAACTCTCATGTTAAGGGCTGCCCTAATATTGAATTTTTTTTCCACTTTTTCTGTGCTATTAAAAGTAAGCATAATCAATGAGAGCCCCTTCAATTTATGACGGCTATCACTTTGGCAAAGGCGTTTATGTGCTTGTTATATGAAAAAGGGAATATTTGGTAACAGGTTAAGTTGGGTTTGCAAAAAGAACAAAAAGATCGAAAAGGTTAGAACCGGAACTCTATAAAACCAGTTTTGTTGTCTATTTTATATTGTACTAGCTGCGATAAACCCGGTGTTACTCGGGAAAATATTAAATATTTGTGGAATTACCACAATGTTAACTATACCGATCGTAATTACCTTTTCTGAAAATGAAGATTTATTTTTGAAATTTTCTTCTGAAAAATTCTCTTCAAAATATTTTAAAATTCTACTTTCCGTTGCCTAAATAAAATTCGCAATTCGCTCCAATATATTCGTCGGTTCTATTCTAATTAAAGGGATTAAGCCAACCAAAACTAACTTGGGACGTTTGTGGTACAACAATGCGCAGCAGCGAAGCGAATGACACAATTCCTACATCAGTGTCTGTAAGGTTGACGAAGTATTTACTAATTTAAAATCCGCTCAAATAAATTCAACTTTTCTATATCAATAACACAACGGATTAAGACCACCGAAATATCACTTGAAATATATATGTATGTATATAAATAAGGAAATATATATGTAAGGCTTTTGGGTGTCGTGTTTTCTATTTTAATAAAAAACAAATAATTAAAAAAATTAATTTTTGAATTTTTGAAAAATGTTCTAGTTTCTGTGGGTATTGCTGAAATCTCTACACATCGTGTCAGTTTCTATCCTCTAAGGTTTAAAATGAATTAAAAGAACGTTAGAATTTTTTTTTTTAAATTTGAGGAAAAAAATTTAAAATATCTACAATTTCTTAACCTATATACTGATGCCGCATTGTAGAAGTGCCGCGTTATGAATCGTCTTTTAGAAGTACCCATATAAAAAATAAGCTTTTATAGTTATTTCTATATCAAAAGTTTGAATACAAATAGTTTTAGATTTCTGCAGAGCTCACCGGCTGTCGCTAATGTCAATGATGGAAGGAACCTAGCAGCTTTACCAACCGTTGAAAAGCTGTTTTTGTCCTTAAAAATAAGGCCAAAGTTAATCTCCATTTTTCCCGGTGATACCTCACAATTAAGATTGAAAGAGGCTGTAAAACGGCGAATGAAATTTCTAGCATACATAGGTGAGGTGCTAAAATTCCAATATGTCTGGAAAAAATAAAATTAACTCATTCACCACTAGTTGGAAACTGTTTTGTTTTTAACATTATTAAATCTTTCCGTCAAGTTCTTCATTATCTTTACCTTCTTGCTCTACATTGTGGAACAACTTGCCGTTAAAACTCTCTCGATGAGGCGTAGATTTGCAGATACACCTTTTGCAAGATGTGTTGTTATTGAAATTTGTTTGACATGCTTCAAAAGACAGATTTTACGAATGATACCTTTATTGATAATAATCATACATTTCATCATAGATACCATCGTACCATTATATCATAACACCATCAGATTATCATATCACCATACTACATACCATAAAGTTATAAAATATATCCATCAAACCATCACACAATTATACCGTTACACCATCATTTCATCATGCGTTCATGCCATCATACTATTAAACCATCATACTATCACACCATCATAACATCATAAATTATACCAACATCAACTATTATACCATCATATAATAAATTGTACCATCATATCATCACACCATCATAACAATTATAATAATATTCCTAAACATCGTATCATCGTAACATCGTACCATCGTACCATCGTACCATCGTACCATCGTAACATCGTACCATCGTACCGTCTTACATCATCTCCATCACAATCACCATCACCATCACTGCCATCTTCACCATCCCCATTACAATTTCAGTTTTCTTCATCAACATCTTCAACACCATCCTCATCACCACCACGACCACAGTTAAAAGAATAATCATACATGTGACGATTTATTTTTGATTTTAAACTAAATATCCCAAAATCAGCTCAATCGGTGAATTTTTAGCAATTCGATCCTCCATGGTAACTTTGGATCAGATTATCACCCCAGAGGAAGGGAGTGGAAACGAAAGATATTGACAGTGACGGTCTTAAGGTCTTAAACAATAATTGTTTGCAGTTTGGTTCAAATCGGTCAACGCGTGTGGATTTGTATAACAATCATACAAACATACAAACAATCACTTTTATATATATACATAGATAGATAGATGGATATTGCATATTTACCAGTTAAAATCAAAATCGGTACCAGAACTTCATCGTATAAAAATCCTATTTGCATTATGTACATGTCGAATTTTATCGGATTTTAGTTTTACGGTTTACTTTTACTTCGACCTTTATATTTACCTTTACCTTTACTATTAATTACTTTAACTTTATTATATCACCATACCAACATAACATCACACAACCATACCACCATGTTATCAAAACATTATGCCTTCATAAATCGTACCATAATATCAGCATAACAACCCGAGTAACCACATGTCACAAAAAAGCGACAAAAATTTCACATAAAATGGTGACTGGTGGAAAAAAATATGACAAAAAATTGTCACAATATGGATGAAAAATGGTGGATGGAACACATAGTGGTGGTAAACGAACATTTTGTATATCAAATTTGTCAGTTTTTGATGGAATATTTTTGAAATATTTGTTGAAAATTTAGTCACAAATTCGACAGTTTTTTTATGGTAATAAAGTCAAATATTTCTCGATATTTTCTGAATAATTGGTGGTTTAACTGTGGAACTAATTATGAACTATTTGTTGAAATTATAACCACAAATTCGATAGTGTTTTTATAATATCACTTAATTATCAATAATTTTGTGGATATTTGTTGGTTTATTGATGCAATTATGCGTAAGAAAATTTTTAATGACCCTACTTAAATAATTTTGTAAAAAATACTCCATTGAATCATTGAATGGTTTATTTGATATTTTTATTATTATTTATTTTAAAAAAAAATATCTACCTAAAATGTAGAAATATCAAAATCTCCCCCCCCCCCCCCCCCCGTACTTTAATCCGAGCCGAGAGTTAATACAAAATGTCTCGACTCCAAAAAATTTAAACTTTTTCCTTGAGTTTTCTATGTGGTAGTTTGGTTTCGTGCAGAGAAACTCGCACAAACAAAAAGTTCGGTCTACTTATCAGGTACTCAGGTAGTTACGACCAAACACAAACTACAAAAATAAAATTCCAACTTCATACATTAAGTATGAGGCAAGAACGTAGTGACTTAGCGAATTACATATAAATTCACCAAATCAAAAACAGATCAAAATCTTTTTTTTTTTTTTGGGAGTTTTGTCACAAAATATCCGCATAAATAAGTTTCAAATTGTCAACTTATTTTGTGACAAAAAGGAACTTACATTTTGTGATAAATTGGTCTAAAATTTTGTGATCACCATTTTTGGTTACTCGGGAATATAATATATCTTACCATCGCACCAGCTTACCATAATGCTATTACACCATCATACCAAAATACACACATGTCAAAATACCATCATATCATCAAACCATGCTTACGCTTCGATTGCGGTTCTTGATACCGCTAATAGTAGGTCTCGCTATCTGTAATTGTTGTGCCAGCGCTACTAGGTACTTATTAAGCAAATTGTCAGACAAAAATATTCAAAATCCGCAATTGTGCTCCGATTACTGTTCTTGATAACTCTAAAGATAGGTTTTGGGACCAATAAATATTGTGCCAACTCGCCTTTAGATTGCTTAATTATCTCCAATAACAAGTTTCGGCTTAATGAGTTAAATAGGCACGAGTATAAGGAGCACGTTGCAGAGAAGATTTTCCCACCGACTGCACAGTTTCTCTACAATATTTACACTTTCGTCGATCGTTTAATAATAAGGACATATTGGCCGCTAAGAGACTACTAATTAGGTTGCCATCCGGTAATTCTTTTCTTTGAGTTTTTATTAAAAGAAAAATATTTTTTATTCAACTTATTTAGTTTACTTATTCATATTCTAATTATTAAACTTAAACTCTATATTTCTCTTATCCATTCTAATCGAAATATGCTTGCTCGACATAATTTTCATGTAAAACTGCATGTTGATGGTGTTATCGAGCAATATGATATTACTTAGGAATGCTTGTACTATTCCCTTTTTAAATTCAAATGTCACCATTTGAACTTCTAGACTATGGATTTGAATAGAGCTTCCTTTTTCTGCGTATGCCGTATCTGGTGGTTGCGTACGGAATGCTGCTGTTTGTAATTCTTGATTCTCAGCAAGCACTGTTGTTTTAACCAACTTCTCACTAGCTGTAATTTTGAAGATACGTACGTATATTTTTACCATATAGTTTAGTAAATATAGTGAAAATAAAAATTATGCTTAAGGTGCCAGTGGCGGCCAATAATAATAGACTATAGGTGATCTGTTGGGTGGATGTTCCATCTTGTATCAGCTCGATTTGATCTTTGTTGTTTATGTGCAGGTCTTTCATCATTTGAAACAACAGAATTTCTTTAAACTGGTTTTCCTGTGGTGTTGATTGTAGGATAGCTGTGAACTGTGAAGATATCATTATTTAGGGACAAACTTATGTTATTGAATTTTATCAAGTAGGTGCCATTTGGTGCTTGGGTTTCTTTTTTCAAGCAGAGGTCGCCATCAAATTGGTTCTGTGGAATAACTCCTTCTGCTAATTCATCAATTGTTGGTACGTGTTGATTATTGGTATTATTGCATTTGGAAGGGGGCTTTTGAGCAAGTTCGGTACGCTCATGGAATTAAATACTAATATCTAGGATGTTATACCATAAATATACCTACCCCTTAATAATACCATAAATGGTACTTTTGTGAACGGCTTTGTCTGATTCTGTTAAAACGGTTGTGTTCCTATCTTACTTCACTATCTCGGGTTTATGTCTGGCTAAATAATATGACCTGGTTGGTAAGTCTTTATCGCCTTACGAATTTTATTATGGCACTGTATGTCTTTTGTCTGTTTTTTGTTCTAGTTTCTCTATATTATCGAGACGATTTTGCTCGAATTGACTTGGGTCTATATTTGGAGTCCTACCGTAATAAACGTCTACTGGTTTTTTTATCTGTGGTAGAATGAATTGAGTAGTTGTATTCGTTTACCGCTCGCTGGAGTAGTTCTTCAAAGTTCTCTGGACTCCATCTGGATTGAGATATCTCATTATCTTGAATCTTTCGATTTGTCCATTTACCTCGCTTTTATATGGGGGAGCTTTGAAAACCTTAATACTTAGGATGTCTTCCATCATTGACAATATGAAATTTGAATTTAAAGATTTTTCGTTGTCTATTATAACGACTTCAGGGACGCTGAAGAAAACAGAATATCTCTCAAGGGTTGTTTAATGTAATTTATTGCTCTTTACTTTATTGGTTTGCAGAAGGCAAGTTTCATAAATTTATCTATGGCGATCAAAATTAGATTATTTTGTGTTGAGTAGATATCAATGTGAAGGGTGGGATAGGTGTAGGAATTATCTCCTGATTATTAGGATGTCGGTCATTTTGTTTTCTTGACAAACTTTGCAGCATTTGACTAATAAATTAGTCTTCCTGTTCATTCTGGGAAAATAGTAATTTTCAATCATTTGATTTTAATTCTCCTGAGCATTGCGATCAGCACGTCTATGGATGGATAATATTTTCTCTTCTTGTTGAGTTTCATTTGAGATATCTTTTATCATTTTTTGTGTAAACCGAATCTTATAATTTCTAAAGTGTAAAGGATAAATTTCCTGAATTCTTCCCATTAGGCATTCTATCGTTTTTAGTCCATTGATTAAATTTGGATTTAGATATCTTTTGAAGAAATTTATAATGTCAGTATTAGTAAAGTTGGTTTGTGTCATAATATGATGATCATTTCGTATGATGAACAATCATCATTATGCTGTATTGTCGACATGTCATTTATTTTGGTAATGGTAGTTGTTCTGGATAAAGCGTCAGCTACTCTGGATAGGGCGTGAGCTGCTACTAAGATAACTTCCATCTTTTCATATTTGAATTATTGTTCTTATTGCTCGGGGCATAAGTTAGTGGTTGGTGATCAGTGAAGATATTGACTTTCCTAGATCCGTACAGGAAATTTCTCAATGAAGTCAGAGCCCAAATTATAGCCAGCATCTCTTTTCGTTGGCTGCGTAGTTTTTTTCTGTCTTATCGAGAGTTCTCGAGAGGAATGTAATTGGTTTTCTTTCTTGTGGGAGGACTGCCCCTGGTGCGAAATTAGAGGCGGTTGTTGTGATTTCAAATTCTTTTTGGAAGTTGGGAAATTTTAATAGGACTTCGTTAGATACTAAAGAATTTTTTATTTTGTTAAATGCGGTTATCTCCATGTGTTCAAGATTGAGAAGTTTATTTTTTGAGAGTGTTTTTGATACATGTCCGTCTTCCCCTCTTAAAAGCAAAGTCAGGGGCCTTGCTAATTTGGCGTAATCTTTAATGAAACGTCTGTAGAATCCCGACATTCCGCGGAATGATCTAAGTTCTTTTACTGTTTTTGGTAACGGGAAGTTGTTTATAGCTTCTATTACCTTTTTGTTTGTTTTTATGCCCTCTTTAGAGATTACGAAACCAAGAAATTCGACCTGGTCTTAAAAAAATTCGGATTTATAGAGTTGGATCTTCATATTAGCTTCTTGTAAAGTTTCAAATATGATTTCCATGTTTTCAAAGTGTTCTTCTTCTGACTTTCCAAAGATGATTATATCATCAATATAGGTCAGGTCGTTTATTCTCGAATTGGTTCATTTGTCTGTTTTGGTAGTTGATTTGCCGAAAGTGTATAGAGTAATCCACTGCCATTGGTTGTGGCTTATGAAAATAACTCCTATTGGGAATTCTAGGTGGCTGCTGATTATAAGGTTTGGGAATTTGCCTCGAACTTGAAGGATGTTGGTAATAATTTTGGAATGGTTTTGGGTAATTTTGGGATGCTTGAAGATTGTATAACAATGAAGAGTAAATATTTCTGGGTTGGTTAGAAAAATGCTGCTGTTGTATTGGTGTGATTCTCCTAGGAAGAGGTGAAGGAGGTTGAGAAAATCGAGGCATTTGGATGTTCATATTTCCATGGCTGTTCTGAACAACGGTACTGCACATTCTCAAGTTGTAGGCACAAAAATGTCTGCAGTATAATGATCTACAAATCCTAGATGGCGGAATTTTGAGTTTTTGGAACCTCGATTGAAAATAACCCGTGTTTTGGGGCTTTGGGGCTTCTGTTATTTTATTGAAAAAATCTTGTTGGCGGTGGTTAGTTCAAAATTTGATGCAAATATGGCTTATTATTTACATGGCCATACGCAGGGTCTTCTATTTAATGATTTTTGCTTCAAATGTGAGTACACAGATAGTCGAGAAGATTTATTTGTCTTTGAGACTTTTGATTTTTGTTGAGTAAATTTTGTTATTTCCAGCTTAGCGTTAGTTCCTTCAACAGTGAGAAATTTTCAGAATTATTTTAGCCGAATTTAGCATTGGAATTACCGAGCGGATCTAGGAATTTTAATCTTTAGGACTTATAATCGGATTAACAAAATCAAATGTTTAGAAGAGGGAGGGGGGAGGGGAGGCTAATATTAAAATTTGCTTACTTTTCATGTCGATGTACAACATTCAATTATTTATCATATATTTTGATAAGGAAATTCCTACTCAAATTACGTTATCATAATCATACTTATAATTAATAATCGTTTTATTATTTCATTTTTTTTTTGTTTGTAGGAAATATTCAAAGCCTATTTTGCGTACACCGGCCGTTATCTTATCAAAGATATCAAAAACCAGTTCAACTTTAATTTATATTTGCTACTCGCTGGTTTATCGGTGCCATATTTTGAATATTTGGCACGTTGCATACATCGTGGCGGTTCATTGAGATGGCTCTACTATTTATTGTTTACAATACCAAATGATGAGGTTATCAATATGAAATATTATTTTGAAGCAAGTAAGTTTTGACGCCAAGTATATTGAATGTAATTTTTGTTTCTAATCAAATTTATCGTTGTATGTATATAGAATATAATCGCAAAGTGGAAAAATTTGTTGAGACATGCATTCAAAATGATGAACAAAAATCTGAGGTATACCTACTCAAACCATTAATACGATCGTTGGAGGCGCGTCGCAACGAAAATGTGAGTGTTTCACCGAACGAAGTGAATTACGATATTGATCGTTTAGCTAGCATAAAACCATCAACGTTTAGTACCAAAAAAGATGAGAAGGATATATTAAAGGATATTTTCTACTATAAAAATTGGTCACATATACGTGCAGTGTGCGAGGATTACCACAAGAAGTATAATCAGCCCGTTTTTGATGTGATAAAACGTTGCTATATATCAAACGGGGATGATATATTTTGCAATATTGCAAAATATGCGCTCAACAAAAATTTCTATTTTGCATACCTATTGAAGCTGTCAATGAAGGGATTGGGTACAAACGATTTGCTTCTTATGCATATTATACTCAAAAGGTCTGAACTCGATTTGGGCGATATAAAAGTTGAATTCCAAAATTTGTATAAACAATCGCTTCGGGAATGGGTACGTGATGATACATCAGGCCACTATAAATATGGTCTATATGCGTTGATGGGTGAGCAGCGGTCATCATAAATGGCGATCACCAAACTATTTCTATTTTTCTATAAAAAATTTAAATAACCATTCCAAATAGTGGCGCAAACGCAATTTTAGGTTCCCCCTGGAGACTCTGGTGTGAAGGCGAGCGCAAGAAATAAATACCATAATGTTCCAGACTCTGCCAAACTCAGCCGCATTTTTTTTTTTGACAGTTTCTTTTTGCGTGCGCCCTCCCCCCGTCCAATCCAAGTCCACCAGAGTCAAATAGTGTTTACACCATAATACTCTAATAAAATTAAAGAAGAAATCTCTCTAAAATACCAACTTATATAAATGTCTTATACATAAAATAAAGTAACTAAAAATATTCTAAAGTATATTGATATATATAAAGAACAAAAAAAAAATTATTGATGTCCAAATGCTAAACTTACTATAACCATTTGATATTTGTGTTGTATACTAAACATTAAAAATTTAAATATTTTGTGAAGGACACCCTTCCTAAAAAAAGAAGGAAAAAATCCCAATGATAAAATAAAAAATTGTGAATATATTCCGCCCCCTTTTTGGAATATAATTTATCGATTTAAAAAAATAAAAAACAAAAAACAAATACGTTTATACCAAAATCAAATCAAAAAAAAAAAAAAAAAAAAGTCAAAATTATTTTTGTTAATTTTATTTTAATAATTAAGTTTAATTAAATTTATAAATAATTTAATATTTATTTGTTTTTAAATTAAATAACAAAAATATAAATATTATTATTGATATAAACAAAAGACAAATAATATTATAAAAATATATAAAAATATTAAATATTACAAAAAAAATATTTATTGTTGTTAGAAAAAAATGTATTTTGTTGTTAAAATATAAAAAAGTAAAACAAAACAAAGCAAAAAAATGATCAAAATCAAATAAAATAAATCAAAACATTTAAAAATATTTATTATAAATAAGATTTATAATAACAAAAAAAAATAACGAACGATATATAATTTATTCAGCCGAAATGTCAGTTGTGTCCCATCACCGGATTATAGATGGCAGTTCTTATGGTTTGTGTACACGGTTAAATAATCTTTAAATGGGATAGTACAATATTGACTCAATAGATACACATTGTTCGTGTATATAGTACATTTAGGGTGAAGTGTATCAAAGTATTTATGTTGTTGGAAAATTCCACTTTCCAACGAGTTATAGTGATTAGTGTTTATAGCAAATCTAGTTAGATGAAGGTTTGAATAGTGGAGTGAAAAACAAAAAAACATGCAGGTTTGGGTTTAGAACAAAAAAAGGATTTTGAGGGGAAGGTAAAGAAAAAGTGGTGCTAGTAAAACTAATGTACAGAAAACAAAACAAATGTGCCTATTCTAAATAACATTAGACACTTAAATTAGGTGTATGTGCTAAATAAAACTTAGGGGTTCACTTGGAACAAGTCAGTGTAAAATAAGCATTAACTTACAACAAAAAAAAAAAAAAAAAGTTATACATAGAACGGGGTTGGCCTCACAATTATAAAAAACAACCAAAAAGGAACCAAGCCATCAAAAATTGTAGGTTCGTCTTCAAGACACCTCCTACTTAAGGGTAGGTACTTCCTCGATTAATCATTTTAATTTTAACGCAAATAAAAAAAAAAAAAAACCTGAACCGTCCTACAGGAATCGAGAACGGGAGCTGAGAGGATCCGGAACCAACCGTAAGTTTTTCAGAACATTTTTTTTTGTCCCAATTTTCATAATTAAATTGTTTTAGTTTTGTTACATTTACCAACCATATATTTTCCCTCTTTTTGCGCTTGTCTTCAATCCGGTCAAACTATCACGATTGTACGTCCCGGAAACCCCACGCCTAACCCTGAACATATCTCGCCGGTGATACCACACCGGACCTCTGGATTCTTGTTTTGCCAACGGGGTCACTTTCACGTATCATTTTGTCAGTTCTATCAATTGTATAATTTGTTTTAAGTTTTAAAATAAATTTCCGAAATTTTACAAATTTCGTTTTACCAACAAACTTCCAAAATTCTGTAAAACCTAAAACTATTCGAAATTCTTAAAATTCTATTCTTTTAAATTAACAGGGTTTATAGAATTTAGAATTTTAAATTCTAAAATTTATAAATTCTATAAATTCTATGAATTCTGTAAATAGAGAATCATACAGAACTCATAAGTTTAATTTCTCAACAGGCTTCCTCACCCTATTTGATCTTCTCAGATTGCACTCATCTCTCTCCTATAGGTTTAGCCGACTCAATTGTATCAATGGGATTTTCAACAACATGGGTAGTAACAGCAGACTCTACACCCGGATCCATACTACTCTCCGTTCCATTACTCCCATTTTCTATGTTAACACACGGAGTAGTTGGGGCCTTTCGAAGCAAGTACATGGTTCCCAAGAACATACCCATTATATTTTTAAAAAATCGCCATGCTCCTGGGATATGCCAATCGCATCATCATTAACATCGTTAAACCGGGAAACATCGTTCTTCAAATCTAGATACAAATTCAGAGCCAGAAAAATCGAAAATCTGCAATTGTTCTCCGATTTCGATGGTTGATACCTGTATCAATAGGCTTTGGGACCTGTAATCGTCATGCCAACGGTCATTTGGATCGCTCGCACATTTCCACACATTTCGCAAAAATTCAATTTTATTGAAAATCAACTGAACTATAGCCCACAAATTCAGAGCCAGAAAAATCGAAAATCTGCAATTGTGCTCCGATTTCGATCTCTTTCATTAGCCGTTGGGACCTGTAATCGTCATGCCAACGGTCATTTGGATCGCTCGCACATTTCCACACATTTTGCAGAAAATTCAATTTTATTGAAAATCAACTGAACTCTAGCCCACAAATTCAGAGCCAGAAGAATCGAAAATCTACAATTGTGCTGCGATCTCCATGGTTGATACCTCTATCAATAGGCATTGAGACCTGTAATGGTCATGCCAACGGTCATTTGGATCGCTCGCACATTTCCACACATTTCGCAGAAAATTCAATTTTATTGAAAATCAACTGAACTATAGCCCACAAATTCAGAGCCAGGAAAATCGAAATCTGCAATTGCGCTCCGATTTCGATGGTTGATACCTCTATCAATAGGCGTTGAGATCTGTAATCGTCATGCCAACGGCCATTTGAATCGCTCGAATATTTCTGCACATTTCACAGAAAATTCAATTTTATTGAAAATCAACTGAACTATAGCCCACCAATTCAGGGCCAGAAAAATCGAAAATCTGCAATTGTGCTCCGATTTCGATGGTTGATACCTCTATCAATAGGCGTTGAGACCTGTAATCGGCATACCAACGGCCATTTGAATCGCTCGAATATTTCTGCACATTTCACAGAAAATTCAATTTTATTGAAAATCAACTGAACTATAGCCCACAAATTCAGAGCCAGAAAAATCGAAAATCTGCAATTGTGCTCCGATTTCGATATCTTTCATTAGGCGTTGAGACCTGTATTCGTCATGCCAACGGCCATTTGAATCGCTCGAATATTTCTGCACATTTTGCAGAAAATTCAATTTTATTGAAAATCAACTGAACTATAGCCCACAAATTCAGAGTCAGAAAAATCGAAAATTTGCAATTCTGCTCCGATTTCGATGGTTGATACCTCTATCAATAGGCGTTGAGATCTGTAATCGTCATACCAACGATCATTTGAATCGCTCGAATATTTCTGCACATTTCGCAGAAAATTCAATTTTATTGAAAATCAACTGAACTATAGCCCACCAATTCAGAGCCAGAGAAATCGAAAATCTGCAATTCTGCTCCGATTTCGATGGTTGATACCTCTATCAATAGGCGTTGAGATCTGTAATCGTCATGCCATGGGTCATTTGGATGGCTGGCACATTTCCACACATTTCGCAGAAAATTCAATTTTATTGAAAATCAACTGAACTATAGCCCACAAATTCAGAGTCAGAAAAATCGAAAATTTGCAATTCTGCTCCGATTTCGATGGTTGATACCTCTATCAATAGGCGTTGAGATCTGTAATCGTCATACCAACGATCATTTGAATCGCTCGAATATTTCTGCACATTTCGCAGAAAATTCAATTTTATTGAAAATCAACTGAACTATAGCCCACAAATTCAGAGCCAGAAAAATCGAAAATCTGCAATTGGGCTCCGATTTCGATAGTTGATACCTCTATCAATAGGCGTTGAGACCTGTAATCGTCATGCCAACGGTCATTTGAATCACTCGAATATTTCTACACATTTCGCAGAAAATTCAATTTTATTGAAAATCAACTGAACTATAGCCCATAAATTCAGAGCCAGAAAAATCGAAAATCTGCAATTGTGCTCCGATTTCGATGGTTGATACCTCTACCAATAGGCGTTGAGACCTGTGATCGTCATGCCAACGGTCATTTGAATCGCTCGAATATTTCCACACATTTTGCAGAAAATTCAATTTTATTGAAAATCAACTGAACTATAGCCCACAAATTCAGAGCCAGAAAAATCGAAAATCTGCAATTGTGCTCCGATTTCTATGGTTGATACCTCTACCAATAGGCGTTGAGACCTGTGATCGTCATGCCAACGGTCATTTGAATCGCTCGAATATTTCCACACATTTCGCAGAAAATTCAATTTTATTGAAAATCAACTGAACTATAGCCCACAAATTCAGAGCCAGAAAAATCGAAAATTTGCAATTGTGCTCCGATTTCGATGGTTGATACTTCTATCAATAGGCGTTGAGACCTGTAATCGTCATGCCAAAGGTCATTTGGATCGCTCGCACATTTCCACATATTTCGCAGAAAATTCAATTTTATTGAAAATCAACTGAACTATAGCCCATAAATTCAGAGCCAGAAAAATCGAAAATCTGCAATTGTGCTCCGATTTCGATGGTTGATACCTCTATCAATAGGCGTTGAGACCTGTGATCGTCATGCCAACGGTCATTTGAATCGCTCGCACATTTCCACACATTTCGCAGAAAATTCAATTTTATTGAAAATCAACTGAACTATAGCCCACAAATTCAGAGCCAGAAAAATCGAAAATCTGCAATTGTGCTCCGATTTCGTTGGTTGATACCTCTATCAATAGGCGTTGAGACCTGTAATCATCATGCCAACGGTCATTTGAATCGCTCGAATATTTTTACACATTTCGCAGAAAATTAAATTTTATTGAAAATCAACGGAACTATAGCCCACAAATTCAGAGCCAGAAAAATCGAAAATCTGCAATTGTGCTCCGATTTCGATGGTTGATACCTCTATCAATAGGCGTTGAGACCTGTGATCGTCATGCCAACTTTCATTTGAATCGCTCGAATATTTCAACACATTTCGCAGAAAATTCAATTTTATTGAAAATCAACTGAACTATAGCCCACAAATTCAGAGCCAGAAAAATCGAAAATCTGCAATTGTGCTCCGATTTCGATGGTTGATACCTCTATCAATAGGCATTGAGACCTGTAATCGTCATGCCAACGGTCATTTGAATCGCTCGAATATTTTTACACATTTCGCAGAAAATTAAATTTTATTGAAAATCAACGGAACTATAGCCCACAAATTCAGAGCCAGAAAAATCGAAAATCTGCAATTGTGCTCCGATTTCGATAGTTGATACCTCTATCAATAGGCGTTGAGACCTGTAATCGTCATGCCAACTTTCATTTGAATCGCTCGAATATTTCAACACATTTCGCAGAAAATTCAATTTTATTGAAAATCAACTGAACTATAGCCCACAAATTCAGAGCCAGAAAAATCGAAAATCTGCAATTGTGCTCCGATTTCGATGGTTGATACCTCTATCAATAGGCATTGAGACCTGTAATCGTCATGCCAACGGTCATTTGAATCGCTCGAATATTTCAACACATTTCGCAGAAAATTAAATTTTATTGAAAATCAACGGAACTATAGCCCACAAATTCAGAGCCAGAAAAATCGAAAATTTGCAATTGTGCTCCGATTTCGATGGTTGATACTTCTATCAATAGGCGTTGAGACCTGTAATCGTCATGCCAAAGGTCATTTGGATCGCTCGCACATTTCCACATATTTCGCAGAAAATTCAATTTTATTGAAAATCAACTGAACTATAGCCCATAAATTCAGAGCCAGAAAAATCGAAAATCTGCAATTGTGCTCCGATTTCGATGGTTGATACCTCTATCAATAGGCGTTGAGACCTGTGATCGTCATGCCAACGGTCATTTGAATCGCTCGAATATTTCCACACATTTCGCAGAAAATTCAATTTTATTGAAAATCAACTGAACTATAGCCCACAAATTCAGAGCCAGAAAAATCGAAAATCTGCAATTGTGCTCCGATTTCGATGGTTGATACCTCTATCAATAGGCGTTGAGACCTGTAATCGTCATGCCAACGGTCATTTGAATCGCTCGAATATTTTTACACATTTCGCAGAAAATTAAATTTTATTGAAAATCAACGGAACTATAGCCCACAAATTCAGAGCCAGAAAAATCGAAAATCTGCAATTGTGCTCCGATTTCGATGGTTGATACCTCTATCAATAGGCGTTGAGACCTGTGATCGTCATGCCAACTTTCATTTGAATCGCTCGAATATTTCAACACATTTCGCAGAAAATTCAATTTTATTGAAAATCAACTGAACTATAGCCCACAAATTCAGAGCCAGAAAAATCGAAAATCTGCAATTGTGCTCCGATTTCGATAGTTGATACCTCTATCAATAGGCGTTGAGACCTGTAATCGTCATGCCAACTTTCATTTGAATCGCTCGAATATTTCAACACATTTCGCAGAAAATTCAATTTTATTGAAAATCAACTGAACTATAGCCCACAAATTCAGAGCCAGAAAAATCGAAAATCTGCAATTGTGCTCCGATTTCGATGGTTGATACCTCTATCAATAGGCATTGAGACCTGTAATCGTCATGCCAACGGTCATTTGAATCGCTCGAATATTTTTACACATTTCGCAGAAAATTAAATTTTATTGAAAATCAACGGAACTATAGCCCACAAATTCAGAGCCAGAAAAATCGAAAATCTGCAATTGTGCTCCGATTTCGATGGTTGATACCTCTATCAATAGGCGTTGAGACCTGTGATCGTCATGCCAACTTTCATTTGAATCGCTCGAATATTTCAACACATTTCGCAGAAAATTCAATTTTATTGAAAATCAACTGAACTATAGCCCACAAATTCAGAGCCAGAAAAATCGAAAATCTGCAATTGTGCTCCGATTTCGATGGTTGATACCTCTATCAATAGGCATTGAGACCTGTAATCGTCATGCCAACGGTCATTTGAATCGCTCGAATATTTTTACACATTTCGCAGAAAATTAAATTTTATTGAAAATCAACGGAACTATAGCCCACAAATTCAGAGCCAGAAAAATCGAAAATTTGCAATTGTGCTCCGATTTCGATGGTTGATACTTCTATCAATAGGCGTTGAGACCTGTAATCGTCATGCCAAAGGTCATTTGGATCGCTCGCACATTTCCACATATTTCGCAGAAAATTCAATTTTATTGAAAATCAACTGAACTATAGCCCATAAATTCAGAGCCAGAAAAATCGAAAATCTGCAATTGTGCTCCGATTTCGATGGTTGATACCTCTATCAATAGGCGTTGAGACCTGTGATCGTCATGCCAACGGTCATTTGAATCGCTCGAATATTTCCACACATTTCGCAGAAAATTCAATTTTATTGAAAATCAACTGAACTATAGCCCACAAATTCAGAGCCAGAAAAATCGAAAATCTGCAATTGTGCTCCGATTTCGATGGTTGATACCTCTATCAATAGGCGTTGAGACCTGTAATCGTCATGCCAACGGTCATTTGAATCGCTCGAATATTTCAACACATTTCGCAGAAAATTCAATTTTATTGAAAATCAACGGAACTATAGCCCACAAATTCAGAGCCAGAAAAATCGAAAATCTGCAATTGTGCTCCGATTTCGATGGTTGATACCTCTATCAATAGGCGTTGAGACCTGTGATCGTCATGCCAACTTTCATTTGAATCGCTCGAATATTTCAACACATTTCGCAGAAAATTCAATTTTATTGAAAATCAACTGAACTATAGCCCACAAATTCAGAGCCAGAAAAATCGAAAATCTGCAATTGTGCTCCGATTTCGATAGTTGATACCTCTATCAATAGGCGTTGAGACCTGTAATCGTCATGCCAACTTTCATTTGAATCGCTCGAATATTTCAACACATTTCGCAGAAAATTCAATTTTATTGAAAATCAACTGAACTATAGCCCACAAATTCAGAGCCAGAAAAATCGAAAATCTGCAATTGTGCTCCGATTTCGATGGTTGATACCTCTATCAATAGGCATTGAGACCTGTAATCGTCATGCCAACGGTCATTTGAATCGCTCGAATATTTTTACACATTTCGCAGAAAATTAAATTTTATTGAAAATCAACGGAACTATAGCCCACAAATTCAGAGCCAGAAAAATCGAAAATCTGCAATTGTGCTCCGATTTCGATGGTTGATACCTCTATCAATAGGCGTTGAGACCTGTGATCGTCATGCCAACTTTCATTTGAATCGCTCGAATATTTCAACACATTTCGCAGAAAATTCAATTTTATTGAAAATCAACTGAACTATAGCCCACAAATTCAGAGCCAGAAAAATCGAAAATCTGCAATTGTGCTCCGATTTCGATGGTTGATACCTCTATCAATAGGCATTGAGACCTGTAATCGTCATGCCAACGGTCATTTTAATCGCTCGAATATTTTTACACATTTCGCAGAAAATTAAATTTTATTGAAAATCAACGGAACTATAGCCCACAAATTCAGAGCCAGAAAAATCGAAAATTTGCAATTGTGCTCCGATTTCGATGGTTGATACTTCTATCAATAGGCGTTGAGACCTGTAATCGTCATGCCAAAGGTCATTTGGATCGCTCGCACATTTCCACATATTTCGCCGAAAATTCAATTTTATTGAAAATCAACTGAACTATAGCCCATAAATTCAGAGCCAGAAAAATCGAAAATCTGCAATTGTGCTCCGATTTCGATGGTTGATACCTCTATCAATAGGCGTTGAGACCTGTGATCGTCATGCCAACGGTCATTTGAATCGCTCGAATATTTCCACACATTTCGCAGAAAATTCAATTTTATTGAAAATCAACTGAACTATAGCCCACAAATTCAGAGCCAGAAAAATCGAAAATCTGCAATTATGCTCCGATTTCGATGGTTGATACCTCTATCAATAGGCGTTGAGACCTGTAATCGTCATGCCAACGGTCATTTGAATCGCTCGAATATTTTTACACATTTCGCAGAAAATTAAATTTTATTGAAAATCAACGGAACTATAGCCCACAAATTCAGAGCCAGAAAAATCGAAAATCTGCAATTGTGCTCCGATTTCGATAGTTGATACCTCTATCAATAGGCGTTGAGACCTGTAATCGTCATGCCAACTTTCATTTGAATCGCTCGAATATTTCAACACATTTCGCAGAAAATTCAATTTTATTGAAAATCAACTGAACTATAGCCCACAAATTCAGAGCCAGAAAAATCGAAAATCTGCAATTGTGCTCCGATTTCGATGGTTGATACCTCTATCAATAGGCATTGAGACCTGTAATCGTCATGCCAACGGTCATTTGAATCGCTCGAATATTTCAACACATTTCGCAGAAAATTAAATTTTATTGAAAATCAACGGAACTATAGCCCACAAATTCAGAGCCAGAAAAATCGAAAATTTGCAATTGTGCTCCGATTTCGATGGTTGATACTTCTATCAATAGGCGTTGAGACCTGTAATCGTCATGCCAAAGGTCATTTGGATCGCTCGCACATTTCCACATATTTCGCAGAAAATTCAATTTTATTGAAAATCAACTGAACTATAGCCCATAAATTCAGAGCCAGAAAAATCGAAAATCTGCAATTGTGCTCCGATTTCGATGGTTGATACCTCTATCAATAGGCGTTGAGACCTGTGATCGTCATGCCAACGGTCATTTGAATCGCTCGAATATTTCCACACATTTCGCAGAAAATTCAATTTTATTGAAAATCAACTGAACTATAGCCCACAAATTCAGAGCCAGAAAAATCGAAAATCTGCAATTGTGCTCCGATTTCGATGGTTGATACCTCTATCAATAGGCGTTGAGACCTGTAATCGTCATGCCAACGGTCATTTGAATCGCTCGAATATTTTTACACATTTCGCAGAAAATTAAATTTTATTGAAAATCAACGGAACTATAGCCCACAAATTCAGAGCCAGAAAAATCGAAAATCTGCAATTGTGCTCCGATTTCGATGGTTGATACCTCTATCAATAGGCGTTGAGACCTGTGATCGTCATGCCAACTTTCATTTGAATCGCTCGAATATTTCAACACATTTCGCAGAAAATTCAATTTTATTGAAAATCAACTGAACTATAGCCCACAAATTCAGAGCCAGAAAAATCGAAAATCTGCAATTGTGCTCCGATTTCGATAGTTGATACCTCTATCAATAGGCGTTGAGACCTGTAATCGTCATGCCAACTTTCATTTGAATCGCTCGAATATTTCAACACATTTCGCAGAAAATTCAATTTTATTGAAAATCAACTGAACTATAGCCCACAAATTCAGAGCCAGAAAAATCGAAAATCTGCAATTGTGCTCCGATTTCGATGGTTGATACCTCTATCAATAGGCATTGAGACCTGTAATCGTCATGCCAACGGTCATTTGAATCGCTCGAATATTTTTACACATTTCGCAGAAAATTAAATTTTATTGAAAATCAACGGAACTATAGCCCACAAATTCAGAGCCAGAAAAATCGAAAATCTGCAATTGTGCTCCGATTTCGATGGTTGATACCTCTATCAATAGGCGTTGAGACCTGTGATCGTCATGCCAACTTTCATTTGAATCGCTCGAATATTTCAACACATTTCGCAGAAAATTCAATTTTATTGAAAATCAACTGAACTATAGCCCACAAATTCAGAGCCAGAAAAATCGAAAATCTGCAATTGTGCTCCGATTTCGATGGTTGATACCTCTATCAATAGGCATTGAGACCTGTAATCGTCATGCCAACGGTCATTTGAATCGCTCGAATATTTTTACACATTTCGCAGAAAATTAAATTTTATTGAAAATCAACGGAACTATAGCCCACAAATTCAGAGCCAGAAAAATCGAAAATTTGCAATTGTGCTCCGATTTCGATGGTTGATACTTCTATCAATAGGCGTTGAGACCTGTAATCGTCATGCCAAAGGTCATTTGGATCGCTCGCACATTTCCACATATTTCGCAGAAAATTCAATTTTATTGAAAATCAACTGAACTATAGCCCATAAATTCAGAGCCAGAAAAATCGAAAATCTGCAATTGTGCTCCGATTTCGATGGTTGATACCTCTATCAATAGGCGTTGAGACCTGTGATCGTCATGCCAACGGTCATTTGAATCGCTCGAATATTTCCACACATTTCGCAGAAAATTCAATTTTATTGAAAATCAACTGAACTATAGCCCACAAATTCAGAGCCAGAAAAATCGAAAATCTGCAATTGTGCTCCGATTTCGATGGTTGATACCTCTATCAATAGGCGTTGAGACCTGTAATCGTCATGCCAACGGTCATTTGAATCGCTCGAATATTTCAACACATTTCGCAGAAAATTCAATTTTATTGAAAATCAACGGAACTATAGCCCACAAATTCAGAGCCAGAAAAATCGAAAATCTGCAATTGTGCTCCGATTTCGATGGTTGATACCTCTATCAATAGGCGTTGAGACCTGTGATCGTCATGCCAACTTTCATTTGAATCGCTCGAATATTTCAACACATTTCGCAGAAAATTCAATTTTATTGAAAATCAACTGAACTATAGCCCACAAATTCAGAGCCAGAAAAATCGAAAATCTGCAATTGTGCTCCGATTTCGATAGTTGATACCTCTATCAATAGGCGTTGAGACCTGTAATCGTCATGCCAACTTTCATTTGAATCGCTCGAATATTTCAACACATTTCGCAGAAAATTCAATTTTATTGAAAATCAACTGAACTATAGCCCACAAATTCAGAGCCAGAAAAATCGAAAATCTGCAATTGTGCTCCGATTTCGATAGTTGATACCTCTATCAATAGGCGTTGAGACCTGTAATCGTCATGCCAAAGGTCATTTGGATCGCTCGCACATTTCCACATATTTCGCAGAAAATTCAATTTTATTGAAAATCAACTGAACTATAGCCCACAAATTCAGAGCCAGAAAAATCGAAAATCTGCAATTGTGCTCCGATTTCGATGGTTGATACCTCTATCAATAGGCATTGAGACCTGTAATCGTCATGCCAACGGTCATTTGAATCGCTCGAATATTTTTACACATTTCGCAGAAAATTAAATTTTATTGAAAATCAACGGAACTATAGCCCACAAATTCAGAGCCAGAAAAATCGAAAATCTGCAATTGTGCTCCGATTTCGATGGTTGATACCTCTATCAATAGGCGTTGAGACCTGTGATCGTCATGCCAACTTTCATTTGAATCGCTCGAATATTTCAACACATTTCGCAGAAAATTCAATTTTATTGAAAATCAACTGAACTATAGCCCACAAATTCAGAGCCAGAAAAATCGAAAATCTGCAATTGTGCTCCGATTTCGATGGTTGATACCTCTATCAATAGGCATTGAGACCTGTAATCGTCATGCCAACGGTCATTTTAATCGCTCGAATATTTTTACACATTTCGCAGAAAATTCAATTTTATTGAAAATCAACTGAACTATAGCCCACAAATTCAGAGCCAGAAAAATCGAAAATCTGCAATTGTGCTCCGATTTCGATGGTTGATACTTCTATCAATAGGCGTTGAGACCTGTAATCGTCATGCCAAAGGTCATTTGGATCGCTCGCACATTTCCACATATTTCGCCGAAAATTCAATTTTATTGAAAATCAACTGAACTATAGCCCATAAATTCAGAGCCAGAAAAATCGAAAATCTGCAATTGTGCTCCGATTTCGATGGTTGATACCTCTATCAATAGGCGTTGAGACCTGTGATCGTCATGCCAACGGTCATTTGAATCGCTCGAATATTTCCACACATTTCGCAGAAAATTCAATTTGATTGAAAATCAACTGAACTATAGCCCACAAATTCAGAGCCAGAAAAATCGAAAATCTGCAATTATGCTCCGATTTCGATGGTTGATACCTCTATCAATAGGCGTTGAGACCTGTAATCGTCATGCCAACGGTCATTTGAATCGCTCGAATATTTTTACACATTTCGCAGAAAATTAAATTTTATTGAAAATCAACGGAACTATAGCCCACAAATTCAGAGCCAGAAAAATCGAAAATCTGCAATTGTGCTCCGATTTCGATGGTTGATACCTCTATCAATAGGCGTTGAGACCTGTGATCGTCATGCCAACTTTCATTTGAATCGCTCGAATATTTCAACACATTTCGCAGAAAATTCAATTTTATTGAAAATCAACTGAACTATAGCCCACAAATTCAGAGCCAGAAAAATCGAAAATCTGCAATTGTGCTCCGATTTCGATAGTTGATACCTCTATCAATAGGCGTTGAGACCTGTAATCGTCATGCCAACTTTCATTTGAATCGCTCGAATATTTCAACACATTTCGCAGAAAATTCAATTTTATTGAAAATCAACTGAACTATAGCCCACAAATTCAGAGCCAGAAAAATCGAAAATCTGCAATTGTGCTCCGATTTCGATAGTTGATACCTCTATCAATAGGCATTGAGACCTGTAATCGTCATGCCAACGGTCATTTGAATCGCTCGAATATTTTTACACATTTCGCAGAAAATTAAATTTTATTGAAAATCAACGGAACTATAGCCCACAAATTCAGAGCCAGAAAAATCGAAAATCTGCAATTGTGCTCCGATTTCGATGGTTGATACCTCTATCAATAGGCGTTGAGACCTGTGATCGTCATGCCAACTTTCATTTGAATCGCTCGAATATTTCAACACATTTCGCAGAAAATTCAATTTTATTGAAAATCAACTGAACTATAGCCCACAAATTCAGAGCCAGAAAAATCGAAAATCTGCAATTGTGCTCCGATTTCGATAGTTGATACCTCTATCAATAGGCGTTGAGACCTGTAATCGTCATGCCAACTTTCATTTGAATCGCTCGAATATTTCAACACATTTCGCAGAAAATTCAATTTTATTGAAAATCAACTGAACTATAGCCCACAAATTCAGAGCCAGAAAAATCGGAAATCTGCAATTGTGCTCCGATTTCGATGGTTGATACCTCTATCAATAGGCATTGAGACCTGTAATCGTCATGCCAACGGTCATTTGAATCGCTCGAATATTTTTACACATTTCGCAGAAAATTAAATTTTATTGAAAATCAACGGAACTATAGCCCACAAATTCAGAGCCAGAAAAATCGAAAATTTGCAATTGTGCTCCGATTTCGATGGTTGATACTTCTATCAATAGGCGTTGAGACCTGTAATCGTCATGCCAAAGGTCATTTGGATCGCTCGCACATTTCCACATATTTCGCAGAAAATTCAATTTTATTGAAAATCAACTGAACTATAGCCCATAAATTCAGAGCCAGAAAAATCGAAAATCTGCAATTGTGCCCGGATTTCGATGGTTGATACCTCTATCAATAGGCGTTGAGACCTGTGATCGTCATGCCAACGGTCATTTGAATCGCTCGAATATTTCCACACATTTCGCAGAAAATTCAATTTTATTGAAAATCAACGGAACTATAGCCCACAAATTCAGAGCCAGAAAAATCGAAAATCTGCAATTGTGCTCCGATTTCGATAGTTGATACCTCTATCAATAGGCGTTGAGACCTGTAATCGTCATGCCAACTTTCATTTGAATCGCTCGAATATTTCAACACATTTCGCAGAAAATTCAATTTTATTGAAAATCAACTGAACTATAGCCCACAAATTCAGAGCCAGAAAAATCGAAAATCTGCAATTGTGCTCCGATTTCGATGGTTGATACCTCTATCAATAGGCGTTGAGACCTGTGATCGTCATGCCAACGGTCATTTGAATCGCTCGAATATTTCAACACATTTCGCAGAAAATTCAATTTTATTGAAAATCAACTGAACTATAGCCCACAAATTCAGAGCCAGAAAAATCGAAAATCTGCAATTGGGCTCCGATTTCGATAGTTGATACCTCTATCAATAGGCGTTGAGACCTGTAATCGTCATGCCAACGGTCATTTGAATCACTCGAATATTTCTACACATTTCGCAGAAAATTCAATTTTATTGAAAATCAACTGAACTATAGCCCATAAATTCAGAGCCAGAAAAATCGAAAATCTGCAATTGTGCTCCGATTTCGATGGTTGATACCTCTACCAATAGGCGTTGAGACCTGTGATCGTCATGCCAACGGTCATTTGAATCGCTCGAATATTTCCACACATTTCGCAGAAAATTCAATTTTATTGAAAATCAACTGAACTATAGCCCACAAATTCAGAGCCAGAAAAATCGAAAATCTGCAATTTTGCTCCGATTTCGATGGTTGATACCTCTATCAATAGGCATTGAGAACTGTAATCGTCATGCCAACGGTCATTTGAATCGCTCGAATATTTCTACACATTTCGCAGAAAATTCAATTTTATTGAAAATCAACTGAACTATAGCCCATAAATTCAGAGCCAGAAAAATCGAAAATCTGCAATTGGGCTCCGATTTCGATGGTTGATACCTCAATCAATAGGCGTTGAGACCTGTAATCGTCATGCCAACGGTCATTTGAATCTCTCGAATATTTCCACACATTTCGCAGAAAATTCAATTTTATTGAAAATCAACTGAACTATAGCCCACAAATTCAGAGCCAGAAAAATCGAAAATCTGCAATTGTGCTCCGATTTCGATGGTTGATACCTCTATCAATAGGCGTTGAGACCTGTAATCGTCATGCCAACGGTCATTTGAATCGCTCGAATATTTCCACACATTTCGCAGAAAATTCAATTTTATTGAAAATCAACTGAACTATAGCCCACAAATTCAGAGCCAGAAAAATCGAAAATCTGCAATTGTGCTCCGATTTCGATGGTTGATACCTCTACGCTCTATCAATAGGCGTTAAGACCTGTAATCGTCATGCCAACGGCCATTTGAATCGCTCGAATATTTCTGCACATTTCGGAGAAAATTCAATTTTATTGAAAATCAACTGAACTATAGCCCACAAATTCAGAGCCAGAAAAATCGAAAATCTGCAATTCTGCTCCGATTTCGATGGTTGATACCTCTATCAATAGGCGTTGAGACCTATAATCGTCATACCAACGATCATTTGGATCTCTCGAATATTTCTGCACATTTTTCAGAAAATTGAATTTTATTGAAAATCAACTGAAATATAGCCCACAAATTCAGAGCCAGAAAAATCGAAAATCTGCAATTGTGCTCCGATTTCGATGACTGATACCTCTACCAATAGGCGTTGAGATCTGTAATCATCATGCCAACGGCCATTTGATTCGCTCGAATATTTCAACACATTTTGCAGAAAATTCAATTTTATTGAAAATCAACTGAACTATAGCCCACAAATTCAGAGCCAGAAAAATCGAAAATCTGCAATTCTGCTCCGATTTCGATGGTTGATACCACTATCAATAGGCGTTGAGACCTGTAATCGTCATACCAACGATCATTTGAATCGCTCGAATATTTCTGCACATTTCTCAGAAAATTCAATTTGATTGAAAATCAACTGAACTATAGCCCACAAACTCAGAGCCAGAAAAATCAAAAAACTGCAATTCTGCTCCGATTTCGATGGTTGATACCTCTATCAATAGGCGTTGAGACCTGTAATCGTCATACCAACGATCATTTGAATCGCTCGAATATTTCTACACATTTCACAGAAAATTGAATTTTATTGAAAATCAACTGAACTATAGCCCACAAATTCAGAGCCAGAAAAATCGAAAATCTGCAATTGTGCTCCTATTTCGATGATTGATACCTCTACCAATAGGCGTTGAGATCTGTAATCATCATGCCAACGGCCATTTGAATCTCTTGAATATTTCTGCACATTTTTCAGAAAATTCAATTTTATTGAAAATCAACTGAACTATAGCCCACAAATTCAGAGCCAGAAAAATCGAAAATCTGCAATTGTGCTCCGATTTCGATGATTGATACCTCTACCAATAGGCGTTGAGATCTGTAATCATCATGCCAACGGCCATTTGATTCGCTCGAATATTTCTACACATTTTGCAGAAAATTTAATTTTATTGAAAATCAACTGAAATATAGCCCACAAATTCAGAGCCAGAAAAATCGAAAATCTGCAATTGTGCTCCGATTTCGATGGTAGATACCTCTACCAATAGGCGTTGAGATCTGTAATCGTCATACCAACGATCATTTGAATCGCTCGAATATTTCTACACATTTCACAGAAAAATCAATTTTATTGAAAATCAACTGAACTATAGCCCACATATTCAGAGCCAGAAAAATCGAAAATCTGCAATTCTGCTCCGATTTCGATTTGTTTCATTAGGTGTTGGAACCTGTAATCGTCATGCCAAATGTCATTTGGATCGCTCGAATATTTCCACACATTTCACAGAAAATTCAATTTTATTGAAAATCAACTGAACTATAGCCCACAAATTCAGAGCCAGAAAAATCGAAAATCTGCAATTGTGCTCCGATTTCGATGGTTGGTACCTTTATCAATAGGCGTTGAGACCTGTAATCGTCATGCCAACGGGAATTTGAATCGCTCGAATATTTCTGCACATTTTGCAGAAAATTCAATTTTATTGAAAATCAACTGAACTATAGCCCATAAATTCAGAGCCAGAAAAATCAAAAATCTGCAATTCTGCTCCGATTTCGATGATTGATACCTCTACCAATAGGCGTTGAGATCTGTAATCGTCATGCCAACGGCCATTTGATTCGCTCGAATATTTCTACACATTTCACAGAAAATTCAATTTTATTGAAAATCAACTGAACTATAGCCCACAAATTCAGAGCCAGAAAAATCGGAAATCTGCAATTGTGCTCCGATTTCGATGATTGATACCTCTACCAATAGGCGTTGAGATCTGTAATCGTCATGCCAACGGCCATTTGATTCGCTCGAATATTTCTACACATTTCACAGAAAATTCAATTTTATTGAAAATCAACTTAACTATAGCCCACAAATTCAGAGCCAGAAAAATCGAAAATCTTCAATTGTGCTCCGATTTCGATGGTTGATACCTCTATCAATAGGCGTTGAGATCTGTAATCGTCATGCCAACGGCCATTTGATTCGCTCGAATATTTCTACACATTTCGCAGAAAATTCAATTTTATTGAAAATCAACTTAACTATAGCCCACAAATTCAGAGCCAGAAAAATCGAAAATCTGCAATTGTGCTCCGATTTCGATGGTTGATACCTCTATCAATAGGCGTTGAGACCTGTAATCGTCATGCCAACGGCCATTTGAATCGCTCGAACATTTCTGCACATTTCACAGAAAATTCAATTTTATTGAAAATCAACTGAACTATAGCCCACAAATTCAGAGCCAGAAAAATCGAAAATCTGCAATTGTGCTCCGATTGCGGTGGTAGATACCTCTATCAATAGGCGTTGAGACCTGTAATCGTCATGCCAACGGTCAGTTGAATCGCTCGAATATTTCTGCACATTTTGCAGAAAATTCAAGTTTATTGAAAATCAACTGAACTATAGCCCATAAATTCAGAGCCAGAAAAATCGAAAATCTGCAATTGTCCTCCGATTTCGATGATTGATACCTCTACCAATAGGCGTTGAGATCTGTAATCGTCATGCCAACGGCCATTTGATTCCCTCGAATATTTCTACACATTTCACAGAAAATTCAATTTTATTGAAAATCAACTGAACTATAGCCCACAAATTCAGAGCCAGAAAAATCGAAAATCTGCAATTGTGCTCCGATTTCGATGATTGATACCTCTACCAATAGGCGTTGAGATCTGTAATCGTCATGCCAACGGCCATTTGATTCCCTCGAATATTTCTACACATTTCACAGAAAATTCAATTTTATTGAAAATCAACAGAACTATAGCCCACAAATTCAGAGCCAGAAAAATCGAAAATCTTCAATTGTGCTCCGATTTCGATGGTTGATACCTCTATCAATAGGCGTTGAGATCTGTAATCGTCATGCCAACGGCCATTTGATTCGCTCGAATATTTCTACACATTTCACAGAAAATTCAATTTTATTGAAAATCAACTGAACTATAGCCCACAAATTCAGAGCCAGAAAAATCGATAATCTGCAATTGTGCTCCGATTTCGATGGTAGATACCTCTATCAATAGGCGTTGAGACCTGTAATCGCCATGCCAAGGGCCATTTGAATCGCTCGAATATTTCTGCACATTTTGCAGAAAATTCAATTTTATTGAAAATCAACTGAACTATAGCCCACCAATTCATAGCCAGAAAAATCGAAAATCTGCAATTGTGCTCCGATTTCGATGGTTGATACCTCTATCAATAGGCGTTGAGACCTGTAATCGCCATGCCAACGGAAATTTGAATCGCTCGAATATTTCTGCACATTTTGCAGAAAATTCAATTTTATTGAAAATCAACTGAACTATAGCCCACAAATTCAGAGCCAGAAAAATCGATAATCTGCAATTGTGCTCCGATTTCGATGGTAGATACCTCTATCAATAGGCGTTGAGACCTGTAATCGTCATGCCAACGGCCATTTGAATCGCTCGAATATTTTTGCACATTTTGCAGAAAATTCAATTTTATTGAAAATCAACTGAACTATAGCCCACAAATTCAGAGCCAGAAAAATCGATAATCTGCAATTGTGCTCCGATTTCGATGGTAGATACCTCTATCAATAGGCGTTGAGACCTGTAATCGTCATGCCAACGGCCATTTGAATCGCTCGAATATTTCTGCACATTTTGCAGAAAATTCAATTTTATTGAAAATCAACTGAACTATAGCCCACAAATTCAGAGCCAGAAAAATCGATAATCTGCAGTTGTGCTCCGATTTCGATGGTAGATACCTCTATCAATAGGCGTTGAGACCTGTAATCGCCATGCCAAGGGCCATTTGAATCGCTCGAATATTTCTGCACATTTTGCAGAAAATTCAATTTTATTGAAAATCAACTGAACTATAGCCCACAAATTCAGAGCCAGAAAAATCGATAATCTGCAATTGTGCTCCGATTTCGATGGTAGATACCTCTATCAATAGGCGTTGAGACCTGTAATCGTCATGCCAACGGCCATTTGAATCGCTCGAATATTTTTGCACATTTTGCAGAAAATTCAATTTTATTGAAAATCAACTGAACTATAGCCCACCAATTCATAGCCAGAAAAATCGAAAATCTGCAATTGTGCTCCGATTTCGATGGTAGATACCTCTATCAATAGGCGTTGAGACCTGTAATCGTCATGCCAACGGCCATTTGAATCGCTCGAATATTTCTGCACATTTTGCAGAAAATTTAATTTTATTGAAAATCAACTGAACTATAGCCCACAAATTCAGAGCCAGAAAAATCGATAATCTGCAATTGTGCTCCGATTTCGATGGTAGATACCTCTATCAATAGGCGTTGAGACCTGTAATCGTCATGCCAACGGCCATTTGAATCGCTCGAATATTTTTGCACATTTTGCAGAAAATTCAATTTTATTGAAAATCAACTGAACTATAGCCCACAAATTCAGAGCCAGAAAAATCGAAAATCTGCAATTGTGCTCCGATTTCGATGGTAGATACCTCTATCAATAGGCGTTGAGACCTGTAATCGTCATGCCAACGACCATTTGAATCGCTCGAATATTTTTGCACATTTTGCAGAAAATTCAATTTTATTGAAAATCAACTGAACTATAGCCCACAAATTCAGAGCCAGAAAAATCGAAAATCTTCAATTGTGCTCCGATTTCGATGGTAGATACCTCTACCAATAGGCGTTGAGATCTGTAATCGTCATGCCAACGGCCATTTGATTCCCTCGAATATTTCTACACATTTCACAGAAAATTCAATTTTATTGAAAATCAACTGAACTATAGCCCACAAATTCAGAGCCAGAAAAATCGAAAATCTGCAATTGTGCTCCGATTTCGATGATTGATACCTCTACCAATAGGCGTTGAGATCTGTAATCGTCATGCCAACGGCCATTTGATTCCCTCGAATATTTCTACACATTTCACAGAAAATTCAATTTTATTGAAAATCAACTGAACTATAGCCCACAAATTCAGAGCCAGAAAAATCGAAAATCTTCAATTGTGCTCCGATTTCGATGGTAGATACCTCTATCAATAGGCGTTGAGACCTGTAATCGTCATGCCAACGGCCATTTGAATCGCTCGAATATTTCTGCACATTTTGCAGAAAATTCAATTTTATTGAAAATCAACTGAACTATAGCCCACAAATTCATAGCCAGAAAAATCGAAAATCTGCAGTTGTGCTCCTATTTCGATGGTAGATACCTCTATCAATAGGCGTTGAGACCTGTAATCGCCATGCCAAGGGCCATTTGAATCGCTCGAATATTTCTGCACATTTTGCAGAAAATTCAATTTTATTGAAAATCAACTGAACTATAGCCCACAAATTCAGAGCCAGAAAAATCGATAATCTGCAGTTGTGCTCCGATTTCGATGGTAGATACCTCTATCAATAGGCGTTGAGACCTGTAATCGCCATGCCAAGGGCCATTTGAATCGCTCGAATATTTCTGCACATTTTGCAGAAAATTCAATTTTATTGAAAATCAACTGAACTATAGCCCACAAATTCAGAGCCAGAAAAATCGATAATCTGCAATTGTGCTCCGATTTCGATGGTAGATACCTCTATCAATAGGCGTTGAGACCTGTAATCGTCATGCCAACGGCCATTTGAATCGCTCGAATATTTTTGCACATTTTGCAGAAAATTCAATTTTATTGAAAATCAACTGAACTATAGCCCACCAATTCATAGCCAGAAAAATCGAAAATCTGCAATTGTGCTCCGATTTCGATGGTTGATACCTCTATCAATAGGCGTTGAGACCTGTAATCGCCATGCCAAGGGCCATTTGATTCGCTCGAATATTTCTGCACATTTTGCAGAAAATTCAATTTTATTGAAAATCAACTGAACTATAGCCCACAAATTCAGAGCCAGAAAAATCGATAATCTGCAATTGTGCTCCGATTTCGATGGTAGATACCTCTATCAATAGGCGTTGAGACCTGTAATCGTCATGCCAACGGCCATTTGAATCGCTCGAATATTTCTGCACATTTTGCAGAAAATTCAATTTTATTGAAAATCAACTGAACTATAGCCCACAAATTCAGAGCCAGAAAAATCGAAAATCTGCAATTGTGCTCCGATTTCGATGGTAGATACCTCTATCAATAGGCGTTGAGACCTGTAATCGCCATGCCAAGGGCCATTTGAATCGCTCGAATATTTCTGCACATTTTGCAGAAAATTCAATTTTATTGAAAATCAACTGAACTATAGCCCACAAATTCAGAGCCAGGAAAATCGATAATCTGCAATTGTGCTCCGATTTCGATGGTTGATACCTCTATCAATAGGCGTTGAGACCTGTAATCGTCATGCCAACGACCATTTGAATCGCTCGAATATTTTTGCACATTTTGCAGAAAATTCAATTTTATTGAAAATCAACTGAACTATAGCCCACCAATTCATAGCCAGAAAAATCGAAAATCTGCAGTTGTGCTCCGATTTCGATGGTAGATACCTCTATCAATAGGCGTTGAGACCTGTAATCGCCATGCCAAGGGCCATTTGAATCGCTCGAATATTTCTGCACATTTTGCAGAAAATTCAATTTTATTGAAAATCAACTGAACTATAGCCCACAAATTCAGAGCCAGAAAAATCGATAATCTGCAGTTGTGCTCCGATTTCGATGGTAGATACCTCTATCAATAGGCGTTGAGACCTGTAATCGTCATGCCAACGGCCATTTGAATCGCTCGAATATTTCTGCACATTTTGCAGAAAATTCAATTTTATTGAAAATCAACTGAACTATAGCCCACAAATTCAGAGCCAGAAAAATCGAAAATCTGCAATTGTGCTCCGATTTCGATGGTAGATACCTCTATCAATAGGCGTTGAGACCTGTAATCGCCATGCCAAGGGCCATTTGAATCGCTCGAATATTTCTGCACATTTTGCAGAAAATTCAATTTTATTGAAAATCAACTGAACTATAGCCCACAAATTCAGAGCCAGGAAAATCGATAATCTGCAATTGTGCTCCGATTTCGATGGTTGATACCTCTATCAATAGGCGTTGAGACCTGTAATCGTCATGCCAAGGGCCATTTGAATCGCTCGAATATTTCTGCACATTTTGCAGAAAATTCAATTTTATTGAAAATCAACTGAACTATAGCCCACCAATTCATAGCCAGAAAAATCGAAAATCTGCAATTGTGCTCCGATTTCGATGGTTGATACCTCTATCAATAGGCGTTGAGACCTGTAATCGCCATGCCAACGGAAATTTGAATCGCTCGAATATTTCTGCACATTTTGCAGAAAATTCAATTTTATTGAAAATCAACTGAACTATAGCCCACAAATTCAGAGCCAGAAAAATCGATAATCTGCAATTGTGCTCCGATTTCGATGGTAGATACCTCTATCAATAGGCGTTGAGACCTGTAATCGTCATGCCAACGGCCATTTGAATCGCTCGAATATTTCTGCACATTTTGCAGAAAATTTAATTTTATTGAAAATCAACTGAACTATAGCCCACAAATTCAGAGCCAGAAAAATCGATAATCTGCAATTGTGCTCCGATTTCGATGGTAGATACCTCTATCAATAGGCGTTGAGACCTGTAATCGTCATGCCAACGGCCATTTGAATCGCTCGAATATTTTTGCACATTTTGCAGAAAATTCAATTTTATTGAAAATCAACTGAACTATAGCCCACAAATTCAGAGCCAGAAAAATCGATAATCTGCAATTGTGCTCCGATTTCGATGGTAGATACCTCTATCAATAGGCGTTGAGACCTGTAATCGTCATGCCAACGGCCATTTGAATCGCTCGAATATTTCTGCACATTTTGCAGAAAATTCAATTTTATTGAAAATCAACTGAACTATAGCCCACAAATTCATAGCCAGAAAAATCGAAAATCTGCAGTTGTGCTCCTATTTCGATGGTAGATACCTCTATCAATAGGCGTTGAGACCTGTAATCGCCATGCCAAGGGCCATTTGAATCGCTCGAATATTTCTGCACATTTTGCAGAAAATTCAATTTTATTGAAAATCAACTGAACTATAGCCCACAAATTCAGAGCCAGAAAAATCGATAATCTGCAGTTGTGCTCCGATTTCGATGGTAGATACCTCTATCAATAGGCGTTGAGACCTGTAATCGCCATGCCAAGGGCCATTTGAATCGCTCGAATATTTCTGCACATTTTGCAGAAAATTCAATTTTATTGAAAATCAACTGAACTATAGCCCACAAATTCAGAGCCAGAAAAATCGATAATCTGCAATTGTGCTCCGATTTCGATGGTAGATACCTCTATCAATAGGCGTTGAGACCTGTAATCGTCATGCCAACGACCATTTGAATCGCTCGAATATTTTTGCACATTTTGCAGAAAATTCAATTTTATTGAAAATCAACTGAACTATAGCCCACCAATTCATAGCCAGAAAAATCGAAAATCTGCAGTTGTGCTCCGATTTCGATGGTAGATACCTCTATCAATAGGCGTTGAGACCTGTAATCGCCATGCCAAGGGCCATTTGAATCGCTCGAATATTTCTGCACATTTTGCAGAAAATTCAATTTTATTGAAAATCAACTGAACTATAGCCCACAAATTCAGAGCCAGAAAAATCGAAAATCTGCAATTGTGCTCCGATTTCGATGGTTGATACCTCTATCAATAGGCGTTGAGACCTGTAATCGTCATGCCAAGGGCCATTTGAATCGCTCGAATATTTCTGCACATTTTGCAGAAAATTCAATTTTATTGAAAATCAACTGAACTATAGCCCACCAATTCATAGCCAGAAAAATCGAAAATCTGCAATTGTGCTCCTATTTCGATGGTAGATACCTCTATCAATAGGCGTTGAGACCTGTAATCGCCATGCCAAGGGCCATTTGAATCGCTCGAATATTTCTGCACATTTTGCAGAAAATTCAATTTTATTGAAAATCAACTGAACTATAGCCCACAAATTCAGAGCCAGAAAAATCGATAATCTGCAGTTGTGCTCCGATTTCGATGGTAGATACCTCTATCAATAGGCGTTGAGACCTGTAATCGCCATGCCAAGGGCCATTTGAATCGCTCGAATATTTCTGCACATTTTGCAGAAAATTCAATTTTATTGAAAATCAACTGAACTATAGCCCACAAATTCAGAGCCAGAAAAATCGATAATCTGCAATTGTGCTCCGATTTCGATGGTAGATACCTCTATCAATAGGCGTTGAGACCTGTAATCGTCATGCCAACGGCCATTTGAATCGCTCGAATATTTTTGCACATTTTGCAGAAAATTCAATTTTATTGAAAATCAACTGAACTATAGCCCACCAATTCATAGCCAGAAAAATCGAAAATCTGCAATTGTGCTCCGATTTCGATGGTTGATACCTCTATCAATAGGCGTTGAGACCTGTAATCGCCATGCCAACGGAAATTTGAATCGCTCGAATATTTCTGCACATTTTGCAGAAAATTCAATTTTATTGAAAATCAACTGAACTACAGCCCACAAATTCAGAGCCAGAAAAATCGATAATCTGCAATTGTGCTCCGATTTCGATGGTAGATACCTCTATCAATAGGCGTTGAGACCTGTAATCGTCATGCCAATGGCCATTTGAATCGCTCGAATATTTCTGCACATTTTGCAGAAAATTCAATTTTATTGAAAATCAACTGAACTATAGCCCACAAATTCAGAGCCAGAAAAATCGATAATCTGCAATTGTGCTCCGATTTCGATGGTAGATACCTCTATCAATAGGCGTTGAGACCTGTAATCGTCATGCCAACGGCCATTTGAATCGCTCGAATATTTCTGCACATTTTGCAGAAAATTCAATTTTATTGAAAATCAACTGAACTATAGCCCACAAATTCATAGCCAGAAAAATCGAAAATCTGCAGTTGTGCTCCTATTTCGATGGTAGATACCTCTATCAATAGGCGTTGAGACCTGTAATCGCCATGCCAAGGGCCATTTGAATCGCTCGAATATTTCTGCACATTTTGCAGAAAATTCAATTTTATTGAAAATCAACTGAACTATAGCCCACAAATTCAGAGCCAGAAAAATCGATAATCTGCAGTTGTGCTCCGATTTCGATGGTAGATACCTCTATCAATAGGCGTTGAGACCTGTAATCGCCATGCCAAGGGCCATTTGAATCGCTCGAATATTTCTGCACATTTTGCAGAAAATTCAATTTTATTGAAAATCAACTGAACTATAGCCCACAAATTCAGAGCCAGAAAAATCGATAATCTGCAATTGTGCTCCGATTTCGATGGTAGATACCTCTATCAATAGGCGTTGAGACCTGTAATCGTCATGCCAACGGCCATTTGAATCGCTCGAATATTTTTGCACATTTTGCAGAAAATTCAATTTTATTGAAAATCAACTGAACTATAGCCCACCAATTCATAGCCAGAAAAATCGAAAATCTGCAATTGTGCTCCGATTTCGATGGTTGATACCTCTATCAATAGGCGTTGAGACCTGTAATCGCCATGCCAAGGGCCATTTGATTCGCTCGAATATTTCTGCACATTTTGCAGAAAATTCAATTTTATTGAAAATCAACTGAACTATAGCCCACAAATTCAGAGCCAGAAAAATCGATAATCTGCAATTGTGCTCCGATTTCGATGGTAGATACCTCTATCAATAGGCGTTGAGACCTGTAATCGCCATGCCAAGGGCCATTTGATTCGCTCGAATATTTCTGCACATTTTGCAGAAAATTCAATTTTATTGAAAATCAACTGAACTATAGCCCACAAATTCAGAGCCAGAAAAATCGATAATCTGCAATTGTGCTCCGATTTCGATGGTAGATACCTCTATCAATAGGCGTTGAGACCTGTAATCGCCATGCCAACGGAAATTTGAATCGCTCGAATATTTCTGCACATTTTGCAGAAAATTCAATTTTATTGAAAATCAACTGAACTATAGCCCACAAATTCAGAGCCAGAAAAATCGATAATCTGCAATTGTGCTCCGATTTCGATGGTAGATACCTCTATCAATAGGCGTTGAGACCTGTAATCGCCATGCCAAGGGCCATTTGAATCGCTCGAATATTTCTGCACATTTTGCAGAAAATTCAATTTTATTGAAAATCAACTGAACTATAGCCCACAAATTCAGAGCCAGAAAAATCGATAATCTGCAATTGTGCTCCGATTTCGATGGTAGATACCTCTATCAATAGGCGTTGAGACCTGTAATCGCCATGCCAACGGAAATTTGAATCGCTCGAATATTTCTGCACATTTTGCAGAAAATTCAATTTTATTGAAAATCAACTGAACTATAGCCCACAAATTCAGAGCCAGAAAAATCGATAATCTGCAATTGTGCTCCGATTTCGATGGTAGATACCTCTATCAATAGGCGTTGAGACCTGTAATCGTCATGCCAACGGCCATTTGAATCGCTCGAATATTTCTGCACATTTTGCAGAAAATTTAATTTTATTGAAAATCAACTGAACTATAGCCCACAAATTCAGAGCCAGAAAAATCGATAATCTGCAATTGTGCTCCGATTTCGATGGTAGATACCTCTATCAATAGGCGTTGAGACCTGTAATCGTCATGCCAACGGCCATTTGAATCGCTCGAATATTTTTGCACATTTTGCAGAAAATTCAATTTTATTGAAAATCAACTGAACTATAGCCCACAAATTCAGAGCCAGAAAAATCGATAATCTGCAATTGTGCTCCGATTTCGATGGTAGATACCTCTATCAATAGGCGTTGAGACCTGTAATCGTCATGCCAACGGCCATTTGAATCGCTCGAATATTTCTGCACATTTTGCAGAAAATTCAATTTTATTGAAAATCAACTGAACTATAGCCCACAAATTCATAGCCAGAAAAATCGAAAATCTGCAGTTGTGCTCCTATTTCGATGGTAGATACCTCTATCAATAGGCGTTGAGACCTGTAATCGCCATGCCAAGGGCCATTTGAATCGCTCGAATATTTCTGCACATTTTGCAGAAAATTCAATTTTATTGAAAATCAACTGAACTATAGCCCACAAATTCAGAGCCAGAAAAATCGATAATCTGCAGTTGTGCTCCGATTTCGATGGTAGATACCTCTATCAATAGGCGTTGAGACCTGTAATCGCCATGCCAAGGGCCATTTGAATCGCTCGAATATTTCTGCACATTTTGCAGAAAATTCAATTTTATTGAAAATCAACTGAACTATAGCCCACAAATTCAGAGCCAGAAAAATCGATAATCTGCAATTGTGCTCCGATTTCGATGGTAGATACCTCTATCAATAGGCGTTGAGACCTGTAATCGTCATGCCAACGGCCATTTGAATCGCTCGAATATTTTTGCACATTTTGCAGAAAATTCAATTTTATTGAAAATCAACTGAACTATAGCCCACCAATTCATAGCCAGAAAAATCGAAAATCTGCAATTGTGCTCCGATTTCGATGGTTGATACCTCTATCAATAGGCGTTGAGACCTGTAATCGCCATGCCAACGGAAATTTGAATCGCTCGAATATTTCTGCACATTTTGCAGAAAATTCAATTTTATTGAAAATCAACTGAACTATAGCCCACAAATTCAGAGCCAGAAAAATCGATAATCTGCAATTGTGCTCCGATTTCGATGGTAGATACCTCTATCAATAGGCGTTGAGACCTGTAATCGTCATGCCAACGGCCATTTGAATCGCTCGAATATTTCTGCACATTTTGCAGAAAATTTAATTTTATTGAAAATCAACTGAACTATAGCCCACAAATTCATAGCCAGAAAAATCGAAAATCTGCAGTTGTGCTCCTATTTCGATGGTAGATACCTCTATCAATAGGCGTTGAGACCTGTAATCGCCATGCCAAGGGCCATTTGAATCGCTCGAATATTTCTGCACATTTTGCAGAAAATTCAATTTTATTGAAAATCAACTGAACTATAGCCCACAAATTCAGAGCCAGAAAAATCGATAATCTGCAGTTGTGCTCCGATTTCGATGGTAGATACCTCTATCATTAGGCGTTGAGACCTGTAATCGCCATGCCAAGGGCCATTTGAATCGCTCGAATATTTCTGCACATTTTGCAGAAAATTCAATTTTATTGAAAATCAACTGAACTATAGCCCACAAATTCAGAGCCAGAAAAATCGATAATCTGCAATTGTGCTCCGATTTCGATGGTAGATACCTCTATCAATAGGCGTTGAGACCTGTAATCGTCATGCCAACGGCCATTTGAATCGCTCGAATATTTTTGCACATTTTGCAGAAAATTCAATTTTATTGAAAATCAACTGAACTATAGCCCACCAATTCATAGCCAGAAAAATCGAAAATCTGCAATTGTGCTCCGATTTCGATGGTTGATACCTCTATCAATAGGCGTTGAGACCTGTAATCGCCATGCCAAGGGCCATTTGAATCGCTCGAATATTTCTGCACATTTTGCAGAAAATTCAATTTTATTGAAAATCAACTGAACTATAGCCCACAAATTCAGAGCCAGAAAAATCGATAATCTGCAATTGTGCTCCGATTTCGATGGTAGATACCTCTATCAATAGGCGTTGAGACCTGTAATCGTCATGCCAACGGCCATTTGAATCGCTCGAATATTTTTGCACATTTTGCAGAAAATTCAATTTTATTGAAAATCAACTGAACTATAGCCCACAAATTCAGAGCCAGAAAAATCGATAATCTGCAATTGTGCTCCGATTTCGATGGTAGATACCTCTATCAATAGGCGTTGAGACCTGTAATCGTCATGCCAACGGCCATTTGAATCGCTCGAATATTTCTGCACATTTTGCAGAAAATTTAATTTTATTGAAAATCAACTGAACTATAGCCCACAAATTCAGAGCCAGAAAAATCGATAATCTGCAATTGTGCTCCGATTTCGATGGTAGATACCTCTATCAATAGGCGTTGAGACCTGTAATCGTCATGCCAACGGCCATTTGAATCGCTCGAATATTTTTGCACATTTTGCAGAAAATTCAATTTTATTGAAAATCAACTGAACTATAGCCCACCAATTCATAGCCAGAAAAATCGAAAATCTGCAATTGTGCTCCTATTTCGATGGTAGATACCTCTATCAATAGGCGTTGAGACCTGTAATCGCCATGCCAAGGGCCATTTGAATCGCTCGAATATTTCTGCACATTTTGCAGAAAATTCAATTTTATTGAAAATCAACTGAACTATAGCCCACAAATTCAGAGCCAGAAAAATCGATAATCTGCAGTTGTGCTTCGATTTCGATGGTAGATACCTCTATCAATAGGCGTTGAGACCTGTAATCGTCATGCCAACGGCCATTTGAATCGCTCGAATATTTCTGCACATTTTGCAGAAAATTCAATTTTATTGAAAATCAACTGAACTATAGCCCATAAATTCAGAGCCAGAAAAATCGAAAATCTGCAATTGTGCTCCGATTTCGATGATTGATACCTCTACCAATAGGCGTTGAGATCTGTAATCGTCATGCCATCGGCCATTTGATTCCCTCGAATATTTCTACACATTTCACAGAAAATTGAATTTTATTGAAAATCAACTGAACTATAGCCCACAAATTCAGAGCCAGAAAAATCGAAAATCTGCAATTGTGCTCCGATTTCGATGATTGATACCTCTACCAATAGGCGTTGAGATCTGTAATCGTCATGCCAACGGCCATTTGATTCGCTCGAATATTTCTACACATTTCACAGAAAATTGAATTTTATTGAAAATCAACTGAACTATAGCCCACAAATTCAGAGCCAGAAAAATCGATAATCTGCAATTGTGCTCCGATTTCGATGGTAGATACCTCTATCAATAGGCGTTGAGACCTGTAATCGCCATGCCAAGGGCCATTTGAATCGCTCGAATATTTCTGCACATTTTGCAGAAAATTCAATTTTATTGAAAATCAACTGAACTATAGCCCACAAATTCAGAGCCAGAAAAATCGAAAATCTGCAATTGTGCTCCGATTTCGATGGTTGATACCTCTATCAATAGGCGTTGAGACCTGTAATCGTCATGCCAAGGGCCATTTGAATCGCTCGAATATTTCTGCACATTTTGCAGAAAATTCAATTTTATTGAAAATCAACTGAACTATAGCCCACCAATTCATAGCCAGAAAAATCGAAAATCTGCAATTGTGCTCCGATTTCGATGATTGATACCTCTACCAATAGGCTTTGAGATCTGTAATCGTCATGCCAACGGCCATTTGAATCGCTCGAATATTTCTACACATTTCACAGAAAATTCAATTTTATTGAAAATCAACTGAACTATAGCCCACAAATTCAGAGCCAGAAAAATCGAAAATCTGCAATTGTGCTCCGATTTCGATGGTAGATACCTCTATCAATAGGCGTTGAGACCTGTAATCGTCATGCCAACGGCCATTTGAATCGCTCGAACATTTCTGCACATTTCACAGAAAATTCAATTTTATTGAAAATCAACTGAACTATAGCCCACAAATTCAGAGCCAGAAAAATCGAAAATCCGCAATTGTGTTCCGATTGCGGTGGTAGATACCTCTATCAATAGGCGTTGAGACCTGTAATCGTCATGCCAACGGCCATTTGAATCGCTCGAACATTTCTGCACATTTTGCAGAAAATTCAATTTTATTGAAAATCAACTGAACTATAGCCCACAAATTCAGAGCCAGAAAAATCGAAAATCTGCAATTGTGCTCCGATTTCGATGGTAGATACCTCTATCAATAGGCGTTGAGACCTGTAATCGCCATGCCAAGGGCCATTTGAATCGCTCGAATATTTCTGCACATTTTGCAGAAAATTCAATTTTATTGAAAATCAACTGAACTATAGCCCACAAATTCAGAGCCAGAAAAATCGATAATCTGCAATTGTGCTCCGATTTCGATGGTAGATACCTCTATCAATAGACGTTGAGACCTGTAATCGTCATGCCAACGGCCATTTGAATCGCTCGAATATTTTTGCACATTTTGCAGAAAATTCAATTTTATTGAAAATCAACTGAACTATAGCCCACAAATTCAGAGCCAGAAAAATCGAAAATCTGCAATTGTGCTCCGATTGCGGTGGTAGATACCTCTATCAATAGGCGTTGAGACCTGTAATCGTCATGCCAACGGCCATTTGAATCGCTCGAACATTTCTGCACATTTCACAGAAAATTCAATTTTATTGAAAATCAACTGAACTATAGCCCACAAATTCAGAGCCAGAAAAATCGAAAATCCGCAATTGTGCTCCGATTGCGGTGGTAGATACCTCTATCAATAGGCGTTGAGACCTGTAATCGTCATGCCAACGGCCATTTGAATCGCTCGAATATTTCTGCACATTTTGCAGAAAATTTAATTTTATTGAAAATCAACTGAACTATAGCCCACAAATTCAGAGCCAGAAAAATCGATAATCTGCAATTGTGCTCCGATTTCGATGGTAGATACCTCTATCAATAGGCGTTGAGACCTGTAATCGTCATGCCAACGGCCATTTGAATCGCTCGAATATTTTTGCACATTTTGCAGAAAATTCAATTTTATTGAAAATCAACTGAACTATAGCCCACAAATTCAGAGCCAGAAAAATCGATAATCTGCAATTGTGCTCCGATTTCGATGGTAGATACCTCTATCAATAGGCGTTGAGACCTGTAATCGTCATGCCAACGGCCATTTGAATCGCTCGAATATTTCTGCACATTTTGCAGAAAATTCAATTTTATTGAAAATCAACTGAACTATAGCCCACAAATTCATAGCCAGAAAAATCGAAAATCTGCAGTTGTGCTCCTATTTCGATGGTAGATACCTCTATCAATAGGCGTTGAGACCTGTAATCGCCATGCCAAGGGCCATTTGAATCGCTCGAATATTTCTGCACATTTTGCAGAAAATTCAATTTTATTGAAAATCAACTGAACTATAGCCCACAAATTCAGAGCCAGAAAAATCGATAATCTGCAGTTGTGCTCCGATTTCGATGGTAGATACCTCTATCAATAGGCGTTGAGACCTGTAATCGCCATGCCAAGGGCCATTTGAATCGCTCGAATATTTCTGCACATTTTGCAGAAAATTCAATTTTATTGAAAATCAACTGAACTATAGCCCACAAATTCAGAGCCAGAAAAATCGATAATCTGCAATTGTGCTCCGATTTCGATGGTAGATACCTCTATCAATAGGCGTTGAGACCTGTAATCGTCATGCCAACGGCCATTTGAATCGCTCGAATATTTTTGCAATTTTGCAGAAAATTCAATTTTATTGAAATCAACTGAACTATAGCCCACCAATTCATAGCCAGAAAAATCGAAAATCTGCAATTGTGCTCCGATTTCGATGGTTGATACCTCTATCAATAGGCGTTGAGACCTGTAATCGCCATGCCAACGGAAATTTGAATCGCTCGAATATTTCTGCACATTTTGCAGAAAATTCAATTTTATTGAAAATCAACTGAACTATAGCCCACAAATTCAGAGCCAGAAAAATCGATAATCTGCAATTGTGCTCCGATTTCGATGGTAGATACCTCTATCAATAGGCGTTGAGACCTGTAATCGTCATGCCAACGGCCATTTGAATCGCTCGAATATTTCTGCACATTTTGCAGAAAATTTAATTTTATTGAAAATCAACTGAACTATAGCCCACAAATTCATAGCCAGAAAAATCGAAAATCTGCAGTTGTGCTCCTATTTCGATGGTAGATACCTCTATCAATAGGCGTTGAGACCTGTAATCGCCATGCCAAGGGCCATTTGAATCGCTCGAATATTTCTGCACATTTTGCAGAAAATTCAATTTTATTGAAAATCAACTGAACTATAGCCCACAAATTCAGAGCCAGAAAAATCGATAATCTGCAGTTGTGCTCCGATTTCGATGGTAGATACCTCTATCAATAGGCGTTGAGACCTGTAATCGCCATGCCAAGGGCCATTTGAATCGCTCGAATATTTCTGCACATTTTGCAGAAAATTCAATTTTATTGAAAATCAACTGAACTATAGCCCACAAATTCAGAGCCAGAAAAATCGATAATCTGCAATTGTGCTCCGATTTCGATGGTAGATACCTCTATCAATAGGCGTTGAGACCTGTAATCGTCATGCCAACGGCCATTTGAATCGCTCGAATATTTTTGCACATTTTGCAGAAAATTCAATTTTATTGAAAATCAACTGAACTATAGCCCACCAATTCATAGCCAGAAAAATCGAAAATCTGCAATTGTGCTCCGATTTCGATGGTTGATACCTCTATCAATAGGCGTTGAGACCTGTAATCGCCATGCCAAGGGCCATTTGATTCGCTCGAATATTTCTGCACATTTTGCAGAAAATTCAATTTTATTGAAAATCAACTGAACTATAGCCCACAAATTCAGAGCCAGAAAAATCGATAATCTGCAATTGTGCTCCGATTTCGATGGTAGATACCTCTATCAATAGGCGTTGAGACCTGTAATCGTCATGCCAACGACCATTTGAATCGCTCGAATATTTTTGCACATTTTGCAGAAAATTCAATTTTATTGAAAATCAACTGAACTATAGCCCACCAATTCATAGCCAGAAAAATCGAAAATCTGCAGTTGTGCTCCGATTTCGATGGTAGATACCTCTATCAATAGGCGTTGAGACCTGTAATCGCCATGCCAAGGGCCATTTGAATCGCTCGAATATTTCTGCACATTTTGCAGAAAATTCAATTTTATTGAAAATCAACTGAACTATAGCCCACAAATTCAGAGCCAGAAAAAATCGATAATCTGCAGTTGTGCTCCGATTTCGATGGTAGATACCTCTATCAATAGGCGTTGAGACCTGTAATCGTCATGCCAACGGCCATTTGAATCGCTCGAATGATTCTGCACATTTTGCAGAAAATTCAATTTTATTGAAAATCAACTGAACTATAGCCCACAAATTCAGAGCCAGAAAAATCGAAAATCTGCAATTGTGCTCCGATTTCGATGGTAGATACCTCTATCAATAGGCGTTGAGACCTGTAATCGCCATGCCAAGGGCCATTTGAATCGCTCGAATATTTCTGCACATTTTGCAGAAAATTCAATTTTATTGAAAATCAACTGAACTATAGCCCACAAATTCAGAGCCAGGAAAATCGATAATCTGCAATTGTGCTCCGATTTCGATGGTAGATACCTCTATCAATAGGCGTTGAGACCTGTAATCGTCATGCCAACGGCCATTTGAATCGCTCGAATATTTTTGCACATTTTGCAGAAAATTCAATTTTATTGAAAATCAACTGAACTATAGCCCACAAATTCAGAGCCAGAAAAATCGATAATCTGCAATTGTGCTCCGATTTCGATGGTAGATACCTCTATCAATAGGCGTTGAGACCTGTAATCGTCATGCCAACGGCCATTTGAATCGCTCGAATATTTCTGCACATTTTGCAGAAAATTTAATTTTATTGAAAATCAACTGAACTATAGCCCACAAATTCAGAGCCAGAAAAATCGATAATCTGCAATTGTGCTCCGATTTCGATGGTAGATACCTCTATCAATAGGCGTTGAGACCTGTAATCGTCATGCCAACGGCCATTTGAATCGCTCGAATATTTTTGCACATTTTGCAGAAAATTCAATTTTATTGAAAATCAACTGAACTATAGCCCACCAATTCATAGCCAGAAAAATCGAAAATCTGCAGTTGTGCTCCTATTTCGATGGTAGATACCTCTATCAATAGGCGTTGAGACCTGTAATCGCCATGCCAAGGGCCATTTGAATCGCTCGAATATTTCTGCACATTTTGCAGAAAATTCAATTTTATTGAAAATCAACTGAACTATAGCCCACAAATTCAGAGCCAGAAAAATCGATAATCTGCAGTTGTGCTTCGATTTCGATGGTAGATACCTCTATCAATAGGCGTTGAGACCTGTAATCGTCATGCCAACGGCCATTTGAATCGCTCGAATATTTCTGCACATTTTGCAGAAAATTCAATTTTATTGAAAATCAACTGAACTATAGCCCATAAATTCAGAGCCAGAAAAATCGAAAATCTGCAATTGTGCTCCGATTTCGATGATTGATACCTCTACCAATAGGCGTTGAGATCTGTAATCGTCATGCCATCGGCCATTTGATTCCCTCGAATATTTCTACACATTTCACAGAAAATTGAATTTTATTGAAAATCAACTGAACTATAGCCCACAAATTCAGAGCCAGAAAAATCGAAAATCTGCAATTGTGCTCCGATTTCGATGATTGATACCTCTACCAATAGGCGTTGAGATCTGTAATCGTCATGCCAACGGCCATTTGATTCGCTCGAATATTTCTACACATTTCACAGAAAATTCAATTTTATTGAAAATCAACTGAACTATAGCCCACAAATTCAGAGCCAGAAAAATCGATAATCTGCAATTGTGCTCCGATTTCGATGGTAGATACCTCTATCAATAGGCGTTGAGACCTGTAATCGCCATGCCAAGGGCCATTTGAATCGCTCGAATATTTCTGCACATTTTGCAGAAAATTCAATTTTATTGAAAATCAACTGAACTATAGCCCACAAATTCAGAGCCAGAAAAATCGAAAATCTGCAATTGTGCTCCGATTTCGATGGTTGATACCTCTATCAATAGGCGTTGAGACCTGTAATCGTCATGCCAAGGGCCATTTGAATCGCTCGAATATTTCTGCACATTTTGCAGAAAATTCAATTTTATTGAAAATCAACTGAACTATAGCCCACCAATTCATAGCCAGAAAAATCGAAAATCTGCAATTGTGCTCCGATTTCGATGATTGATACCTCTACCAATAGGCTTTGAGATCTGTAATCGTCATGCCAACGGCCATTTGATTCGCTCGAATATTTCTACACATTTCACAGAAAATTCAATTTTATTGAAAATCAACTGAACTATAGCCCACAAATTCAGAGCCAGAAAAATCGAAAATCTGCAATTGTGCTCCGATTTCGATGGTAGATACCTCTATCAATAGGCGTTGAGACCTGTAATCGTCATGCCAACGGCCATTTGAATCGCTCGAACATTTCTGCACATTTCACAGAAAATTCAATTTTATTGAAAATCAACTGAACTATAGCCCACAAATTCAGAGCCAGAAAAATCGAAAATCTGCAATTGTGCTCCGATTGCGGTGGTAGATACCTCTATCAATAGGCGTTGAGACCTGTAATCGTCATGCCAACGGCCATTTGAATCGCTCGAACATTTCTGCACATTTCACAGAAAATTCAATTTTATTGAAAATCAACTGAACTATAGCCCACAAATTCAGAGCCAGAAAAATCGAAAATCCGCAATTGTGCTCCGATTGCGGTGGTAGATACCTCTATCAATAGGCGTTGAGACCTGTAATCGTCATGCCAACGGCCACTTGAATCGCTCGAACATTTCTGCACATTTCACAGAAAATTCAATTTTATTGAAAATCAACTGAACTATAGCCCATAAATTCAGAGCCAGAAAAATCGAAAATCTGCAATTGTCCTCCGATTTCGATGATTGATACCTCTACCAATAGGCGTTGAGATCTGTAATCGTCATGCCAACGGCCATTTGATTCCCTCGAATATTTCTACACATTTCACAGAAAATTCAATTTTATTGAAAATCAACTGAACTATAGCCCACAAATTCAGAGCCAGAAAAATCGAAAATCTTCAATTGTGCTCCGATTTCGATGGTTGATACCTCTATCAATAGGCGTTGAGACCTGTAATCGTCCTGCCAACGGCCATTTTAATCGCTCGAATATTTCTGCACATTTTGCAGAAAATTCAATTTTATTGAAAATCAACTGAACTATAGCCCATAAATTCAGATCCAGAAAAATCGGAAATCTGCAATTGTGCTCCGATTGCGGTGGTAGATACCTCTATCAATAGGCGTTGAGACCTGTATTCGTCATGCCAACGGTCAGTTGAATCGCTCGAATATTTCTGCACATTTTGCAGAAAATTCAATTTTATTGAAAATCAACTGAACTATAGCCCACAAATTCAGAGCCAGAAAAATCGATAATCTGCAATTGTGCTCCGATTTCGATGGTAGATACCTCTATCAATAGGCGTTGAGACCTGTAATCGTCATGCCAACGGAAATTTGAATCGCTCGAATATTTCTGCACATTTTGCAGAAAATTCAATTTTATTGAAAATCAACTGAACTATAGCCCACCAATTCATAGCCAGAAAAATCGAAAATCTGCAATTGTGCTCCGATTTCGATGGTAGATACCTCTATCAATAGGCGTTGAGACCTGTAATCGTCATGCCAACGGCCATTTGAATCGCTCGAATATTTCTGCACATTTTGCAGAAAATTTAATTTTATTGAAAATCAACTGAACTATAGCCCACAAATTCAGAGCCAGAAAAATCGATAATCTGCAATTGTGCTCCGATTTCGATGGTAGATACCTCTATCAATAGGCGTTGAGACCTGTAATCGTCATGCCAACGGAAATTTGAATCGCTCGAATATTTCTGCACATTTTGCAGAAAATTCAATTTTATTGAAAATCAACTGAACTATAGCCCACAAATTCAGAGCCAGAAAAATCGATAATCTGCAATTGTGCTCCGATTTCGATGGTAGATACCTCTATCAATAGGCGTTGAGACCTGTAATCGTCATGCCAACGGCCATTTGAATCGCTCGAATATTTCTGCACATTTTGCAGAAAATTTAATTTTATTGAAAATCAACTGAACTATAGCCCGCAAATTCAGAGCCAGAAAAATCGATAATCTGCAATTGTGCTCCGATTTCGATGGTAGATACCTCTATCAATAGGCGTTGAGACCTGTAATCGTCATGCCAACGGCCATTTGAATCGCTCGAATATTTTTGCACATTTTGCAGAAAATTCAATTTTATTGAAAATCAACTGAACTATAGCCCACCAATTCATAGCCAGAAAAATCGATAATCTGCAGTTGTGCTCCGATTTCGATGGTAGATACCTCTATCAATAGGCGTTGAGACCTGTAATCGTCATGCCAATGGCCAATTGAATCGCTCGAATATTTCTGCACATTTTGCAGAAAATTTAATTTTATTGAAAATCAACTGAACTATAGCCCACAAATTCAGAGCCAGAAAAATCGATAATCTGCAATTGTGCTCCGATTTCGATGGTAGATACCTCTATCAATAGGCGTTGAGACCTGTAATCGTCATGCCAACGGAAATTTGAATCGCTCGAATATTTCTGCACATTTTGCAGAAAATTCAATTTTATTGAAAATCAACTGAACTATAGCCCACAAATTCAGAGCCAGAAAAATCGATAATCTGCAATTGTGCTCCGATTTCGATGGTAGATACCTCTATCAATAGGCGTTGAGACCTGTAATCGTCATGCCAACGGCCATTTGAATCGCTCGAATATTTCTGCACATTTTGCAGAAAATTTAATTTTATTGAAAATCAACTGAACTATAGCCCGCAAATTCAGAGCCAGAAAAATCGATAATCTGCAATTGTGCTCCGATTTCGATGGTAGATACCTCTATCAATAGGCGTTGAGACCTGTAATCGTCATGCCAACGGCCATTTGAATCGCTCGAATATTTTTGCACATTTTGCAGAAAATTCAATTTTATTGAAAATCAACTGAACTATAGCCCACCAATTCATAGCCAGAAAAATCGATAATCTGCAGTTGTGCTCCGATTTCGATGGTAGATACCTCTATCAATAGGCGTTGAGACCTGTAATCGTCATGCCAATGGCCAATTGAATCGCTCGAATATTTCTGCACATTTTGCAGAAAATTTAATTTTATTGAAAATCAACTGAACTATAGCCCACAAATTCAGAGCCAGAAAAATCGATAATCTGCAATTGTGCTCCGATTTCGATGGTAGATACCTCTATCAATAGGCGTTGAGACCTGTAATCGTCATGCCAACGGCCATTTGAATCGCTCGAATATTTCTGCACATTTTGCAGAAAATTTAATTTTATTGAAAATCAACTGAACTATAGCCCACAAATTCAGAGCCAGAAAAATCGATAATCTGCAATTGTGCTCCGATTTCGATGGTAGATACCTCTATCAATAGGCGTTGAGACCTGTAATCGTCATGCCAACGGCCATTTGAATCGCTCGAATATTTCTGCACATTTTGCAGAAAATTTAATTTTATTGAAAATCAACTGAACTATAGCCCACCAATTCATAGCCAGAAAAATCGAAAATCTGCAGTTGTGCTCCGATTTCGATGGTAGATACCTCTATCAATAGGCGTTGAGACCTGTAATCGTCATGCCAACGGCCATTTGAATCGCTCGAATATTTCTGCACATTTTGCAGAAAATTCAATTTTATTGAAAATCAACTGAACTATAGCCCACAAATTCAGAGCCAGAAAAATCGATAATCTGCAATTGTGCTCCGATTTCGATGGTAGATACCTCTATCAATAGGCGTTGAGACCTGTAATCGTCATGCCAACGGCCATTTGAATCGCTCGAATATTTTTGCACATTTTGCAGAAAATTCAATTTTATTGAAAATCAACTGAACTATAGCCCACCAATTCATAGCCAGAAAAATCGAAAATCTGCAGTTGTGCTCCGATTTCGATGGTAGATACCTCTATCAATAGGCGTTGAGACCTGTAATCGTCATGCCAACGGCCATTTGAATCGCTCGAATATTTCTGCACATTTTGCAGAAAATTCAATTTTATTGAAAATCAACTGAACTATAGCCCACAAATTCAGAGCCAGAAAAATCGATAATCTGCAATTGTGCTCCGATTTCGATGGTAGATACCTCTATCAATAGGCGTTGAGACCTGTAATCGTCATGCCAACGGCCATTTGAATCGCTCGAATATTTTTGCACATTTTGCAGAAAATTCAATTTTATTGAAAATCAACTGAACTATAGCCCACCAATTCATAGCCAGAAAAATCGAAAATCTGCAGTTGTGCTCCGATTTCGATGGTAGATACCTCTATCAATAGGCGTTGAGACCTGTAATCGTCATGCCAACGGCCATTTGAATCGCTCGAATATTTCTGCACATTTTGCAGAAAATTCAATTTTATTGAAAATCAACTGAACTATAGCCCACAAATTCAGAGCCAGAAAAATCGATAATCTGCAATTGTGCTCCGATTTCGATGGTAGATACCTCTATCAATAGGCGTTGAGACCTGTAATCGTCATGCCAACGGCCATTTGAATCGCTCGAATATTTTTGCACATTTTGCAGAAAATTCAATTTTATTGAAAATCAACTGAACTATAGCCCACCAATTCATAGCCAGAAAAATCGAAAATCTGCAGTTGTGCTCCGATTTCGATGGTAGATACCTCTATCAATAGGCGTTGAGACCTGTAATCGCCATGCCAAGGGCCATTTGAATCGCTCGAATATTTCTGCACATTTTGCAGAAAATTCAATTTTATTGAAAATCAACTGAACTATAGCCCACAAATTCAGAGCCAGAAAAATCGGAAATCTGCAATCGTGCTCCGATTGCGGTGGTAGATACCTCTATCAATAGGCGTTGAGACCTGTAATCGTCATGCCAACGGTCAGTTGAATCGCTCGAATATTTCTGCACATTTTGCAGAAAATTCAATTTTATTGAAAATCAACTGAACTATAGCCCACAAATTCAGAGCCAGAAAAATCGATAATCTGCAATTGTGCTCCGATTTCGATGGTAGATACCTCTATCAATAGGCGTTGAGACCTGTAATCGTCATGCCAACGGCCATTTGAATCGCTCGAATATTTCTGCACATTTTGCAGAAAATTCAATTTTATTGAAAATCAACTGAACTATAGCCCACAAATTCAGAGCCAGAAAAATCGATAATCTGCAATTGTGCTCCGATTTCGATGGTAGATACCTCTATCAATAGGCGTTGAGACCTGTAATCGTCATGCCAACGGCCATTTGAATCGCTCGAATATTTCTGCACATTTTGCAGAAAATTTAATTTTATTGAAAATCAACTGAACTATAGCCCACAAATTCAGAGCCAGAAAAATCGATAATCTGCAATTGAGCTCCGATTTCGATGGTAGATACCTCTATCAATAGGCGTTGAGACCTGTAATCGTCATGCCAACGGAAATTTGAATCGCTCGAATATTTCTGCACATTTTGCAGAAAATTCAATTTTATTGAAAATCAACTGAACTATAGCCCACAAATTCAGAGCCAGAAAAATCGATAATCTGCAATTGTGCTCCGATTTCGATGGTAGATACCTCTATCAATAGGCGTTGAGACCTGTAATCGTCATGCCAACGGCCATTTGAATCGCTCGAATATTTCTGCACATTTTGCAGAAAATTTAATTTTATTGAAAATCAACTGAACTATAGCCCGCAAATTCAGAGCCAGAAAAATCGATAATCTGCAATTGTGCTCCGATTTCGATGGTAGATACCTCTATCAATAGGCGTTGAGACCTGTAATCGTCATGCCAACGGCCATTTGAATCGCTCGAATATTTTTGCACATTTTGCAGAAAATTCAATTTTATTGAAAATCAACTGAACTATAGCCCACCAATTCATAGCCAGAAAAATCGATAATCTGCAGTTGTGCTCCGATTTCGATGGTAGATACCTCTATCAATAGGCGTTGAGACCTGTAATCGTCATGCCAATGGCCAATTGAATCGCTCGAATATTTCTGCACATTTTGCAGAAAATTCAATTTTATTGAAAATCAACTGAACTATAGCCCACAAATTCAGAGCCAGAAAAATCGATAATCTGCAATTGTGCTCCGATTTCGATGGTAGATACCTCTATCAATAGGCGTTGAGACCTGTAATCGTCATGCCAACGGCCATTTGAATCGCTCGAATATTTCTGCACATTTTGCAGAAAATTTAATTTTATTGAAAATCAACTGAACTATAGCCCACCAATTCATAGCCAGAAAAATCGAAAATCTGCAGTTGTGCTCCGATTTCGATGGTAGATACCTCTATCAATAGGCGTTGAGACCTGTAATCGTCATGCCAACGGCCATTTGAATCGCTCGAATATTTCTGCACATTTTGCAGAAAATTCAATTTTATTGAAAATCAACTGAACTATAGCCCACAAATTCAGAGCCAGAAAAATCGATAATCTGCAATTGTGCTCCGATTTCGATGGTAGATACCTCTATCAATAGGCGTTGAGACCTGTAATCGTCATGCCAACGGCCATTTGAATCGCTCGAATATTTTTGCACATTTTGCAGAAAATTCAATTTTATTGAAAATCAACTGAACTATAGCCCACCAATTCATAGCCAGAAAAATCGAAAATCTGCAGTTGTGCTCCGATTTCGATGGTAGATACCTCTATCAATAGGCGTTGAGACCTGTAATCGTCATGCCAACGGCCATTTGAATCGCTCGAATATTTCTGCACATTTTGCAGAAAATTCAATTTTATTGAAAATCAACTGAACTATAGCCCACAAATTCAGAGCCAGAAAAATCGATAATCTGCAATTGTGCTCCGATTTCGATGGTAGATACCTCTATCAATAGGCGTTGAGACCTGTAATCGTCATGCCAACGGCCATTTGAATCGCTCGAATATTTTTGCACATTTTGCAGAAAATTCAATTTTATTGAAAATCAACTGAACTATAGCCCACCAATTCATAGCCAGAAAAATCGAAAATCTGCAGTTGTGCTCCGATTTCGATGGTAGATACCTCTATCAATAGGCGTTGAGACCTGTAATCGTCATGCCAACGGCCATTTGAATCGCTCGAATATTTCTGCACATTTTGCAGAAAATTCAATTTTATTGAAAATCAACTGAACTATAGCCCACAAATTCAGAGCCAGAAAAATCGATAATCTGCAATTGTGCTCCGATTTCGATGGTAGATACCTCTATCAATAGGCGTTGAGACCTGTAATCGTCATGCCAACGGCCATTTGAATCGCTCGAATATTTTTGCACATTTTGCAGAAAATTCAATTTTATTGAAAATCAACTGAACTATAGCCCACCAATTCATAGCCAGAAAAATCGAAAATCTGCAGTTGTGCTCCGATTTCGATGGTAGATACCTCTATCAATAGGCGTTGAGACCTGTAATCGCCATGCCAAGGGCCATTTGAATCGCTCGAATATTTCTGCACATTTTGCAGAAAATTCAATTTTATTGAAAATCAACTGAACTATAGCCCACAAATTCAGAGCCAGAAAAATCGGAAATCTGCAATCGTGCTCCGATTGCGGTGGTAGATACCTCTATCAATAGGCGTTGAGACCTGTAATCGTCATGCCAACGGTCAGTTGAATCGCTCGAATATTTTTGCACATTTTGCAGAAAATTCAATTTTATTGAAAATCAACTGAACTATAGCCCACCAATTCATAGCCAGAAAAATCGAAAATCTGCAATTGTGCTCCGATTTCGATGGTAGATACCTCTATCAATAGGCGTTGAGATCTGTAATCGCCATGCCAAGGGCCATTTGAATCGCTCGAATATTTCTGCACATTTTGCAGAAAATTCAATTTTATTGAAAATCAACTGAACTATAGCCCATAAATTCAGAGCCAGAAAAATCGAAAATCTGCAATTGTGCTCCGATTTCGATGGTTGATACCTCTATCAATAGGCGTTGAGACCTGTAATCGTCATGCCAACGGCCATTTGAATCGCTCGAATATTTTTGCACATTTTGCAGAAAATTCAATTTTATTGAAAATCAACTGAACTATAGCCCACCAATTCATAGCCAGAAAAATCGAAAATCTGCAGTTGTGCTCCGATTTCGATGGTAGATACCTCTATCAATAGGCGTTGAGACCTGTAATCGTCATGCCAACGGCCATTTGAATCGCTCGAATATTTCTGCACATTTTGCAGAAAATTCAATTTTATTGAAAATCAACTGAACTATAGCCCACAAATTCAGAGCCAGAAAAATCGAAAATCTGCAATTGTGCTCCGATTTCGATGGTAGATACCTCTATCAATAGGCGTTGAGACCTGTAATCGTCATGCCAACGGCCATTTGAATCGCTCGAATATTTTTGCACATTTTGCAGAAAATTCAATTTTATTGAAAATCAACTGAACTATAGCCCACCAATTCATAGCCAGAAAAATCGAAAATCTGCAATTGTGCTCCGATTTCGATGGTAGATACCTCTATCAATAGGCGTTGAGACCTGTAATCGCCATGCCAAGGGCCATTTGAATCGCTCGAATATTTCTGCACATTTCACAGAAAATTCAATTTTATTGAAAATCAACTGAACTATAGCCCACAAATTCAGAGCCAGAAAAATCGATAATCTGCAATTGTGCTCCGATTTCGATGGTAGATACCTCTATCAATAGGCGTTGAGACCTGTAATCGTCATGCCAACGGCCATTTGAATCGCTCGAATATTTTTGCACATTTTGCAGAAAATTCAATTTTATTGAAAATCAACTGAACTATAGCCCACCAATTCATAGCCAGAAAAATCGAAAATCTGCAATTGTGCTCCGATTTCGATGGTAGATACCTCTATCAATAGGCGTTGAGATCTGTAATCGCCATGCCAAGGGCCATTTGAATCGCTCGAATATTTCTGCACATTTTGCAGAAAATTCAATTTTATTGAAAATCAACTGAACTATAGCCCATAAATTCAGAGCCAGAAAAATCGAAAATCTGCAATTGTGCTCCGATTTCGATGGTTGATACCTCTATCAATAGGCGTTGAGACCTATAATCGTCATGCCAAGGGCCATTTGAATCGCTCGAATATTTCTGCACATTTCACAGAAAATTCAATTTTATTGAAAATCAACTGAACTATAGCCCACAAATTCAGAGCCAGAAAAATCGATAATCTGCAGTTGTGCTCCGATTTCGATGGTAGATACCTCTATCAATAGGCGTTGAGACCTGTAATCGTCATGCCAACGGCCATTTGAATCGCTCGAATAATTCTGCACATTTTGCAGAAAATTCAATTTTATTGAAAATCAACTGAACTATAGCCCATAAATTCAGAGCCAGAAAAATCGAAAATCTGCAATTGTGCTCCGATTTCGATGATTGATACCTCTACCAATAGGCGTTGAGATCTGTAATCGTCATGCCAACGGCCATTTGATTCGCTCGAATATTTCAACACATTTCACAGAAAATTCAATTTTATTGAAAATCAACTGAACTATAGCCCACAAATTCAGAGCCAGAAAAATCGAAAATCTTCAATTGTGCTCCGATTTCGATGGCTGATACCTCTATCAATAGGCGTTGAGATCTGTAATCGTCATGCCAACGGCCATTTGATTCGCTCGAATATTTCTACACATTTCACAGAAAATTCAGTTTTATTGAAAATCAACTGAACTATAGCCCACAAATTCAGAGCCAGAAAAATCGATAATCTGCAATTGTGCTCCGATTTCGATGGTAGATACCTCTATCAATAGGCGTTGAGACCTGTAATCGTCATGCCAATGGCCATTTGAATCGCTCGAATATTTCTGCACATTTTGCAGAAAATTCAATTTTATTGAAAATCAACTGAACTATAGCCCACAAATTCAGAGCCAGAAAAATCGAAAATCTGCAATTGTGCTCCGATTTCGATGGTAGATACCTCTATCAATAGGCGTTGAGACCTGTAATCGTCATGCCAACGGCCATTTGAATCGCTCGAATATTTTTGCACATTTTGCAGAAAATTCAATTTTATTGAAAATCAACTGAACTATAGCCCACCAATTCATAGCCAGAAAAATCGAAAATCTGCAATTGTGCTCCGATTTCGATGGTAGATACCTCTATCAATAGGCGTTGAGACCTGTAATCGCCATGCCAAGGGCCATTTGAATCGCTCGAATATTTCTGCACATTTCACAGAAAATTCAATTTTATTGAAAATCAACTGAACTATAGCCCACAAATTCAGAGCCAGAAAAATCGATAATCTGCAATTGTGCTCCGATTTCGATGGTAGATACCTCTATCAATAGGCGTTGAGACCTGTAATCGTCATGCCAACGGCCATTTGAATCGCTCGAATATTTTTGCACATTTTGCAGAAAATTCAATTTTATTGAAAATCAACTGAACTATAGCCCACCAATTCATAGCCAGAAAAATCGAAAATCTGCAATTGTGCTCCGATTTCGATGGTAGATACCTCTATCAATAGGCGTTGAGACCTGTAATCGCCATGCCAAGGGCCATTTGAATCGCTCGAATATTTCTGCACATTTTGCAGAAAATTCAATTTTATTGAAAATCAACTGAACTATAGCCCACAAATTCAGAGCCAGAAAAATCGATAATCTGCAGTTGTGCTCCGATTTCGATGGTAGATACCTCTATCAATAGGCGTTGAGACCTGTAATCGTCATGCCAACGGCCATTTGAATCGCTCGAATATTTCTGCACATTTTGCAGAAAATTCAATTTTATTGAAAATCAACTGAACTATAGCCCACCAATTCATAGCCAGAAAAATCGAAAATCTGCAATTGTGCTCCGATTTCGATGGTAGATACCTCTACCAATAGGCGTTGAGATCTGTAATCGTCATGCCAACGGCCATTTGATTCGCTCGAATATTTCAACACATTTCACAGAAAATTCAATTTTATTGAAAATCAACTGAATTATAGCCCACAAATTCAGAGCCAGAAAAATCGAAAATCTTCAATTGTGCTCCGATTTCGATGGCTGATACCTCTATCAATAGGCGTTGAGATCTGTAATCGTCATGCCAACGGCCATTTGATTCGCTCGAATATTTCTACACATTTCACAGAAAATTCAGTTTTATTGAAAATCAACTGAACTATAGCCCACAAATTCAGAGCCAGAAAAATCGATAATCTGCAGTTGTGCTCCGATTTCGATGGTAGATACCTCTATCAATAGGCGTTGAGACCTGTAATCGTCATGCCAACGGCCATTTGAATCGCTCGAATATTTCTGCACATTTTGCAGAAAATTCAATTTTATTGAAAATCAACTGAACTATAGCCCACAAATTCAGAGCCAGAAAAATCGAAAATCTGCAATTGTGCTCCGATTTCGATGGTAGATACCTCTATCAATAGGCGTTGAGACCTGTAATCGTCATGCCAACGGCCATTTGAATCGCTCGAATATTTTTGCACATTTTGCAGAAAATTCAATTTTATTGAAAATCAACTGAACTATAGCCCACCAATTCATAGCCAGAAAAATCGAAAATCTGCAATTGTGCTCCGATTTCGATGGTAGATACCTCTATCAATAGGCGTTGAGACCTGTAATCGCCATGCCAAGGGCCATTTGAATCGCTCGAATATTTCTGCACATTTTGCAGAAAATTCAATTTTATTGAAAATCAACTGAACTATAGCCCACAAATTCAGAGCCAGAAAAATCGATAATCTGCAGTTGTGCTCCGATTTCGATGGTAGATACCTCTATCAATAGGCGTTGAGACCTGTAATCGTCATGCCAACGGCCATTTGAATCGCTCGAATATTTCTGCACATTTTGCAGAAAATTCAATTTTATTGAAAATCAACTGAACTATAGCCCATAAATTCAGAGCCAGAAAAATCGAAAATCTGCAATTGTGCTCCGATTTCGATGATTGATACCTCTACCAATAGGCGTTGAGATCTGTAATCGTCATGCCAACGGCCATTTGATTCGCTCGAATATTCCAACACATTTCACAGAAAATTCAATTTTATTGAAAATCAACTGAACTATAGCCCACAAATTCAGAGCCAGAAAAATCTAAAATCTTCAATTGTGCTCCGATTTCGATGGTTGATACCTCTATCAATAGGCGTTGAGATCTGTAATCGTCATGCCAACGGCCATTTGATTCGCTCGAATATTTCTACACATTTCACAGAAAATTCAGTCTTATTGAAAATCAACTGAACTATAGCCCACAAATTCAGAGCCAGAAAAATCGATAATCTGCAGTTGTGCTCCGATTTCGATGGTAGATACCTCTATCAATAGGCGTTGAGACCTGTAATCGTCATGCCAACGGCCATTTGAATCGCTCGAATATTTCTGCACATTTTGCAGAAAATTCAATTTTATTGAAAATCAACTGAACTATAGCCCATAAATTCAGAGCCAGAAAAATCGAAAATCTGCAATTGTGCTCCGATTTCGATGATTGATACCTCTACCAATAGGCGTTGAGATCTGTAATCGTCATGCCAACGGCCATTTGATTCGCTCGAATATTTCAACACATTTCACAGAAAATTCAATTTTATTGAAAATCAACTGAACTATAGCCCACAAATTCAGAGCCAGAAAAATCGAAAATCTTCAATTGTGCTCCAATTTCGATGGTTGATACCTCTATCAATAGGCGTTGAGATCTGTAATCGTCATGCCAACGGCCATTTGATTCGCTCGAATATTTCTACACATTTCACAGAAAATTCAGTTTTATTGAAAATCAACTGAACTATAGCCCACCAATTCATAGCCAGAAAAATCGAAAATCTGCAATTGTGCTCCGATTTCGATGGTAGATACCTCTATCAATAGGCGTTGAGATCTGTAATCGCCATGCCAAGGGCCATTTGAATCGCTCGAATATTTCTGCACATTTTGCAGAAAATTCAATTTTATTGAAAATCAACTGAACTATAGCCCACAAATTCAGAGCCAGAAAAATCGATAATCTGCAGTTGTGCTCCGATTTCGATGGTAGATACCTCTATCAATAGGCGTTGAGACCTGTAATCGTCATGCCAACGGCCATTTGAATCGCTCGAATATTTCTGCACATTTTGCAGAAAATTCAATTTTATTGAAAATCAACTGAACTATAGCCCATAAATTCAGAGCCAGAAAAATCGAAAATCTGCAATTGTGCTCCGATTTCGATGATTGATACCTCTACCAATAGGCGTTGAGATCTGTAATCGTCATGCCAACGGCCATTTGATTCGCTCGAATATTTCAACACATTTCACAGAAAATTCAATTTTATTGAAAATCAACTGAACTATAGCCCACAAATTCAGAGCCAGAAAAATCGAAAATCTGCAATTGTGCTCCGATTTCGATGGTAGATACCTCTATCAATAGGCGTTGAGACCTGTAATCGTCATGCCAACGGCCATTTGAATCGCTCGAATATTTTTGCACATTTTGCAGAAAATTCAATTTTATTGAAAATCAACTGAACTATAGCCCATAAATTCAGAGCCAGAAAAATCGAAAATCTGCAATTGTGCTCCGATTTCGATGATTGATACCTCTACCAATAGGCGTTGAGATCTGTAATCGTCATGCCAACGGCCATTTGATTCGCTCGAATATTTCAACACATTTCACAGAAAATTCAATTTTATTGAAAATCAACTGAACTATAGCCCACAAATTCAGAGCCAGAAAAATCGATAATCTGCAATTGTGCTCCGATTTCGATGGTAGATACCTCTATCAATAGGCGTTGAGACCTGTAATCGTCATGCCAACGGCCATTTGAATCGCTCGAATATTTTTGCACATTTTGCAGAAAATTCAATTTTATTGAAAATCAACTGAACTATAGCCCACCAATTCATAGCCAGAAAAATCGAAAATCTGCAATTGTGCTCCGATTTCGATGGTAGATACCTCTATCAATAGGCGTTGAGACCTGTAATCGCCATGCCAAGGGCCATTTGAATCGCTCGAATATTTCTGCACATTTTGCAGAAAATTCAATTTTATTGAAAATCAACTGAACTATAGCCCACAAATTCAGAGCCAGAAAAATCGATAATCTGCAGTTGTGCTCCGATTTCGATGGTAGATACCTCTATCAATAGGCGTTGAGACCTGTAATCGTCATGCCAACGGCCATTTGAATCGCTCGAATATTTCTGCACATTTTGCAGAAAATTCAATTTTATTGAAAATCAACTGAACTATAGCCCATAAATTCAGAGCCAGAAAAATCGAAAATCTGCAATTGTGCTCCGATTTCGATGATTGATACCTCTACCAATAGGCGTTGAGATCTGTAATCGTCATGCCAACGGCCATTTGATTCGCTCGAATATTTCAACACATTTCACAGAAAATTCAATTTTATTGAAAATCAACTGAACTATAGCCCACAAATTCAGAGCCAGAAAAATCGAAAATCTTCAATTGTGCTCCGATTTCGATGGTTGATACCTCTATCAATAGGCGTTGAGATCTGTAATCGTCATGCCAACGGCCATTTGATTCGCTCGAATATTTCTACACATTTCACAGAAAATTCAATTTTATTGAAAATCAACTGAACTATAGCCCATAAATTCAGAGCCAGAAAAATCGAAAATCTGCAATTGTGCTCCGATTTCGATGATTGATACCTCTACCAATAGGCGTTGAGATCTGTAATCGTCATGCCAACGGCCATTTGATTCGCTCGAATATTTCAACACATTTCACAGAAAATTCAATTTTATTGAAAATCAACTGAACTATAGCCCACAAATTCAGAGCCAGAAAAATCGAAAATCTTCAATTGTGCTCCGATTTCGATGGTTGATACCTCTATCAATAGGCGTTGAGATCTGTAATCGTCATGCCAACGGCCATTTGATTCGCTCGAATATTTCTACACATTTCACAGAAAATTCAGTTTTATTGAAAATCAACTGAACTATAGCCCACAAATTCAGAGCCAGAAAAATCGAAAATCTTCAATTGTGCTCCGATTTCGATGGTTGATACCTCTATCAAAAGGCGTTGAGATCTGTAATCGTCATGCCAACGGTCAGTTGAATCGCTCGAATATTTCTGCACATTTTGCAGAAAATTCAATTTTATTGAAAATCAACTGAACTATAGCCCACAAATTCAGAGCCAGAAAAATCGATAATCTGCAATTGTGCTCCGATTTCGATGGTAGATACCTCTATCAATAGGCGTTGAGATCTGTAATCGCCATGCCAAGGGCCATTTGAATCGCTCGAATATTTCTGCACATTTTGCAGAAAATTCAATTTTATTGAAAATCAACTGAACTATAGCCCACAAATTCAGAGCCAGAAAAATCGAAAATCTGCAATTGTGCTCCGATTTCGATGGTTGATACCTCTATCAATAGGCGTTGAGACCTGTAATCGTCATGCCAAGGGCCATTTGAATCGCTCGAATATTTCTGCACATTTTGCAGAAAATTCAATTTTATTGAAAATCAACTGAACTATAGCCCACCAATTCATAGCCAGAAAAATCGAAAATCTGCAATTGTGCTCCGATTTCGATGGTTGATACCTCTATCAATAGGCGTTGAGACCTGTAATCGCCATGCCAACGGAAATTTGAATCGCTCGAATATTTCTGCACATTTTGCAGAAAATTCAATTTTATTGAAAATCAACTGAACTATAGCCCACAAATTCAGAGCCAGAAAAATCGAAAATCTGCAATTGTGCTCCGATTTCGATGGTTGATACCTCTATCAATAGGCGTTGAGACCTGTAATCGTCATGCCAAGGGCCATTTGAATCGCTCGAATATTTCTGCACATTTTGCAGAAAATTCAATTTTATTGAAAATCAACTGAACTATAGCCCACCAATTCATAGCCAGAAAAATCGAAAATCTGCAATTGTGCTCCGATTTCGATGGTTGATACCTCTATCAATAGGCGTTGAGACCTGTAATCGCCATGCCAACGGAAATTTGAATCGCTCGAATATTTCTGCACATTTTGCAGAAAATTCAATTTTATTGAAAATCAACTGAACTATAGCCCACAAATTCAGAGCCAGAAAAATCGATAATCTGCAATTGTGCTCCGATTTCGATGGTAGATACCTCTATCAATAGGCGTTGAGACCTGTAATCGCCATGCCAACGGCCATTTGAATCGCTCGAATATTTCTGCACATTTTGCAGAAAATTCAATTTTATTGAAAATCAACTGAACTATAGCCCACAAATTCAGAGCCAGAAAAATCGAAAATCTGCAATTGTGCTCCGATTTCGATGGTTGATACCTCTATCAATAGGCGTTGAGATCTGTAATCGTCATGCCAACGGCCATTTGATTCGCTCGAATATTTCTACACATTTCACAGAAAATTCAGTTTTATTGAAAATCAACTGAACTATAGCCCACCAATTCATAGCCAGAAAAATCGAAAATCTGCAATTGTGCTCCGATTTCGATGGTAGATACCTCTATCAATAGGCGTTGAGATCTGTAATCGCCATGCCAAGGGCCATTTGAATCGCTCGAATATTTCTGCACATTTTGCAGAAAATTCAATTTTATTGAAAATCAACTGAACTATAGCCCATAAATTCAGAGCCAGAAAAATCGAAAATCTGCAATTGTGCTCCGATTTCGATGATTGATACCTCTACCAATAGGCGTTGAGATCTGTAATCGTCATGCCAACGGTCATTTGAATCCCTCGAATATTTCTACACATTTCGCAGAAAATTCAGTTTTATTGAAAATCAACTGAACTATAGCCCACAAATTCAGAGCCAGAAAAATCGATAATCTGCAGTTGTGCTCCGATTTCGATGGTAGATACCTCTATCAATAGGCGTTGAGACCTGTAATCGTCATGCCAACGGCCATTTGAATCGCTCGAATATTTCTGCACATTTTGCAGAAAATTCAATTTTATTGAAAATCAACTGAACTATAGCCCATAAATTCAGAGCCAGAAAAATCGAAAATCTGCAATTGTGCTCCGATTTCGATGATTGATACCTCTACCAATAGGCGTTGAGATCTGTAATCGTCATGCCAACGGCCATTTGATTCGCTCGAATATTTCAACACATTTCACAGAAAATTCAATTTTATTGAAAATCAACTGAACTATAGCCCACAAATTCAGAGCCAGAAAAATCGAAAATCTGCAATTGTGCTCCGATTTCGATGGTAGATACCTCTATCAATAGGCGTTGAGACCTGTAATCGTCATGCCAACGGCCATTTGAATCGCTCGAATATTTTTGCACATTTTGCAGAAAATTCAATTTTATTGAAAATCAACTGAACTATAGCCCATAAATTCAGAGCCAGAAAAATCGAAAATCTGCAATTGTGCTCCGATTTCGATGATTGATACCTCTACCAATAGGCGTTGAGATCTGTAATCGTCATGCCAACGGCCATTTGATTCGCTCGAATATTTCAACACATTTCACAGAAAATTCAATTTTATTGAAAATCAACTGAACTATAGCCCACAAATTCAGAGCCAGAAAAATCGATAATCTGCAATTGTGCTCCGATTTCGATGGTAGATACCTCTATCAATAGGCGTTGAGACCTGTAATCGTCATGCCAACGGCCATTTGAATCGCTCGAATATTTTTGCACATTTTGCAGAAAATTCAATTTTATTGAAAATCAACTGAACTATAGCCCACCAATTCATAGCCAGAAAAATCGAAAATCTGCAATTGTGCTCCGATTTCGATGGTAGATACCTCTATCAATAGGCGTTGAGACCTGTAATCGCCATGCCAAGGGCCATTTGAATCGCTCGAATATTTCTGCACATTTTGCAGAAAATTCAATTTTATTGAAAATCAACTGAACTATAGCCCACAAATTCAGAGCCAGAAAAATCGATAATCTGCAGTTGTGCTCCGATTTCGATGGTAGATACCTCTATCAATAGGCGTTGAGACCTGTAATCGTCATGCCAACGGCCATTTGAATCGCTCGAATATTTCTGCACATTTTGCAGAAAATTCAATTTTATTGAAAATCAACTGAACTATAGCCCACCAATTCATAGCCAGAAAAATCGAAAATCTGCAATTGTGCTCCGATTTCGATGGTAGATACCTCTATCAATAGGCGTTGAGACCTGTAATCGCCATGCCAAGGGCCATTTGAATCGCTCGAATATTTCTGCACATTTTGCAGAAAATTCAATTTTATTGAAAATCAACTGAACTATAGCCCACAAATTCAGAGCCAGAAAAATCGATAATCTGCAGTTGTGCTCCGATTTCGATGGTAGATACCTCTATCAATAGGCGTTGAGACCTGTAATCGTCATGCCAACGGCCATTTGAATCGCTCGAATATTTCTGCACATTTTGCAGAAAATTCAATTTTATTGAAAATCAACTGAACTATAGCCCATAAATTCAGAGCCAGAAAAATCGAAAATCTGCAATTGTGCTCCGATTTCGATGATTGATACCTCTACCAATAGGCGTTGAGATCTGTAATCGTCATGCCAACGGCCATTTGATTCGCTCGAATATTTCAACACATTTCACAGAAAATTCAATTTTATTGAAAATCAACTGAACTATAGCCCACAAATTCAGAGCCAGAAAAATCGAAAATCTTCAATTGTGCTCCGATTTCGATGGTTGATACCTCTATCAATAGGCGTTGAGATCTGTAATCGTCATGCCAACGGCCATTTGATTCGCTCGAATATTTCTACACATTTCACAGAAAATTCAATTTTATTGAAAATCAACTGAACTATAGCCCATAAATTCAGAGCCAGAAAAATCGAAAATCTGCAATTGTGCTCCGATTTCGATGATTGATACCTCTACCAATAGGCGTTGAGATCTGTAATCGTCATGCCAACGGCCATTTGATTCGCTCGAATATTTCAACACATTTCACAGAAAATTCAATTTTATTGAAAATCAACTGAACTATAGCCCACAAATTCAGAGCCAGAAAAATCGAAAATCTTCAATTGTGCTCCGATTTCGATGGTTGATACCTCTATCAATAGGCGTTGAGATCTGTAATCGTCATGCCAACGGCCATTTGATTCGCTCGAATATTTCTACACATTTCACAGAAAATTCAGTTTTATTGAAAATCAACTGAACTATAGCCCACAAATTCAGAGCCAGAAAAATCGAAAATCTTCAATTGTGCTCCGATTTCGATGGTTGATACCTCTATCAAAAGGCGTTGAGATCTGTAATCGTCATGCCAACGGTCAGTTGAATCGCTCGAATATTTCTGCACATTTTGCAGAAAATTCAATTTTATTGAAAATCAACTGAACTATAGCCCACAAATTCAGAGCCAGAAAAATCGATAATCTGCAATTGTGCTCCGATTTCGATGGTAGATACCTCTATCAATAGGCGTTGAGATCTGTAATCGCCATGCCAAGGGCCATTTGAATCGCTCGAATATTTCTGCACATTTTGCAGAAAATTCAATTTTATTGAAAATCAACTGAACTATAGCCCACAAATTCAGAGCCAGAAAAATCGAAAATCTGCAATTGTGCTCCGATTTCGATGGTTGATACCTCTATCAATAGGCGTTGAGACCTGTAATCGTCATGCCAAGGGCCATTTGAATCGCTCGAATATTTCTGCACATTTTGCAGAAAATTCAATTTTATTGAAAATCAACTGAACTATAGCCCACCAATTCATAGCCAGAAAAATCGAAAATCTGCAATTGTGCTCCGATTTCGATGGTTGATACCTCTATCAATAGGCGTTGAGACCTGTAATCGCCATGCCAACGGAAATTTGAATCGCTCGAATATTTCTGCACATTTTGCAGAAAATTCAATTTTATTGAAAATCAACTGAACTATAGCCCACAAATTCAGAGCCAGAAAAATCGAAAATCTGCAATTGTGCTCCGATTTCGATGGTTGATACCTCTATCAATAGGCGTTGAGACCTGTAATCGTCATGCCAAGGGCCATTTGAATCGCTCGAATATTTCTGCACATTTTGCAGAAAATTCAATTTTATTGAAAATCAACTGAACTATAGCCCACCAATTCATAGCCAGAAAAATCGAAAATCTGCAATTGTGCTCCGATTTCGATGGTTGATACCTCTATCAATAGGCGTTGAGACCTGTAATCGCCATGCCAACGGAAATTTGAATCGCTCGAATATTTCTGCACATTTTGCAGAAAATTCAATTTTATTGAAAATCAACTGAACTATAGCCCACAAATTCAGAGCCAGAAAAATCGATAATCTGCAATTGTGCTCCGATTTCGATGGTAGATACCTCTATCAATAGGCGTTGAGACCTGTAATCGCCATGCCAACGGCCATTTGAATCGCTCGAATATTTCTGCACATTTTGCAGAAAATTCAATTTTATTGAAAATCAACTGAACTATAGCCCACAAATTCAGAGCCAGAAAAATCGAAAATCTGCAATTGTGCTCCGATTTCGATGGTTGATACCTCTATCAATAGGCGTTGAGATCTGTAATCGTCATGCCAACGGCCATTTGATTCGCTCGAATATTTCTACACATTTCACAGAAAATTCAGTTTTATTGAAAATCAACTGAACTATAGCCCACCAATTCATAGCCAGAAAAATCGAAAATCTGCAATTGTGCTCCGATTTCGATGGTAGATACCTCTATCAATAGGCGTTGAGATCTGTAATCGCCATGCCAAGGGCCATTTGAATCGCTCGAATATTTCTGCACATTTTGCAGAAAATTCAATTTTATTGAAAATCAACTGAACTATAGCCCACAAATTCAGAGCCAGAAAAATCGATAATCTGCAGTTGTGCTCCGATTTCGATGGTAGATACCTCTATCAATAGGCGTTGAGACCTGTAATCGTCATGCCAACGGCCATTTGAATCGCTCGAATATTTCTGCACATTTTGCAGAAAATTCAATTTTATTGAAAATCAACTGAACTATAGCCCATAAATTCAGAGCCAGAAAAATCGAAAATCTGCAATTGTGCTCCGATTTCGATGATTGATACCTCTACCAATAGGCGTTGAGATCTGTAATCGTCATGCCAACGGCCATTTGATTCGCTCGAATATTTCAACACATTTCACAGAAAATTCAATTTTATTGAAAATCAACTGAACTATAGCCCACAAATTCAGAGCCAGAAAAATCGAAAATCTGCAATTGTGCTCCGATTTCGATGGTAGATACCTCTATCAATAGGCGTTGAGACCTGTAATCGTCATGCCAACGGCCATTTGAATCGCTCGAATATTTTTGCACATTTTGCAGAAAATTCAATTTTATTGAAAATCAACTGAACTATAGCCCATAAATTCAGAGCCAGAAAAATCGAAAATCTGCAATTGTGCTCCGATTTCGATGATTGATACCTCTACCAATAGGCGTTGAGATCTGTAATCGTCATGCCAACGGCCATTTGATTCGCTCGAATATTTCAACACATTTCACAGAAAATTCAATTTTATTGAAAATCAACTGAACTATAGCCCACAAATTCAGAGCCAGAAAAATCGATAATCTGCAATTGTGCTCCGATTTCGATGGTAGATACCTCTATCAATAGGCGTTGAGACCTGTAATCGTCATGCCAACGGCCATTTGAATCGCTCGAATATTTTTGCACATTTTGCAGAAAATTCAATTTTATTGAAAATCAACTGAACTATAGCCCACCAATTCATAGCCAGAAAAATCGAAAATCTGCAATTGTGCTCCGATTTCGATGGTAGATACCTCTATCAATAGGCGTTGAGACCTGTAATCGCCATGCCAAGGGCCATTTGAATCGCTCGAATATTTCTGCACATTTTGCAGAAAATTCAATTTTATTGAAAATCAACTGAACTATAGCCCACAAATTCAGAGCCAGAAAAATCGATAATCTGCAGTTGTGCTCCGATTTCGATGGTAGATACCTCTATCAATAGGCGTTGAGACCTGTAATCGTCATGCCAACGGCCATTTGAATCGCTCGAATATTTCTGCACATTTTGCAGAAAATTCAATTTTATTGAAAATCAACTGAACTATAGCCCATAAATTCAGAGCCAGAAAAATCGAAAATCTGCAATTGTGCTCCGATTTCGATGATTGATACCTCTACCAATAGGCGTTGAGATCTGTAATCGTCATGCCAACGGCCATTTGATTCGCTCGAATATTTCAACACATTTCACAGAAAATTCAATTTTATTGAAAATCAACTGAACTATAGCCCACAAATTCAGAGCCAGAAAAATCGAAAATCTTCAATTGTGCTCCGATTTCGATGGTTGATACCTCTATCAATAGGCGTTGAGATCTGTAATCGTCATGCCAACGGCCATTTGATTCGCTCGAATATTTCTAGACATTTCACAGAAAATTCAGTTTTATTGAAAATCAACTGAACTATAGCCCATAAATTCAGATCCAGAAAAATCGGAAATCTGCAATTGTGCTCCGATTGCGGTGTTAGATACCTCTATCAAAAGGCGTTGAGATCTGTAATCGTCATGCCAACGGTCAGTTGAATCGCTCGAATATTTCTGCACATTTTGCAGAAAATTCAATTTTATTGAAAATCAACTGAACTATAGCCCACAAATTCAGAGCCAGAAAAATCGATAATCTGCAATTGTGCTCCGATTTCGATGGTAGATACCTCTATCAATAGGCGTTGAGATCTGTAATCGCCATGCCAAGGGCCATTTGAATCGCTCGAATATTTCTGCACATTTTGCAGAAAATTCAATTTTATTGAAAATCAACTGAACTATAGCCCACAAATTCAGAGCCAGAAAAATCGAAAATCTGCAATTGTGCTCCGATTTCGATGGTTGATACCTCTATCAATAGGCGTTGAGACCTGTAATCGTCATGCCAAGGGCCATTTGAATCGCTCGAATATTTCTGCACATTTTGCAGAAAATTCAATTTTATTGAAAATCAACTGAACTATAGCCCACCAATTCATAGCCAGAAAAATCGAAAATCTGCAATTGTGCTCCGATTTCGATGGTTGATACCTCTATCAATAGGCGTTGAGACCTGTAATCGCCATGCCAACGGCCATTTGAATCGCTCGAATATTTCTGCACATTTTGCAGAAAATTCAATTTTATTGAAAATCAACTGAACTATAGCCCACAAATTCAGAGCCAGAAAAATCGATAATCTGCAATTGTGCTCCGATTTCGATGGTAGATACCTCTATCAATAGGCGTTGAGACCTGTAATCGCCATGCCAACGGCCATTTGAATCGCTCGAATATTTCTGCACATTTTGCAGAAAATTCAATTTTATTGAAAATCAACTGAACTATAGCCCACAAATTCAGAGCCAGAAAAATCGATAATCTGCAGTTGTGCTCCGATTTCGATGGTAGATACCTCTATCAATAGGCGTTGAGACCTGTAATCGTCCTGCCAACGGCCATTTTAATCGCTCGAATATTTCTGCACATTTTGCAGAAAATTCAATTTTATTGAAAATCAACTGAACTATAGCCCATAAATTCAGATCCAGAAAAATCGGAAATCTGCAATTGTGCTCCGATTGCGGTGTTAGATACCTCTATCAAAAGGCGTTGAGACCTGTAATCGCCATGCCAACGGAAATTTGAATCGCTCGAATATTTCTGCACATTTTGCAGAAAATTCAATTTTATTGAAAATCAACTGAACTATAGCCCACAAATTCAGAGCCAGAAAAATCGATAATCTGCAGTTGTGCTCCGATTTCGATGGTAGATACCTCTATCAATAGGCGTTGAGACCTGTAATCGTCCTGCCAACGGCCATTTTAATCGCTCGAATATTTCTGCACATTTTGCAGAAAATTCAATTTTATTGAAAATCAACTGAACTATAGCCCACAAATTCAGAGCCAGAAAAATCGATAATCTGCAATTGTGCTCCGATTTCGATGGTAGATACCTCTATCAATAGGCGTTGAGACCTGTAATCGCCATGCCAACGGCCATTTGAATCGCTCGAATATTTCTGCCAAATTTTGCAGAAAATTCAATTTTATTGAAAATCAACTGAACTATAGCCCATAAATTCAGAGCCAGAAAAATCGGAAATCTGCAATTGTGCTCCGATTGCGGTGGTAGATACCTCTATCAATAGGCGTTGAGACCTATAATCGTCATGCCTACGGTCATTTGAATCGCTCGAATATTTCCACACATTTTGCAGAAAATTCAATTTTATTGAAAATCAACTGAACTATAGCCCACAAATTCAGAGCCAGAAAAATCGAAATTTTTCAATTGTGCTCCGATTTCGACCTATTTCATTAGGCGTTGGGACCTGTAATCATCATGCCAACGGTCATTTGGATCGCTCGCACAATTCTACATATTTCGCAGAAAATTCAATTTTTTTGAAAATCAACTGAACTATAGCCCACAAATTCAGAGCCAGAAAAATCGAAAATCTGCAATTGTGCTCCGATTTCGATGGTTGATACCTCTATCAATAGGCGTTGAGACCTGTTATCGTCATGCCAACGGTCATTTAAATCGCTCGCATAATTCTACATATTTCGCAGAAAATTCAATTTTATTGAAAATCAACTGAACTATAGCCCACAAATTCAGGGCCAGAAAAATCGAAAATCTGCAATTGTGCTCCGATTTCGATGGTTGATACCTCTATCAATAGGCGTTGAGATCTGTAATCGTCATGCCAACGGTCATTTGATTCGCTCGAATCTTTCTACACATTTCACAGAAAATTCAATTTTATTGAAAATCAACTGAACTATAGCCCACAAATTCAGAGCCAGAAAAATCGAAAATCTGCAATTGTGCTCCGATTTCGATGGTTGATACCTCTATCAATAGGCGTTGAGACCTGTAATCGTCATGCCAACGGCCATTTTAATCGCTCGAATATTTCTGCACATTTTGCAGAAAATTCAATTTTATTGAAAATCAACTGAACTATAGCCCACCAATTCATAGCCAGAAAAATCGAAAATCTGCAATTGTGCTCCGATTTTGATGGTAGATACCTCTATCAATAGGCGTTGAGACCTGTAATCGCCATGCCAAGGGCCATTTGAATCGCTCGAATATTTCTGCACATTTTGCAGAAAATTCAATTTTATTGAAAATCAACTGAACTATTGCCCACAAATTCAGAGCCAGAAAAATCGATAATCTGCAGTTGTGCTCCGATTTCGATGGTAGATACCTCTATCAATAGGCGTTGAGACCTGTAATCGTCATGCCAACGGCCATTTGAATCGCTCGAATATTTCTGCACATTTTGCAGAAAATTCAATTTTATTGAAAATCAACTGAACTATAGCCCATAAATTCAGAGCCAGAAAAATCGAAAATCTGCAATTGTGCTCCGATTTCGATGATTGATACCTCTACCAATAGGCGTTGAGATCTGTAATCGTCATGCCAACGGCCATTTGATTCGCTCGAATATTTCAACACATTTCACAGAAAATTCAATTTTATTGAAAATCAACTGAACTATAGCCCACAAATTCAGAGCCAGAAAAATCGAAAATCTGCAATTGTGCTCCGATTTCGATGGTTGATACCTCTATCAATAGGCGTTGAGATCTGTAATCGTCATGCCAACGGCCATTTGATTCGCTCGAATATTTCTACACATTTCACAGAAAATTCAGTTTTATTGAAAATCAACTGAACTATAGCCCACCAATTCATAGCCAGAAAAATCGAAAATCTGCAATTGTGCTCCGATTTCGATGGTAGATACCTCTATCAATAGGCGTTGAGATCTGTAATCGCCATGCCAAGGGCCATTTGAATCGCTCGAATATTTCTGCACATTTTGCAGAAAATTCAATTTTATTGAAAATCAACTGAACTATAGCCCATAAATTCAGAGCCAGAAAAATCGAAAATCTGCAATTGTGCTCCGATTTCGATGATTGATACCTCTACCAATAGGCGTTGAGATCTGTAATCGTCATGCCAACGGCCATTTGATTCGCTCGAATATTTCAACACATTTCACAGAAAATTCAATTTTATTGAAAATCAACTGAACTATAGCCCACAAATTCAGAGCCAGAAAAATCGAAAATCTTCAATTGTGCTCCGATTTCGATGGTTGATACCTCTATCAATAGGCGTTGAGATCTGTAATCGTCATGCCAACGGCCATTTGATTCGCTCGAATATTTCTACACATTTCACAGAAAATTCAGTTTTATTGAAAATCAACTGAACTATAGCCCATAAATTCAGATCCAGAAAAATCGGAAATCTGCAATTGTGCTCCGATTGCGGTGTTAGATACCTCTATCAAAAGGCGTTGAGACCTGTAATCGTCATGCCAACGGTCAGTTGAATCGCTCGAATATTTCTGCACATTTTGCAGAAAATTCAATTTTATTGAAAATCAACTGAACTATAGCCCACAAATTCAGAGCCAGAAAAATCGATAATCTGCAATTGTGCTCCGATTTCGATGGTAGATACCTCTATCAATAGGCGTTGAGATCTGTAATCGCCATGCCAAGGGCCATTTGAATCGCTCGAATATTTTTGCACATTTTGCAGAAAATTCAATTTTATTGAAAATCAACTGAACTATAGCCCACAAATTCAGAGCCAGAAAAATCGAAAATCTGCAATTGTGCTCCGATTTCGATGGTTGATACCTCTATCAATAGGCGTTGAGACCTGTAATCGTCATGCCAAGGGCCATTTGAATCGCTCGAATATTTCTGCACATTTTGCAGAAAATTCAATTTTATTGAAAATCAACTGAACTATAGCCCATAAATTCAGAGCCAGAAAAATCGAAAATCTGCAATTGTGCTCCGATTTCGATGATTGATACCTCTACCAATAGGCGTTGAGATCTGTAATCGTCATGCCAACGGCCATTTGATTCGCTCGAATATTTCAACACATTTCACAGAAAATTCAATTTTATTGAAAATCAACTGAACTATAGCCCACAAATTCAGAGCCAGAAAAATCGAAAATCTTCAATTGTGCTCCGATTTCGATGGTTGATACCTCTATCAATAGGCGTTGAGATCTGTAATCGTCATGCCAACGGCCATTTGATTCGCTCGAATATTTCTACACATTTCACAGAAAATTCAGTTTTATTGAAAATCAACTGAACTATAGCCCATAAATTCAGATCCAGAAAAATCGGAAATCTGCAATTGTGCTCCGATTGCGGTGTTAGATACCTCTATCAAAAGGCGTTGAGACCTGTAATCGTCATGCCAACGGTCAGTTGAATCGCTCGAATATTTCTGCACATTTTGCAGAAAATTCAATTTTATTGAAAATCAACTGAACTATAGCCCACAAATTCAGAGCCAGAAAAATCGATAATCTGCAATTGTGCTCCGATTTCGATGGTAGATACCTCTATCAATAGGCGTTGAGATCTGTAATCGCCATGCCAAGGGCCATTTGAATCGCTCGAATATTTTTGCACATTTTGCAGAAAATTCAATTTTATTGAAAATCAACTGAACTATAGCCCACAAATTCAGAGCCAGAAAAATCGAAAATCTGCAATTGTGCTCCGATTTCGATGGTTGATACCTCTATCAATAGGCGTTGAGACCTGTAATCGTCATGCCAAGGGCCATTTGAATCGCTCGAATATTTCTGCACATTTTGCAGAAAATTCAATTTTATTGAAAATCAACTGAACTATAGCCCACCAATTCATAGCCAGAAAAATCGAAAATCTGCAATTGTGCTCCGATTTCGATGGTTGATACCTCTATCAATAGGCGTTGAGACCTGTAATCGTCATGCCAAGGGCCATTTGAATCGCTCGAATATTTCTGCACATTTTGCAGAAAATTTAATTTTATTGAAAATCAACTGAACTATAGCCCACCAATTCATAGCCAGAAAAATCGAAAATCTGCAATTGTGCTCCGATTTCGATGGTTGATACCTCTATCAATAGGCGTTGAGACCTGTAATCGCCATGCCAACGGAAATTTGAATCGCTCGAATATTTCTGCACATTTTGCAGAAAATTCAATTTTATTGAAAATTAACTGAACTATAGCCCACAAATTCAGAGCCAGAAAAATCGATAATCTGCAATTGTGCTCCGATTTCGATGGTAGATACCTCTATCAATAGGCGTTGAGACCTGTAATCGCCATGCCAACGGCCATTTGAATCGCTCGAATATTTCTGCACATTTTGCAGAAAATTCAATTTTATTGAAAATCAACAGAACTATAGCCCACAAATTCAGAGCCAGAAAAATCGATAATCTGCAGTTGTGCTCCGATTTCGATGGTAGATACCTCTATCAATAGGCGTTGAGACCTGTAATCGTCCTGCCAACGGCCATTTTAATCGCTCGAATATTTCTGCACATTTTGCAGAAAATTCAATTTTATTGAAAATCAACTGAACTATAGCCCATAAATTCAGATCCAGAAATATCGGAAATCTGCAATTGTGCTCCGATTGCGGTGTTAGATACCTCTATCAAAAGGCGTTGAGACCTGTAATCGTCATGCCAACGGTCAGTTGAATCGCTCGAATATTTCTGCACATTTTGCAGAAAATTCAATTTTATTGAAAATCAACTGAACTATAGCCCACCAACTCATAGCCAGAAAAATCGAAAATCTGCAATTGTGCTCCGATTTCGATGGTAGATACCTCTATCAATAGGCGTTGAGACCTGTAATCGCCATGCCAACGGAAATTTGAATCGCTCGAATATTTCTGCACATTTCACAGAAAATTCAATTTTATTGAAAATCAACTGAACTATAGCCCACAAATTCAGAGCCAGAAAAATCGAAAATCTTCAATTGTGCTCCGATTTCGATGGTTGATACCTCTATCAATAGGCGTTGAGATCTGTAATCGTCATGCCAACGGCCATTTGATTCGCTCGAATATTTCTACACATTTCACAGAAAATTCAGTTTTATTGAAAATCAACTGAACTATAGCCCATAAATTCAGATCCAGAAAAATCGGAAATCTGCAATTGTGCTCCGATTGCGGTGTTAGATACCTCTATCAAAAGGCGTTGAGACCTGTAATCGTCATGCCAACGGTCAGTTGAATCGCTCGAATATTTCTGCACATTTTGCAGAAAATTCAATTTTATTGAAAATCAACTGAACTATAGCCCACAAATTCAGAGCCAGAAAAATCGATAATCTGCAATTGTGCTCCGATTTCGATGGTAGATACCTCTATCAATAGGCGTTGAGATCTGTAATCGCCATGCCAAGGGCCATTTGAATCGCTCGAATATTTTTGCACATTTTGCAGAAAATTCAATTTTATTGAAAATCAACTGAACTATAGCCCACAAATTCAGAGCCAGAAAAATCGAAAATCTGCAATTGTGCTCCGATTTCGATGGTTGATACCTCTATCAATAGGCGTTGAGACCTGTAATCGTCATGCCAAGGGCCATTTGAATCGCTCGAATATTTCTGCACATTTTGCAGAAAATTCAATTTTATTGAAAATCAACTGAACTATAGCCCACCAATTCATAGCCAGAAAAATCGAAAATCTGCAATTGTGCTCCGATTTCGATGGTTGATACCTCTATCAATAGGCGTTGAGACCTGTAATCGTCATGCCAAGGGCCATTTGAATCGCTCGAATATTTCTGCACATTTTGCAGAAAATTCAATTTTATTGAAAATCAACTGAACTATAGCCCACCAATTCATAGCCAGAAAAATCGAAAATCTGCAATTGTGCTCCGATTTCGATGGTTGATACCTCTATCAATAGGCGTTGAGACCTGTAATCGCCATGCCAACGGAAATTTGAATCGCTCGAATATTTCTGCACATTTTGCAGAAAATTCAATTTTATTGAAAATTAACTGAACTATAGCCCACAAATTCAGAGCCAGAAAAATCGATAATCTGCAATTGTGCTCCGATTTCGATGGTTGATACCTCTATCAATAGGCGTTGAGACCTGTAATCGCCATGCCAACGGCCATTTGAATCGCTCGAATATTTCTGCACATTTTGCAGAAAATTCAATTTTATTGAAAATCAACAGAACTATAGCCCACAAATTCAGAGCCAGAAAAATCGATAATCTGCAGTTGTGCTCCGATTTCGATGGTAGATACCTCTATCAATAGGCGTTGAGACCTGTAATCGTCCTGCCAACGGCCATTTTAATCGCTCGAATATTTCTGCACATTTTGCAGAAAATTCAATTTTATTGAAAATCAACTGAACTATAGCCCATAAATTCAGATCCAGAAATATCGGAAATCTGCAATTGTGCTCCGATTGCGGTGTTAGATACCTCTATCAAAAGGCGTTGAGACCTGTAATCGTCATGCCAACGGTCAGTTGAATCGCTCGAATATTTCTGCACATTTTGCAGAAAATTCAATTTTATTGAAAATCAACTGAACTATAGCCCACAAATTCAGAGCCAGAAAAATCGAAAATCTGCAATTGTGCTCCGATTTCGATGGTTGATACCTCTATCAATAGGCGTTGAGACCTATAATCGTCATGCCAAGGGCCATTTGAATCGCTCGAATATTTCTGCACATTTTGCAGAAAATTCAATTTTATTGAAAATCAACTGAACTATAGCCCACCAATTCATAGCCAGAAAAATCGAAAATCTGCAATTGTGCTCCGATTTCGATGGTTGATACCTCTATCAATAGGCGTTGAGACCTGTAATCGCCATGCCAACGGAAATTTGAATCGCTCGAATATTTCTGCACATTTTGCAGAAAATTCAATTTTATTGAAAATCAACTGAACTATAGCCCACAAATTCAGAGCCAGAAAAATCGATAATCTGCAATTGTGCTCCGATTTCGATGGTAGATACCTCTATCAATAGGCGTTGAGACCTGTAATCGTCATGCCAACGGCCATTTGAATCGCTCGAATATTTCTGCACATTTTGCAGAAAATTCAATTTTATTGAAAATCAACTGAACTATAGCCCATAAATTCAGAGCCAGAAAAATCGAAAATCTGCAATTGTGCTCCGATTTCGATGATTGATACCTCTACCAATAGGCGTTGAGATCTGTAATCGTCATGCCAACGGCCATTTGATTCGCTCGAATATTTCAACACATTTCACAGAAAATTCAATTTTATTGAAAATCAACTGAACTATAGCCCACAAATTCAGAGCCAGAAAAATCGAAAATCTTCAATTGTGCTCCGATTTCGATGGTTGATACCTCTATCAATAGGCGTTGAGATCTGTAATCGTCATGCCAACGGCCATTTGATTCGCTCGAATATTTCTACACATTTCACAGAAAATTCAGTTTTATTGAAAATCAACTGAACTATAGCCCATAAATTCAGATCCAGAAAAATCGGAAATCTGCAATTGTGCTCCGATTGCGGTGTTAGATACCTCTATCAAAAGGCGTTGAGACCTGTAATCGTCATGCCAACGGCCATTTGATTCGCTCGAATATTTCAACACATTTCACAGAAAATTCAATTTTATTGAAAATCAACTAAACTATAGCCCACAAATTCAGAGCCAGAAAAATCGAAAATCTTCAATTGTGCTCCGATTTCGATGGTTGATACCTCTATCAATAGGCGTTGAGATCTGTAATCGTCATGCCAACGGCCATTTGATTCGCTCGAATATTTCTACACATTTCACAGAAAATTCAGTTTTATTGAAAATCAACTGAACTATAGCCCACCAATTCATAGCCAGAAAAATCGAAAATCTGCAATTGTGCTCCGATTTCGATGGTAGATACCTCTATCAATAGGCGTTGAGATCTGTAATCGCCATGCCAAGGGCCATTTGAATCGCTCGAATATTTCTGCACATTTTGCAGAAAATTCAATTTTATTGAAAATCAACTGAACTATAGCCCACAAATTCAGAGCCAGAAAAATCGATAATCTGCAGTTGTGCTCCGATTTCGATGGTAGATACCTCTATCAATAGGCGTTGAGACCTGTAATCGTCATGCCAACGGCCATTTGAATCGCTCGAATATTTCTGCACATTTTGCAGAAAATTCAATTTTATTGAAAATCAACTGAACTATAGCCCATAAATTCAGAGCCAGAAAAATCGAAAATCTGCAATTGTGCTCCGATTTCGATGGTTGATACCTCTATCAATAGGCGTTGAGATCTGTAATCGTCATGCCAACGGCCATTTGATTCGCTCGAATATTTCTACACATTTCACAGAAAATTCAGTTTTATTGAAAATCAACTGAACTATAGCCCATAAATTCAGATCCAGAAAAATCGGAAATCTGCAATTGTGCTCCGATTGCGGTGTTAGATACCTCTATCAATAGGCGTTGAGATCTGTAATCGTCATGCCAACGGCCATTTGATTCGCTCGAATATTTCAACACATTTCACAGAAAATTCAATTTTATTGAAAATCAACTAAACTATAGCCCACAAATTCAGAGCCAGAAAAATCGAAAATCTTCAATTGTGCTCCGATTTCGATGGTTGATACCTCTATCAATAGGCGTTGAGATCTGTAATCGTCATGCCAACGGCCATTTGATTCGCTCGAATATTTCTACACATTTCACAGAAAATTCAGTTTTATTGAAAATCAACTGAACTATAGCCCACCAATTCATAGCCAGAAAAATCGAAAATCTGCAATTGTGCTCCGATTTCGATGGTAGATACCTCTATCAATAGGCGTTGAGATCTGTAATCGCCATGCCAAGGGCCATTTGAATCGCTCGAATATTTCTGCACATTTTGCAGAAAATTCAATTTTATTGAAAATCAACTGAACTATAGCCCACAAATTCAGAGCCAGAAAAATCGATAATCTGCAGTTGTGCTCCGATTTCGATGGTAGATACCTCTATCAATAGGCGTTGAGACCTGTAATCGTCATGCCAACGGCCATTTGAATCGCTCGAATATTTCTGCACATTTTGCAGAAAATTCAATTTTATTGAAAATCAACTGAACTATAGCCCATAAATTCAGAGCCAGAAAAATCGAAAATCTGCAATTGTGCTCCGATTTCGATGATTGATACCTCTACCAATAGGCGTTGAGATCTGTAATCGTCATGCCAACGGCCATTTGATTCGCTCGAATATTTCAACACATTTCACAGAAAATTCAATTTTATTGAAAATCAACTGAACTATAGCCCACAAATTCAGAGCCAGAAAAATCGAAAATCTTCAATTGTGCTCCGATTTCGATGGTTGATACCTCTATCAATAGGCGTTGAGATCTGTAATCGTCATGCCAACGGCCATTTGATTCGCTCGAATATTTCTACACATTTCACAGAAAATTCAGTTTTATTGAAAATCAACTGAACTATAGCCCATAAATTCAGATCCAGAAAAATCGGAAATCTGCAATTGTGCTCCGATTGCGGTGTTAGATACCTCTATCAAAAGGCGTTGAGACCTGTAATCGTCATGCCAACGGTCAGTTGAATCGCTCGAATATTTCTGCACATTTTGCAGAAAATTCAATTTTATTGAAAATCAACTGAACTATAGCCCACAAATTCAGAGCCAGAAAAATCGATAATCTGCAATTGTGCTCCGATTTCGATGGTAGATACCTCTATCAATAGGCGTTGAGATCTGTAATCGCCATGCCAAGGGCCATTTGAATCGCTCGAATATTTTTGCACATTTTGCAGAAAATTCAATTTTATTGAAAATCAACTGAACTATAGCCCACAAATTCAGAGCCAGAAAAATCGAAAATCTGCAATTGTGCTCCGATTTCGATGGTTGATACCTCTATCAATAGGCGTTGAGACCTGTAATCGTCATGCCAAGGGCCATTTGAATCGCTCGAATATTTCTGCACATTTTGCAGAAAATTCAATTTTATTGAAAATCAACTGAACTATAGCCCACCAATTCATAGCCAGAAAAATCGAAAATCTGCAATTGTGCTCCGATTTCGATGGTTGATACCTCTATGTCTATCAATAGGCGTTGAGACCTGTAATCGTCATGCCAAGGGCCATTTGAATCGCTCGAATATTTCTGCACATTTTGCAGAAAATTTAATTTTATTGAAAATCAACTGAACTATAGCCCACCAATTCATAGCCAGAAAAATCGAAAATCTGCAATTGTGCTCCGATTTCGATGGTTGATACCTCTATCAATAGGCGTTGAGACCTGTAATCGCCATGCCAACGGAAATTTGAATCGCTCGAATATTTCTGCACATTTTGCAGAAAATTCAATTTTATTGAAAATCAACTGAACTATAGCCCACAAATTCAGAGCCAGAAAAATCGATAATCTGCAATTGTGCTCCGATTTCGATGGTAGATACCTCTATCAATAGGCGTTGAGACCTGTAATCGCCATGCCAACGGCCATTTGAATCGCTCGAATATTTCTGCACATTTTGCAGAAAATTCAATTTTATTGAAAATCAACTGAACTATAGCCCACAAATTCAGAGCCAGAAAAATCGATAATCTGCAGTTGTGCTCCGATTTCGATGGTAGATACCTCTATCAATAGGCGTTGAGACCTGTAATCGTCCTGCCAACGGCCATTTGAATCGCTCGAATATTTCTGCACATTTTGCAGAAAATTCAATTTTATTGAAAATCAACTGAACTATAGCCCATAAATTCAGATCCAGAAATATCGGAAATCTGCAATTGTGCTCCGATTGCGGTGTTAGATACCTCTATCAAAAGGCGTTGAGACCTGTAATCGTCATGCCAACGGTCAGTTGAATCGCTCGAATATTTCTGCACATTTTGCAGAAAATTCAATTTTATTGAAAATCAACTGAACTATAGCCCACAAATTCAGAGCCAGAAAAATCGAAAATCTGCAATTGTGCTCCGATTTCGATGGTAGATACCTCTATCAATAGGCGTTGAGACCTGTAATCGCCATGCCAACGGAAATTTGAATCGCTCGAATATTTCTGCACATTTTGCAGAAAATTCAATTTTATTGAAAATCAACTGAACTATAGCCCACAAATTCAGAGCCAGAAAAATCGATAATCTGCAATTGTGCTCCGATTTCGATGGTAGATACCTCTATCAATAGGCGTTGAGACCTGTAATCGCCATGCCAAGGGCCATTTGAATCGCTCGAATATTTCTGCACATTTTGCAGAAAATTCAATTTTATTGAAAATCAACTGAACTATAGCCCACAAATTCATAGCCAGAAAAATCGAAAATCTGCAATTGTGCTCCGATTTCGATGGTAGATACCTCTATCAATAGGCGTTGAGACCTGTAATCGTCATGCCAAGGGCCATTTGAATCGCTCGAATATTTCTGCACATTTTGCAGAAAATTCAATTTTATTGAAAATCAACTTAACTATAGCCCACAAATTCAGAGCCAGAAAAATCGAAAATCTGCAATTGTGCTCCGATTTCGATGGTTGATACCTCTATCAATAGGCGTTGAGACCTGTAATCGTCATGCCAACGGCCATTTGAATCGCTCGAACATTTCTGCACATTTCACAGAAAATTCAATTTTATTGAAAATCAACTGAACTATAGCCCACAAATTCAGAGCCAGAAAAATCGGAAATCTGCAATTGTGCTCCGATTGCGGTGGTAGATACCTCTATCAATAGGCGTTGAGACCTGTAATCGTCATGCCAACGGTCAGTTGAATCGCTCGAATATTTCTGCACATTTTGCAGAAAATTCAATTTTATTGAAAATCAACTGAACTATAGCCCATAAATTCAGAGCCAGAAAAATCGGAAATCTGCAATTGTGCTCCGATTGCGGTGGTTGATACCTCTATCAATAGGCGTTGAGACGTGTAATCGTCATGCCAACAGTCAGTTGAATCGCTCGAATATTTCTGCACATTTTGCAGAAAATTCAATTTTATTGAAAATCAACTGAACTATAGCCCACAAATTCAGAGCCAGAAAAATCGGAAATCTGCAATTGTGCTCCGATTGCGGTGGTAGATACCTCTATCAATAGGCGTTGAGACCTGTAATCGTCATGCCAACGGTCAGTTGAATCGCTCGAATATTTCTGCACATTTTGCAGAAAATTCAATTTTATTGAAAATCAACTGAACTATATCCCATAAATTCAGAGCCAGAAAAATCGGAAATCTGCAATTGTGCTCCGATTGCGGTGGTTGATACCTCTATCAATAGGCGTTGAGACCTGTAATCGTCATCCCAACGGTCAGTTGAATCGCTCGAATATTTCTGCACATTTTGCAGAAAATTCAATTTTATTGAAAATCAACTGAACTATAGCCCACCAATTCATAGCCAGAAAAATCGAAAATCTGCAATTGTGCTCCGATTTCGATGGTAGATACCTCTATCAATAGGCGTTGAGACCTATAATCGTCATGCCTACGGTCATTTGAATCGCTCGAATATTTCCACACATTTTGCAGAAAATTCAATTTTATTGAAAATCAACTGAACTATAGCCCACAAATTCAGAGCCAGAAAAATCGAAATTTTTCAATTGTGCTCCGATTTCGACCTATTTCATTAGGCGTTGGGACCTGTAATCATCATGCCAACGGTCATTTGGATCGCTCGCACAATTCTACATATTTCGCAGAAAATTCAATTTTTTTGAAAATCAACTGAACTATAGCCCACAAATTCAGAGCCAGAAAAATCGAAAATCTGCAATTGTGCTCCGATTTCGATGGTTGATACCTCTATCAATAGGCGTTGAGACCTGTTATCGTCATGCCAACGGTCATTTAAATCGCTCGCATAATTCTACATATTTCGCAGAAAATTCAATTTTATTGAAAATCAACTGAACTATAGCCCACAAATTCAGGGCCAGAAAAATCGAAAATCTGCAATTGTGCTCCGATTTCGATGGTTGATACCTCTATCAATAGGCGTTGAGATCTGTAATCGTCCTGCCAACGGCCATTTGATTCGCTCGAATATTTCTACACATTTCACAGAAAATTCAATTTTATTGAAAATCAACTGAACTATAGCCCACAAATTCAGAGCCAGAAAAATCGAAAATCTTCAATTGTGCTCCGATTTCGATGGTTGATACCTCTATCAATAGGCGTTGAGACCTGTAATCGTCATGCCAACGGCCATTTTAATCGCTCGAATATTTCTGCACATTTTGCAGAAAATTCAATTTTATTGAAAATCAACTGAACTATAGCCCATAAATTCAGATCCAGAAAAATCGGAAATCTGCAATTGTGCTCCGATTGCGGTGTTAGATACCTCTATCAAAAGGCGTTGAGACCTGTAATCGTCATGCCAACGGTCAGTTGAATCGCTCGAATATTTCTACACATTTTGCAGAAAATTCAATTTTATTGAAAATCAACTGAACTATAGCCCACAAATTCAGAGCCAGAAAAATCGATAATCTGCAATTGTGCTCCGATTTCGATGGTAGATACCTCTATCAATAGGCGTTGAGACCTGTAATCGCCATGCCAAGGGCCATTTGAATCGCTCGAATATTTTTGCACATTTTGCAGAAAATTCAATTTTATTGAAAATCAACTGAACTATAGCCCACCAATTCATAGCCAGAAAAATCGAAAATCTGCAATTGTGCTCCGATTTCGATGGTTGATACCTCTATCAATAGGCGTTGAGACCTGTAATCGTCATGCCAAGGGCCATTTGAATCGCTCGAATATTTCTGCACATTTTGCAGAAAATTCAATTTTATTGAAAATCAACTGAACTATAGCCCACCAATTCATAGCCAGAAAAATCGAAATTTTTCAATTGTGCTCCGATTTCGACCTATTTCATTAGGCGTTGAGACCTGCAATCATCATGCCAACGGTCATTTGGATCGCTCGCACAATTCTACATATTTCGCAGAAAATTCAATTTTTTTGAAAATCAACTGAACTATAGCCCACAAATTCAGAGCCAGAAAAATCGAAAATCTGCAATTGTGCTCCGATTTCGATGGTTGATACCTCTATCAATAGGCGTTGAGACCTGTTATCGTCATGCCAACGGTCATTTAAATCGCTCGCATAATTCTACATATTTCGCAGAAAATTCAATTTTATTGAAAATCAACTGAACTATAGCCCACAAATTCAGGGCCAGAAAAATCGAAAATCTGCAATTGTGCTCCGATTTCGATGGTTGATACCTCTATCAATAGGCGTTGAGACCTGTTATCGTCATGCTAACGGTCATTTCAATCGCTTGAATATTTCTACACATTTCGCAGAAAATTAAATTTTATTGAAAATCAACTGAATGGCAACCTTAATTTTACTGTTAGTAAAATAAAGTTTAGTAATCATGAAATTTTTCGACATTGAGATTTTTGGGGATTCACCTGTTTTTACCCGACCCCTGAGTTCGAAAAATTGTGTTTCGCGGAATAGTGTCTGTTGGTCGGTCTGTCTGTTTGCCGATCTATTGCGGATTGCGGATCGAATAAAAAAAAAATCGACAACCAGATGTGACTATACATATTTATATAATGTAACTAAAGTCATCAATCAACTAAATTAAACATAAAAATGATTAACAGTTTGTTTTATTATCATCGAGTTTGATTATAAAAACGCAAAATAATAAAATTCGCAGAATAAATAAAATTGCGATAACTAAAAAAAAAAAAATTAACTGTAAGCCCCAATTTAATAATCACGGGCGAATGAAGGCTATCTTCAAAATGATAAGACACACCTGTAGTGCGATTTTCGTATTAGATGTAAACTGGGCAACATTATCGAAGACTCAAACCATTCAAAAACAATAAAACTATTGATTATTCATTGCTATATATAAAAGCTCAAGGTACTTACAGTAAATTATTTTAATAATTAGTAATTAAAAACGTATTACGTTTAATAAATTGTTTACAGGTACGTTGTACCATATTGTACTTCCGGTATATTACGAGTATATTGCAATTATGCAATTAAATCATACAAGGAATTTTTATCATCGATTCGCTTACCTCAGCTTAAGTAGCTCTGTAATTGAATAAGATACCGAATATAATTTCACCTGGAAATTTAAATCGTTGGACTTTGATTTTGTGACGAAAACATATCGTATTATTGCTAAAATCATGTCTTTGATTATTTATGTACGTATGTATGTGCCGGTAATTTAATTAATCAAATATCTAAGTAAGTGTATAGGGAAGCAAAGTTCATATGATTTATCGTGAGTACAAAATTTGATTTTACGTTAGTAGGTAATTTGTTGCCGTGCACTACCAGCCCCCCTTTATACGTCAATAAATTATTTTATCACGAATTTTGTACGTCTTAATTTTAGATTACTTGAAATCCATACATTTATTACATGATTCATGTAGATTTATATATATTAGTAATGACGTCGGAAACTAAACTGAATATCTGGGATAAAATTGTTTTGCTGTACATGCCATTTATATTATCGATTAGATTCTTTGGACGGTAATTTGTATATAAAGTTGGGCAAACAAAGGAAAATATGGAACGCCAATAACCGAAAAAATATGAATCAGAGGCCACATAGCCGAAATCGTTATAGAGCAGGTTTGAATGCGTCCATCCACAACTTGACGAAGTCAAATCTGAAAACAAAAAAGAAAAGGAAATTTTCTCTACCGAACTTCGGGAACCTGCGCGCTGATTCATATTCTTTTTTTTTCATTGATTCACTAATCTGATGCGATCTGCCCGACAACTAGAAAGATAAAGAACATATTAAAAAACTCCTAAGGTTTTCCCGTTTTCGTCCAACAGGACATAATTGACGTTCCCCTGCTTTTCCTTGACGGTGGCTTTACGGAAGGGATACGCAAACTCTGACAGTTCTCTTTTACGGTTACGCAGATTATATCGTTTGGAATAACGATCGTCGGCATGTTTTAAATTAATCCGAACCTCATCGGCCATCATCGTGAATCGGCCCCAAACTATCAGCAGGGATCATCCAATCTATGGTACCGCCGCTCAACAGATTGAATTGGGACACAATTTTATAATCCTCGGCATGTACGATTTGGTGAAACCCGAATTGTAAATAATGAGGAGAATACCTAAGGGATTCATGTACAGTGTTTCGAAGGGATGTAAGGTGACCAATATTGATTTACGGTAACACGATGGTATTATTGTGCGTTGACCCCACAGTACGCAGTCTTTCATACAGCTTAATTCGGTTCGACGTATCCAGAATGATTTGAATTGATCGTCAACTTCTTCGGACCATCCCCTGAGGCACCAAGAAAGAACTTGAGAAAGAACAGGATCCTTCTTCGTAGATGTGGCGATGTCACTCGCCGATACAGCTGAACGTTATATTATGTGTATCATCATCACTTGATCCTCTTCAGTGGCCGAAACAATCACATTTGGTAGTCGACTGAGGCCATTAAAGAAAACGTTCCAGCGCATCATACTGGGAGAGAGAATTTGAGGTGTTGGCTTCTCAGGGTTAAATAAACCCAAAAGTGACTTATGATCAGTCACTATGGTAAAATTGCGACCATATAGGAAATGGTGACCACATAGGAAGAGGCCTCCTTATCGATCTGGCCGTATCGACGTTCCGTGGCGGTCAATAGTGGAAGAGGCTCACCATAGGGAATAACCACATTATCGGACGAAAGTGTAGATTTTAACAGGTCAAAATTCTGCTGCTGAATTGGTCCCTACTTCCATTTCGTGGTTTCATGGAGAAGCTGGTATAGGGGCTCAGCGATGGTTGCTTTACCCTTTATAAAAGTATGGTAAAAATTGATGAGATCCAAAAACGATTGGAGTTGCACCTTGTCTGACGGTGGTGACGTCTTACGGATTGCCTCAATCTTGTCTTCGGTGGGACGACGACCACTTCCATCAATACGATATCCTAAGAAATCGACGGATTCACACCCAATTGAATATTTGTCCTTGTGTAGACGTAATCCTGCTTCGTCAAATCGTTGTAAGATTTTGGATAATGTTCGTCGAAGGTCATCTTCGGCAGATTCAATTACAATAACGTCATTAAAATATGGGGTGACGCCTTTGATTTCACAGAGTAAACTTTCAATAAAATTTTGAAAGATTCCGGGTGCTGTGGAAATTCCAAATTGGAGCCGCTCCACCTTATAGGCCCCATTGTGTGTCGTAATGGTTTGTGTCATCGCCATCATCTCGGATGGTTTACTCCACAACTCTCACAATGGACGGGTGCACCATGTTGTTTTATTACCGATGGTCAGTTGTAAGTAACTGTCGAATGGCGCGGCTGTTGAATGAATTGCAGGTCCTTACCACTTCTGCAGCAACGGTTCTTTCAACACAACCACACTCCACCCAATTTTATCGCAAAGCATGCGGTTTAGGCTACCGGTCGGGAAATTGCAATGTTTTACTAAACGGCGTAGCTCGGCAATGAAATCGGCTGCGGTTTCCTCCGGCATTTGGCCCCGTTTGAAAAATTTAAATAAAGCCGTGATTTCCGACGGGCGTGGGGAAAAGTGATCAGTTAGTTTGGAAACTATTTCTTTGAAAGCTAGGTCACTTACTTTGCTTAGAGCTATTAACGATTCTAACAGCTCAAAAGTTCCACCACCGGGAAACGTCAGGAAAATCGCACGTTTTTTATCGTCTTCCTTTATACCGTTTGTGCACAGTGGCGTAGTACATTGCAGTATATTTGAAAGCGCGTCCGGGACTACGTTTTCAGTACCTTTCTGATAAACAAAGTTGAAGTCATAACCAGGTATAGCTTTAAGCTCCAACGGGCTAAACGGCCACTCAAATCCTTCCGTGTAATTCCGTTGGGCTGAAAAACTGGTGAGAGAAGTTTTAATTATGAAGCACTGGAGCACTACTTAGGAGCTCCTTTAATCTCTCTAAGGCGAGATCAGCTTCATCATTCCATTTGAACTTCACCCCTTTCCGCAACAGGTTGGTGATTGGGGAAGTAATTTCTGAATAATTCAGAATGAACCAATGATACCGCACCTGGCCCATCCCCAAGAACATTCTCGCGTCTACTTTTCCCGGGTCGATCTTCAATCCATGTTTTCCCACGATGAATCCTAGATTTTTATGGCTCAGAATGGGCTGATCTATATTAAGGTGATTTTCATCAAATCGAATTTTCTATTAAATGTATGAAAATAATCAAGCAATCTAAATGGGTTTTGGCACAACAATTACAGGTACCGTACATTCACTCACAATATATTTGTCCTGCGCCACATCGTACAAACCTCATACAGATACGTACCTCTATTGGCACCTTGTGCGATGGGTATTTGACTTCCCCACACAAAAAATAACACGATTTTAAATAAATTAATTCTTGTATTTTCAATTTCATTTCAGCATCCTCTCGATCTTCAACGCGGAGGCATATCGCCCACATCGCGCGGTGGTAAAAATAAATTAATTATAAAAAATTCAAAATTGTGTGTATCATAACAATGAGAAGCCTTAACAAACCAATCAAATTCGTATTAGATGGACTTGCAATTTTTAGAAACGGGAAACCAGATGCAGAACTTAACGGCTATAAAAACGATATTTTTAGGCAAAATAAAAAATTTCTCACTCTTAGTATAGTATCCCAGATAATTCTGCTGTTAAACAAAAGGTGGTTAACACCAGACAATGAGTTTGATTTTTTGAGTTTTTTTTTATTTGAGAAATTTGCGATATGGAGAAGTACAAATAATGTTATTATCATCGAACTAAAGGCCGGTATTCACGTACAATTGAATTGCGTAATATACTTGGTGACGTCATTACAGTGCACAATATATTTAATTTTTATTCACGAATGTTGAATTATATTGTGCAATATTGACGTCACACAATTATATTGCGCAATTTAATTGTACGTGAATACCGGCCTTAATAACGGCCTTTACATCGTTGTCATTGTTTGTATAATTTGATTGCTTAAAACGAAGAAATTTAGTCTAACTGACATAACATATTGTGATGGCTGAAGTAGTAGCATGAAATGCTATAGAATGCAATGTACCGAGTAATGTATGCTTCGTAGAATTGTAATTTTTGATATTTTATTTATTTCAGTACGATGTGATTGAGAATCACCAACAAACCGGATAAAATATTTAGAAAATTTTGAAAATTTTAATACAATAATAATGTCAAGTAATTATTTTAAAAAAAACCGCACAAATTTTTAAAATCGAACTTCAGACTTTGCACAAAACTACAGTCCGCGCCCTCTTTTGAGCTAAACCAAATATGCAATCTCTTTTAGCGCAGAAACACTCTGTACTAAATATAGTTCATATGCGCTAACATAGATGTCAGCATACCCATATTAGAGACACATTTATTTTGTTCTGCACGACTGCACAAAATAAATAAATTTATATTGCTTACTATGTGATGTGATAGCTGATGTAATAAGGTGATGGACTGCAAGAAACCAAGGTACCCGAGTTCGATTCCAAGCAAGGAACTTACAAATAAATGTTTATTTTTTAGAAAAGAGCAGCGGAATTTGTATCGCCACAAAAAAAATTGGTGAAATTCGAATATATTATCAAATTAATAAAAATGATGAAATAATTAATAAAATAAAAAATTAATAATGTTAATTAAATATTAAGAAAAAAACGCAATAATTTGTAAAATCGAACTTCAGACATTTTGCACAAAGCTACAGTACGCGCCATCTTTTAAGCTTAACTAGAAATGCTAGCACTATTAGCGTAGAAACACTCTGTACTAAATGTAGTTCGTATGCCCTAACAGAGATGTCACCATATGACATGGATATGGTGACATCTCTGTTAGGCCATACGTATTTAATACGAATGCATAAAACAAAGAAACCAATGTTAACTTGTATATGATGTGATAGCCGATGCAGTAAGGTGATGGATTGGAGTGATGAAGGTCCAGAGTTCGATCCCAGCGAACGACGAAAAAAAAATTTGTTTTTAGATTAAAAATATATGAATCGGGGAAAATCCGAAAAAATCCGAGAAGATCCGAGAAAATCGGCGGGCCTACCACCAACAAAAAAAAGAAAAATGGTGAAATTCGAAAAAATAATTGGAAATACAAAAAAAAATCAAAAAAATCAAATTTTTACTTAAAAATAAAATGGAATTTAGTAGAATCGAACCCTGGACCTTTCGCACCACAAGCCTTCATTTTACCACTCAGCCATTCAACTCTATACAGTTCCTACTCAATTTGTCTTATAAATGCTTCGTTTCATCGAACTTGGTGAAATAAAAACTTTGACGTAAAATATTTTATTTTGGATGATACCACACAACTTGGTCGATTTTCAAAGATGATGTTTGATGCATAAATGACATGTCCGAATTTTACTCGTGAAATAATTTTTAGACTCGTACTCGTGTTGCCCCGAAACAGAATATTTTTTTTTTTTGTAATTTCTCAAACATTTTATCGTTCAAAAATAAATTGCTATAATGTACATTTCGAACCGGCGAAGTTCTGTTCTAAAGTCCACCGCGCTAACCACTAAGCCATCAACTATATAATAATTTGTATTAACTTTGTTTGTTTTATTCGATCATGATGCGCAAAATACTTATAAAATTAATAAAATAATGATTGTGTACGTCACCATATAAAGCTATGTCAACATTTAGGATTTAATATGCAATTTTTGTTTAAAAATAAAACGTAAGTTTGTAGATTCGAACTCCGGACCTTTTGCACAACACTTCTTCATCTTACCAATGCACCATTCGAATCTATATATGGCCTACTCAATTTTTTGTTTAAACATTTGCTCCAATCGCACCAGACGAATTAATAACTTGCACGTATATAAAATATTAATTAAAACATATACCTACCATTACACATATCTGCCATGTACATATACCTACCATTTTCTTTTCGATACCTTATTAATTTCTCATCATTCGCGTATTACATTGTACCTAAATTATAAAAATACAAAATAAAAATTGCATCCGTCTTTTTGTAGAATCAAAGTCAAGACCTACTGAACTCCAATCCATCACGATATCACCCCAGCCATTAACTTGTATGTTTTGCGTCATTAAAATTTTGTTTGGTTTCCGCTCAACAAATTGTTAAACAGAAATCTGCGTCATTAATGCATTATGCCCTTATCTCATTTTGCTAACATTTCAAGAAGAGTTTAATTGTGTTATTTAACGCTAAATTTTCAGCACTATCTTACTTATTAGCCAACTTCTGTGGAAGGTTTGTATTTAAGGAGTTATCGTTATGGTTAAAAGGAGGATTTAAAATTAATCCCATAAAACGACAAAGTATAGTTTATATTTTATTTCTAACAGTTGGCAATACATTCATCTCAAAAACACTACCAGCTTCTTCTGTCATTTAACATTTTTCGTTCATTATTAACCAAACCAATGTGTTGGCTCTTTGTCTCGTGAGTACATCACTCTGGCAGATCCTTTGTCCAATACATTCTTTTCGACGTTCAGCCCGAAACTGCAACCAATATTAATCTGGTAGAAGATTGTGAATAATGCTTCTAATTTTTAGAGCTGATTCCTATAAAACATTCAACTATACAATAAGCCTGAAGTAATCTTTTGGATAAAAGCTAAATCACTTCCGGATTTATCACTGCTGGTTACTGTAGCCATACACAAAAAATTGGACACATGTATGTTGAAGTAGTACTTGAAGATGATGTCTTCTGTAATGTTGACCGCCTGGAAAAATAGTTAACTTCATTAATTGCATAACGTCTTCAAATGTCAAAACAGATACCTACTAAATATCCCATTTAACGATTCAGTTAAATATAAACGAGGTTTATCATTCTAGATGAATTGTTGATAGGCCACTACCGAATAGGACTAACAGTACACATCTTCGCGAGTGTTCATCTGTCGAAGTTATATATAAAATCAATTGGCAGTCTACCGTTCTATGCGGGTTCTCTATCATCAATAATTAAAGTATTTGTTTATGACAAGAATCTGTATCTGATCACCAATTTGGATTCGATGGGAATGCGTTGATACAAATTAAAGTGAGAACTGCTTTATCACAGCCAGCATATACATTTTACTGCTCCAAAGCTATACTGAAATAATGCTGGACCAGAAATTATCTGAAAGAGTACACCAGCTTCCGCTACTATTAGACAAGGTTGCATCCCAATGTAGAGAAGCTGGTAAAATACTTTGAAGATATCAAAACCAACTGTATACTGTCATTGGTGACTGTCGTAAAATCTTCATCCTGGGAGATCAAAACCAAATACCGTATATCGACCGACTTTATTTTGATGGAAATAAGTTTATAGCACGTTATAAACATCTTAGTACCACTTATAGATGCCCTGCGGATGTGGTACAATATAGGAGATCAATCAGTTTTAACAAATGTCAGTTGATTTCCGATATTCCAGTTACGCCAAATTCGCTTCACAAAATTCTACAAAAGGCAATTAATTAACAATTTAATTAACTTAACATCCGCTAGTGTTGTTTGTGTCCGAGCAGCGACATTAACCGTACAGGCAACTCGACTGCCTTGCATTGTGGAAAGCCATAGAATTTTGAACCTTCTTACATTGTATTAGTCCGGTTGTATTATTTGATTTTTTACTAGACGATGCATATGAACATTCCCTTGCCTCTTTATGTACGGTGACAATTTGATGTAGCCAAAAATACCTATTATGTACATTGGTACAGCTGACCTTTTACTGAAAAATTTTATTGAAATTTATATTAATATACATGGATATCATACAACTGGAACAAATATACTTACATTACCCAGCTTTAGCAGAGGTATGGATTATTATCGGTTGTCAGTTCTGAAATTTCACTGACAGGAGTCTGAACAGCATTAGCCGTAGCATTAGTATCTGTAAAGGGTGCGTTTTAACCGTTCTCCGTCGTTTTCTATAGGTTCATTATTTTGCTGTAAATTAAGAAATCGGGATTTTGTTTTACCCACAACATGTTTCTTTCAAAAATTCCTTTGGCGTCGCTTTTTGACTAAACGGACATCGGCCCGATGATGTCTTAAAATGCATCTAAAAATGTCATAACTGACGAGAAGGTATTCTTTGTTGCTTGATTTGTATAAAAGCCAATCCAATTGTCCACAAGCCCTTCAGCAATTCTATCACCATTTGCTCTTAAATGTTTAGGAACCTTGGAATGTTGCCGTCTTCGCACTAAGAAAACACTTTGTTTCCAGCAACCTGCAAGTAAATAAATTAAGGTAATTGACTCAAAATTAATTTTCGGTTAAATAAACTAAATTGAAATTGCCACAACAGTAATTAAAAGTACCGCAATTACGATTTTGTTGCAACAATTAAAAATGTTGACAAAAGAAACGAAAATACCTTCGTTCTCAATATGTTTTCTTCCGAATAACACCTTTACTGTGCTGTTAACGCGTAAGGAACTTTTAGTAGTTATCCGATACTTTTAGTAGTGCGGGAATTTCAAATATAAGGAAGCATATTATGAAAACAACCAAACACGAGCGAAGTATGAAACTAGCAAGTAACAAAAATATAAATACATTTTTTCAATCATCATCATCGGCTCCAACAAATATAAAAACGGCTGCAACAGAAGCTACATTCGTGTAGCATCCGGTGCAACATGCACATATCCTCAATTCTACGAATTGCAGCAGTTACCTGTTTCCTGGTATATTTGGTGATTCAAAAATTGCCTCAAATTTTTCATGTGGTTGAACAAAGTGTTTCAAAATTAATGTTTCCCCTCGTTATTAGGTACTTCTTGAAAAATAGTGGCTTACAAACGAAAATTTTCAATTTTTTTGACATCCCACAACGGAAACATCACAGCAGGTAGCTATAGTTGTTTAATTTCTAAGTTAGAGAACGTCCGGTTTAAACACTAAAAATATCATCACCTATTGTGGAGACAATGCCAACGTGAATTTTGGGAATAAGCAAAGTGTGTTTACGGAACTAAAAAAAGTTATCCCGGATATCACTCTCATATGCTCTCAAACTCGGTTAAAATTTCGTCAACATACCATAATTTATAAAGATTTATAACAAATTTAGTTCCCATACCAAACGGAAACAGAAATTGTTAGAATTCTACGAATTCTGTGAATTGGAATATACAGATATGTTGCACCATGTTTTGACTTGATGGCTTTGTTTTGTACCGGCTATTGATCGGCTGTATACAAATGTTGTTCCAATCAAAAGTTATTTTAACTTAAAACCAAATACTTCTACAATTATTATGAACTTTTTGAACAACGATTTAGCAGAAACGTTTGTTCGAAAGATTAAAGAGTAATTTTAAAGTTGGAAGAACTGAGCCCTGTCATGTGAGTGCACTAAATTAATATATCGAAGAGCAATTCTATGGTCTAATTGCAATGCAAATTCGAGAAAAAACTGACAACGTGACCGAGAAAATTCTTTTCAATAAAAGGGCCAAAGATTTCTTAGAAAAAAAATTGTTGAACACATTGAAACCCGTTTTAATTTCATCGACAACAAATTGTAAATCCTATCAGTTCTAAAACTGGAGAAAACACCATGTTTACATGACAAAAACGTAAACATTGACGGCTTATCAAGTGAATAACTTGTAAATTCATGATAACCATCTTTCTTGCAAATCCAAGCAAAAACTCCGGACAATTCGGCCAAATAAAATACAAATCACGGCAAATAAAATACAAATCATCAAGCAAACATCCAAAAAGCAGTGAACTATACACTTTGAATTATTTGCACGCATGGCGGATAAAAATCAACCGCACGAAATGCGAGGCAATCCTCTTTCGTAAACATTACCAACTATCGGCAGCTGACACACGTAACAACTGGAAGAAATTTCAAATCAACATAGTGGGTACGAATTGTACGCAAAAACCAACAGTGAGATACCTAGGAATAAATTTAGACCGGCTTCTCTACTTAGATGACCACATAGTACAACAAATAACGAAAGCCAAAAAAATCTTCCATTACAATAGAAGAATTTTTGGGACATCCGGCATCACAACTGCAGTAAAACAAATATGTTATAAAACCAACAGCAATACAACAAATTTGGTAAAGACCGTATAGACTTACACATATTAACGCAGATAAGGAACCATATCAAAAGAACAATCGAAACAACGGACAACTCGTTAGTATTTGCACTTTATTATAACGAGGATAGCATAAACAAAATAAGCTGCCAAAAAGAAAACAACCCAGGTCCAGAAACATTCCCCTATATTTGGACCGAATTGGTTATATCGAAGATAAAGACACAAGATACCCACTCATCTAACACCTGGAAAGACGGCAAAACACAAAGGGATTTGATGACCAAATCTTCGCCAACAGAGACGAATATCATACATAACCGTCATAAATTCTCAAATATCCTTATAGACCCGCAAAAGAACGCAAGAAACCACCCTAAAACCAAGCAACAGAGAGAACAGCCATACAACCCAATACAATCCAGATCATAAATATAAAAGCATATAGGGAATAATGAGCCGGTAGTGGGAATGGCGAATGATCGCGAACACTGAAGCGAGCGATCCAATATCACTTCATTATCACTACCGGACTTGTTTCCAGTATAGGAAAAGTTTGGCATTTTTTAATTTTAACCCTTTTTTAGCCAACACTATACTAAGATAAAACATTGAAACTCATCACACAAAAATTAACGTAAACAAAAAGACTGATTGAATTTATATAAAAATTAAAGATTATAAAATCAGACTCCAATGGAGCAGATTTTATCAAAATTATATATGTACAGGGCTCTTTTGTAATCAACTTTAGCCCGAGCATAAATTATTATATGATTAGTTAAAAATAAAGCGTGATTTGAGAAAAAACAAATTTTTCTTTATTCATCATATTTATAAACGATGTTAAATTGCAGTTACTACTTACACAATTTACAATTTTTACTCTCCGCGGTCACACTATAGGACGATTTCGTCTCAAGTGAAATTTTACTTGGGAATTCCCGAAAAGCAGAAAAGGAGCAGAGCCTGGCGCTCCTCTCTAAAAAAACTTAGTACAGTTATGGTCCTGCAAGCATCGTTTGTCCGCTCTTTGCCAGTTAGTTCATGAGCGCAATAGCAGCACAAAGTGGTAGAGCCGACGAAAACGTCCCAGTGCGACCGGCATGTAAATTTAAGTAAAAATTCAAAAGAGGTGATTTTTTGTCAAAACCTGCTAAAATTCCTTTTAGAAAGCCTGCTCGTTTTACTGATACGCAGATACACATAATATAATTTTTAGGTGTATTAGTCACTAAGAAAAGCCATATAAAAAAATGTATATTTAGTCGTTTATCACTCACACCACTCGATGTGTTATCAAACACACTACTAACGCCGATTGATATTTGAGCATTTTCAGTTTCCATTCTGTATTCTAATTTATATACAAAATATCAAAAAAAAAATGTTTGTTATTTTTCGTAATGACATTTTTGCAGTGAAAATGATCTTAATCGAGGAAATTCTCGATATCTTTCTCGATGAAATTATGTATATTAGTGATCTCATAATTATACTTTCTCGGCAGAAACGGTCAAACCCTGGTTTTTTAACATTAGGTTGTCCGTTATGAGAATCCATGGTCATTTGAATAATTGTGGATTCTCATTCTAGAAGGGTTCAAAAGTTATCATGATTTTTTTAGATTTTTCAAAGCGATTTAACTCGTTAAAAACTGTACCTGGACGTTTTTCGACCCAGTGCGACTACGGAAGCATCGAAATTACAGTGCGACCGCCGAGGATTTAGAATTAAAAAAATTTATAAAATTTATAAGGTTTTTAGAATTTGTTGTTATTAAATAAATTCTATAAATTTTATAAATTCTTTGAATTCTACAAATTTCATAAATTCAAAAATGTCAATTTCTGCGTTTATACCACTGCTAAACTAGCCGAGCTACAATAATGTCAGTTTCATAGCAATAATATTTAGCAATGCTATTTTAGTTGGCTAAGCTAGGTATATGTCGCGTTTGTACCGTTGCTATAGTTGTCATTTCGGTTTAGCATTGCTAATATAGCTGCGGTTTAAACGCCTATCCTATGATCTTAAGTAATTCTAAAAATTCTACGGATAAAGCTTTAAAATTCTGTCAATTCATCAAATGTCATGAATTGTTTAGTTCTTAAAAATTCTGTAAATGCGATAAATTCTATAAATTTTATATTTTCTTCAAAGACTGTAATTATTTAAATTTTAATATGTTTATAAAACCTCTAAATTCTATAAATAGTAAGGGTTTTATAAATTCCATTAACGAGGAATCTTATAAATTATTTAATCTCCACAAATTCTATAAATTTTATAAATTCTTTAAATTATATAGATTTAAGAGCCCAATCCCTTCTATAAATTGTTCGAGCCTGTCAGTTCTATAAATTTTACAACCTCAAATTTGGATTATTTTAATAATTCCTTAATTTCTAAAAATTCTTTATTTTTTATAAATTTTCCAAATTCAATAAATTCTTTGAATTCTATTAATCGAATAAATTCTGCAAATTCTATAAATTTTATTATTTCTATAATTTCTATAAATGGAGTGGGACAGAATGTTTCCCCTTAACCCTTACTGGAAATAATTAGAACTATTTAGGTAGCGGATACCATCGCGCACTTTACTGTTTTCAAGATCCGACAGTTTGTCCATCTTGAAATTACCTAAGTATTTATCCTTCTGCGTGCTAATGCCCAACATGCGCAAATTAAATGAAACTGGAGCAGATAAAAAAAAGGATTTGAAAACAAAGTCAAAAATTATTTTTGCTAATAGAACCAATCAACTATGTCCATATAAAAACTGCGTCTTTGGCAAAAGAAGTTTGGGATAAGTTGGCAACCGCGTTTGAGGACTCAGGCTTAACGAGAAGAATTGGCTTGTTGCGCTCATTAATTTCAACAAAATTGGAAAGCTGTAAAAGTGTAGAGGTGTACGTGACAACCATAATCAACACAGCTCACAAATTAAATTCCATTCAATTAAATGTTTCGGAGGAATGGATCGGTATAATTCTATTGGCAGGCTTACCAGAGGAATATAAGCCTATGATTATGGGGATTGAGAATTCAGGAATTAAAATTAGTGGAGATTCCATAAAAACCAAATTATTGCAAGATGTCAAAATAACTTTGCCTAACATGTCAGATGAACAATAGCTAACACGGATAAATTTGAAGTTGCCCAAAGACGAACAAGTAGACAAATGAAATGAGAAAGCGCACGGAGGAACAAATAAAAAACACGACGATTAATTATTCAATTGATTACAAAACAAACGATTTATTAAATTTTTATTTTTTTTCACCTTATTCTACCACTGTGATTCTTAGACTGCCTGTCTTTTATTTAATTTTTTTAATTTACAAAATTTCTGGGTTAATATTGCAAGTCACAAATTTTTTCCCGCGTCCGGTTGACAACAATATAAATTTTCGCTGGAACGATGTGATTGGTCCAAAGTTGCCGCGCAACAATGCTCCCTTCTTTTTCTTTAGTATGCACTAACAGCGCGCTATTTGAATTTTATTTGGATTGGTATTCTGTTTACTCTAAATATAATTATTAATTATACCAATAGCAATTATACTCTACTACAAACATTACTGCTAGAATATAAAATTGTTGCCATTATTGTTATGAAATGTCAGAAAGCGATGTAAACAATAAAAACATAAAAATCTAAGATATGTATACAATTTGTGAGTGAGAAATAAATTTTAATAAACTTTACTTTTGTGTATTGAATTTTAGGATGCTTCTACAGAATAATGACGTCTTCAACATCAGATGACATTGCTTTATATGGAAAGGGTTTATTGAATCGCAACAATAAGCATCGCAACAATGGTAAAAGTAAACTGAATCAATCTGCTGGTCCACGTTGCTTCAATTGTAACAATTTTGGGCACATTGCAAAAAATTGCCCAACCAAAATTAAAAGTGTTAGCCAAGGAAGACCGAATGGACAAAGTTTGTTATACACAACATTTTCAGCAAATGCTATAAACCACAACGATTGGTACGTGGATTCCGGAGCTTCGATGCATATGACTATGAGAAACGATTGGCTCACAGAGGTCACTGTTGCAGTATATAGTGATGTTGTGGTTGCAAATAATTCAAAATTGCAAGTAACTTCAGTTGGATGCGCTGAGTTTGATATAATAGTAAATAGCAAAATCCAGAAAGTAAAAATTAAAAATATTTTGTACATCAAAGTAAGTCAAATGGTCAAGAACGGGAATAATGTTAAGTTTGGCAAGGCGGGATGTGATATCTACAATAAATTTGGCGAACTAGTCGCAACCGCAAGTCTAGAGGGAAATATGTACAAACTAAACCAACCACAAGCATTAACGTACCAAGTGAAAAAATAAAAACTAAGTGTGACCAAGTTAATGTATTTTTTTCTGGACTAATTCTTTACAACAAATTATCTGCTCAGCTTCGTGATATGACAAGTCTGGCTACATTCAAATCAGTGTTGAGGAAATATGTATTTGATACTTGGTTCAGATCTCAGAGATTTACCTTAGTCGATGTTCGTAAGATTTAATGGTCTGTTGAGTGAGGCTTGTTTTTTATTTTTATTATTAGTAGGAATAATCATTTCAAATTACACTAATATCAACATGAATTTAATTTGTAAAGTTAATATTAATTCTAGTTATTTATTATAAATTTACTGTATGTCACTTTGGAGGAATTGCTAAATTATGTTGTTAAATTGTAATTACTAATTATCTGAATATTAATTGTTCGGTACAGTTTTGTAAACTAAATGAACACTAAAAAATAAAATAAAAAAAAAAGTTAAAGGAATTCACAAAGAGGATTTATGGCACCGAAGACTTGGACACTTAAGTTCCAGCGGCATGAAAATAATAAGTGGTATTGCACCAGAGGTCAAATTTGATCATTCTGACAGCAACTGTACGACGTGCACAAGAGGTAAGCAGACACGTCAACCATTTAAACAATCCGAATCACATACCAAAGAAGTTTTGGAACTTGTCCATTCAGATTTGTGTGGTCCTATGCAGACAGATTCGATAGGAGGAAATCGTTATTTAATGACATTTATTGACGATTTTTCTCACAAATTGTTCATTTTTATGTTAAAATCAAAATCCGAAGCCACAGGAAAGTTCGTGGAATTCAAGAATTTTGTGGAGAACCAAACCGGGAAAACGATAAAATGTTTGCGAACCGACAACGGAGGCGAATATATTAACCAGAATTTTGTCAACATTTTGCGAAAAGCTGGGATATGTCACCAGACCACAATTCTATATACGCCGGAACAAAATGGAATCGCCGAAAGGATGAACCGGACAATTGTTGAGAAAGTGAGGTGTATGCTTATTGAAGCCGAATTAGGTAACGAGTTCTGGGCGGAAGCAGTATCGACGGCAGGCTATTTAATCAATCGATCGCCTACACGAAATATTAAAGGTGACGTAATACCCGAAGAAATCTGGACGGGGCGAAAACCGAACCTTAAACATTTACGTGTTTTTGGATGTGCAGCAATGGTTCATATGCCGAAGCAAAAAAGAAAGAAGCTGAGTCCAAAATCAGAGAGATGTGTATTTGTTGGTTACTGTGAAAACTCGAAAGGATATCGTTTATATCAACCACAATCAAATAATGTAATTGTAAGTCGTGATGTTATCTTCCTAGAAGACCAACATTTAGAACTGATTACACCGAGTAACCCGAATAGTCATGTTATTTCGTTCCCGGATGAAAAAATAGTTAAGGAACCGATATATGTCAATGAAATCATAGATACTGTCAATGGTAGCAATCCATCAGATGAAATGAGTGATGTATCTCCAGACAATCCAATCGTTTCAAGTAGTATAGAAGATGTAGATAACATCACGTCAGACGACGAATATCTTCCAGCAACATCGACAGAAGAAATACCTGTTGAAACCGTAATGAGAAAATCGTCGCGACAGCCTAAACCGAAACAAATGGAAGATTTTGTTTCTTACATGTCTCATCACCATGAATTACATGATCCAACAACCGTCGAAGAAGCTTTGTCGAGAGCTGACGCATTAATGTAGGAAAATGCAATGCAAGAAGAATATGAGTCCCTGATTGAAAATGACACGTGGGAACTCACCGATCTGCCACCCAACAAAAAACCTATTAACTGCAAATGGATTTTTAAAACGAAACGTAACGCCAAAGGGGAAATATTTAGATACAAAGCGAGATTAGTTGTGAAAGGATGCTCACAACGAAAAGGAATTGACTACGATGAAACCTATGCGCCAGTGTTGAGGTTTACATCCCTAAGATATTTAATATCATTTGCAGCTAAATTCAATTTGGACATTGAACAGAAGGACGCTGTAAACGCTTTTCTTCACGGTGAACTTAAAGAAGAAATCTACATGCTTCAACCCGAGAATTTCAACAATGGCGTTAAAGTATGTAGACTTAGGAAGTCACTTTATGGTCTCAAGCAGTCAAGTCGTGTTTGGAATCAACAAATCGATAAAGTATCAAAGCAACTTGGACTATTACAATCTAAAGTTGATCCTTGCATATACTACAAAATAAAAGGGGATAAGATGTTGTTTTGTCAGTATATGTCGACGATTTTTTATTATTTTCAAATAATCAACAACTCAAGTCATCGGTCAAAACCAAATTGAAGGAGAATTTTAAAATGAAAGATATTGGAGAAGCAAGGTATTGCCTTGGAATACAGATAACATGGGACCGTGCAGAAGGGAAAATATGGATTGATCAGGAGCAGTATATAAATGAAATATTGCAGCGATTTAATATGAGTGATTGTAATCCGTTTGCAACGCCCATGGATCCAAATGTTAAACTCTCCAGATCAATGTGTCCTAAAACAGATGCCGAACGTGACCAAATGAGGAACGTGCCATATCAGCAAGCAGTGGGAAGCATTATGTTCGCGTCTCAAGTTTCTCGACCAGACATTAACTATGCAGTCAGCAATGTCAGCAGATTCAATAATGATCCCGGAAGAGCGCATTGGATGGCGGTGAAGAGAATTCTGCGATACTTAAAGGGTACAGCTAGTGCAAAATTAGAGTTCTCTAAACTGACAACTTCAAGAATCACTGGTTACTGCGATGATGATTGGGGTAGTGACGAAGACGAACGTAAATCCATCACCGGTTATGTCTTCATGCATCAAAATGGAGCAATATGTTGGAATTCTAAAAAACAACCAACAGTCGCGTTATCTACCATGGAAGCAGAGTACATGGCGGCATCATCTGCAATTCAGGAAGCTATCTGGCTTAAATCACTCGAAAAGGAATTTTTGACGAGTCCAGATCCCGTAACTGTCATGTATTGGAACAACAAAAGTACGATTGATCTGGCATCAACAAACGTTTTTCATGCCAGAGCAAAACATATAGATATCAGGCACCATTTTGTACGTACAAATGTAGAGTCTGGTAGGATAAAAATGAAGCATATCTCAACGACTGAAATGAAGGCAGACGTGTTGACGAAGGCACTTAATGGACCACAGCATTTCAATTGTACTTCTGGGATGGGAATGAAATTTAAATAGTTTCAGTAAAATATTAGTTTTTAGTGGGAATGTTGATAGTAAAACCTAATATGTAATAGTCTTGTATTTGAAGTTTATACCTATAATATATTTCAGTTCTCGGTCCTCGTTCACTGGATTCGCTTAACCAAGCAACACGTAGTTTTTACTTGTCGTCTCTTAAATTATACATTTCATCACCTCCTTCTCGCCCTAGCAGCTTATACAGAATCTATTTGCCTGTAAACCCTGCCTTCACGAGAGCTTAATTCCCTGGTGCGCTTTAGGTCTAATTTTGGCCAAATTTGTCTTGTATCATTTCAAGTGAGGCTGTCAGTCCAACCTTACCAGTTTATACACTGTCACAGGACTCTCCAGACTTGCTCTTTCCCGTTGCAGCAGGTGAAAATATCAGTAAGTTTATAAAATAATTTTTAAAATTCTTTAAATTTTATAGATTCTATAAGTTCTAAATATAAATTGTTTTAACTGACAGAGTTCCATAAGTTTTGCTAACTTAACAGCCCGATTCCCTTAGTCGTATCACTTGTTACGCCAAATAACAGCCAAGTTATCATATTCTTTTTATAAACTCTGTATGGCTGCTATGAAAAACATCATATTGCCTTGACTTTTTACGACAAAAATAATTTCAAGTGACTACTAGCAGAGCTATTCATCACTTGAAAATATATCATGACAAGGAAAGTCATTTGTAATGACTTCAATCGTAAAAAGTCAGTGCAATATGATGTTTTTCATAGCAGCCATACAGAGTTTATAAAAAGAATATGATAACTTGGCTGTTATTTGGCGTAACAAGTGATACGACTAAGGGAATCGGGCTATTCTTTCCAATCCTTCCTTATGTGTTATATGTAATGGGTGTCAAGGATAATAGGAGATGGCACGCTAAAAGAGCTTGGAGCCATCATCGATAGGGAAAATTACACCTCACTTATAAAACCAAATATAAAAATACTCCTAAAGAAAAACCAGTCATCGCAAGCGGCAATTCGGAAATTCGTGATAACCAACCGTCTTTCTTGCGAATCCAAGCAAAAATTCGGGAAATTCTGCCAAAATTTGAAACATTATTTGGACCGATGAATAATATTGAACCAATAGACACTGATGTAAGAGCAGAAATCAGAGCTAATACTGAGGAATCCATCTATACAAAATCTTATCCTTACCCAGTATGCATGAGGAGTGAAGCGGAAAAGCAAGTCACTTAATTGCTAACAGACGGGATTATAAGACCCTCCAAAAGCCCATGTCACTCCCCAATGTGGGTAGTGGAGAAAAAATTGGACGACTCATGAGCTAAAAAATACAGATCAGACTAACTATGGAACTATGAATTTTTAAGACTTCACTTCGGGTTAAAAAATGATCCAACGATCTATCAGAGAATGATCGACAACGTATTAAAGGAGTTCATCGGAAAAATATGACGACATTATTATTTTTGGGTGAAATACCGAAGAAAAACATCTGGCTAACATCGAAAAAGTATTTTCTAAATTAGAAAAAGCCAACCTGCCAGTTAATCTCGATAAAACAGAATTCTAAAAAGTCAAACAGAATTTCTTGGCTATATCATAACCAATCGAGGCATTAGACCTGATCCAAAAAGGGTTCTTAGTATTCAGAAAACCAAGAGCCCCGGAAATTTAAAAGAATTAAAATCATTTTTCGGACTCGCCTCTTACTATAGGCGTTTCATAAAAGATTTGCAAAAATAGCTAAACCTTTAACAAATCAATCTCACTAGACGGGAATATGCGCAAATAAAAGCGAACCAGTCGTAAAAGGTAAAAATCACACTAAACGAGTGGGAAGTTCACGCATTTCAATAAATAAAAGATTTGTTATCATCAATGGAAATACTCTCGAGTAGCCGTTCATATTAACGGCAGATGCAGCTGATACAGCAATTGGGGCAGTATTGTCGCAGGGTGACTTTGGTAGAGATACCACCAATCACATTCATCTCCGATCACTAAATAAAACAAAGGAAAATTATGCGATTAATGAAAAATAAATGTTGGCCATTATCTGGAGTTTGGAAACTTTATGGAATTACCTGTATGGCGCAAAAAAAATTGGGATTGTCAGACCGTCAACCATTAACATTTTCAGCAAGCAATAGAAATAACGACGCAAAACTAAAAAGGTGGAAAGCACGACTAGAGGAATATAATTATGAACTAGTCTACAAACCTGGTTGCACCAACAAAGTTGCGAACGCAGACTAAGACAGCACGGGTCATATTCCATACTGCAAGGCATCCAATATTGTATTTAAGAACCACTTATTATCACTAGAGATAAAAATATTTATGCCTATTATTATTATTATTAATAATAATAATAATTAGCCTACAGGAAATCAACAAAGAAATTCTGCTGAAGGTGCTAAAAGAGAGACTCAATCCGACTATAATTTCGCTGATGTCCTTGCGGCTCCATTGTCAAAGAGTTTACCCCAAAGTACGGAAATTATCATCGATTATTCCAGTTTTTAAGTCTGGTTCACGCAGTGGTGTTTGAAATTATCGTAGAATTTTTTTTACTTTGAAGCATCCCGAAACTTTTTGAAAGTCTAGTTAACGCCCGATTATTTATTATATTTAAAAATGTTACAAATCTCGCGACCTTTAATAATTATTATGTTTCAGAGGCGCTTGAGTTAGGTTTCAAAACGGATGAATTGTATACAGAGTTCATAAGGCCTTTGATAAGGTAGACCCGATTTTTTAATTAATAAACTCTATCAATTAAATTCAAAGCAAATACCAGTGCAATGGATGCGATCATATTTAACTGGTAGAAAGCAGTATGTTAAAATCAGCAACTTCATTTCCAGACAGTTTTTCGCATCGTCTGGCGTACCCCAAGATAGTCGTCACCTGGGACCACTTCTTTTTAATATTTTTGTAAATCACGTGATTGATCAGAAATAATTAGGGACATTTCTAACTGCTTATGTCTTAATATTCCCAAATGCAAAACTATGACATTGATAAGAAGTAGGAATGTCGGGTTTCTGTAATTCGAGACTTAGGAATACTTTACACACCTAACTTGTCTTTTAATTTTCTTAGTGACAGCGTCATTGCAAAGGCTAACATTATGTTAGGCTTTCTGAAAAGATAATGCCGGGAATTTAGAGATCCATATCCAATGCTTACTTTATCCCATATTGAGTACGCTACTGTCATTTGGTCACCCTTTTATCATAACTATTCAGATATAGGATCGAAAGTATTCAAAAGCGTTTCCTTAAATATGCGCTTTGGGGACGTTCTTTAATGATGTCACGCTTTTTGCGGGGGGTGGGGGTTTAAGTTTTTGTGATCTTTTGTGACAGAGGGGGGAGGGGGTATTCCTGGAAAAAGTCGTAAACATGTAACGAACTATGACATAGTGTGGAGGTGGGGTTACAAATTGTTAAAAATTTCGTGACATCATTAAAGGACGTCCCCTTTGCTTCTTGCCTCGTGACGGTCACCATCTTTAGCAATTTTCGGTATCGCAGTCGAACAGAATAACTAAAACTTTAGTCAAAGATTTGTAGTAGTTTTTTGGATTAATACCATCGGACCTCAGGGCAGTCTTAGCAAATTTGGGCTTGTTGGGCTAATAAAAAACTGGCTCGCTTCATGGTCAATATTTCCCAAAACATCAGATTCTATGGATAGAACACTACAATTATTACACTTTACTTTGTCCTAAAGATGACGACCTCAGGATATACTCTTAAGAGTGAAAAATGAAATGCAACTACTGCAATTTATGCACACAATACTTAAGTAAATCCGTAAAGCCGCAGCTGTGCTGGGAAAAGTCACAAGTCGGGATGATTTGTCAGATAATACCAACCTTTTCCACTATACTCTCTGAATTCAGATAGGTTGAAATTTTAAAAGGCAAGTGGGCAAGTTTACATTATGGTTTTGGTTCCTGGCAGAAAACTAGCCGGATGATTATTTAAATTCAGAGAACATAGCGGAAGGTGGCTATGAGCCGCTTATTCGTAGGTTGCGGGACACCCTGTTTGAACCCTGTTTGACACCCTGTTAGAAATTTGCAATTGAAAATCGGCGCCCTCAAAACCAGTGGTGCCCTAGAGCTTAGTTCTTTTAGCGCAACGGTTAAGAAGTTCCTGTCGGAACTAATTGACTTATTGGTAACAGTGTCTGCAATAACTTAGCAACTGCTATAGAATTGAATGTTATGCGACGTATTGATGAGCTAGCTTGCAAAATATTAGATGGTGTAAGAGAAGGTTAAGTAACAGGTAAGATCGCGGCAAATTAATTACAGGAATTATTTGTTATAGATTTGTATTACAAATTTTATGGAAAAAGTTAATCACTCAAGTTTTCGTTCTACCCAAGTAGCATTTCGTATATATTATGATTACAAATTATTCTTGTACAATTTACCGAACATTTACATTAGTGAACATTTGTAGATGTATCTACACTTGTAAAAAATCTGGTTTCAGAGTTTGCACAGTAAAGTTACACTGTAAAGGTTAATTTATAGCTACGAATGTAGAGTTACTGTTTATGTACTGGGTCATTGTATCGTTACAGTTACAAAATATTTAGTTTTTGTAGAATCGATGAAAGCTTATAGCTACGGTGTAGATTTACTGATCATTTACTTTGCAAATGTATATATACCGTCATAAAATGATTACACTTTGTAAATTACAAGAGAGCTTATAGCTACCTCATGATTTATACAGAACGTTTACTTTGTTAATGTATTTATACGTCTTAAACTGAGTAAAAGTTTTAACTTTGAATAGATCATATAGCTACCTCGTAGATTTACAGAACATTTACAATGTTAATGTATTTATACCGTCAGATAATTTATACAGGAATATTAAAATTGAGTGGATCATTTTTCACCAGACGAAGGAATTTCTTCTCGAAATTTGTTACAAACACCTCAAAGAATAGATTTTTTTTCAATGGGCAGCGCAAAAACTCTGGTATTACGGACTAAACATCAACGTCTTAGTCCGTAATACCAGAAAAAATTGAATAACATTTCTGATCTAGATCTTTCAATTAATATTTCCGTTACTTTTAACATTGATTGGTTGCCCATTTTTAACAGCGCAAAGACGGAGTTTTGGCCTATTTTACGTATAAGCAACCATTCGGAATTTTTGAATCCAATGCCCATTGCACTCTATTGTGGCCAAACAAAGCCAAATTTAAAAAATTATTTGCAAGATATTTTAGAAAATGGTGTTAAAATTTGCCATTATAAATTTTTTTATAACAAATGCGACAAACTTCAAAAATTGAATGCTTATTATATAGTACGTAGCTTTTACATAATACAAACAAGTACACGAATTTAATAGGAAAATGTAACTGTACAAATACTTCTACGTATCGTATACATAGCAATTACATACAGTAAACGAGTAAACACTTTTAATAGGAACATGTAACCGTACATTTACTTCTACGTAACGTATACGTACCATTTACATTTCGCAAACAAGTAAATATTTTTAATAGAAAATTGTAAATGTAAGCAACTTGTAAATATCCGTATTCATTTTACTCTCAAAATGTATACATAAGGATAACATGTATTTTCAAGTTTACATATCGAAAATTCAGACATATTCCCTTCGAAATTAATGGTCGGCCATATTGATCACAAATTTGAAGCAAAAAGAAAACTTTTTCAAGATTTTATGTACTTTTATGATTTCTGGTACACACAATAAATATAAATTTATGTAAAGATAGCATTAAAATATTTTTTAAATAAATATTATTTCTTTAATTTTTATTTTGAAGTAAAAAAATGCATCTGTAATTTTATTATACTTCATTATTTTTAAGGCGCATTGCTATTTTCAAATTATTTCAGAACTTTACCCGACAAAATGATATTCGTTTGTAAATTTTAACATCTTAATATGCGAAAAATATATTTCTAAGTTCGATGTTATAAAAATAATAATATTTAAATAAAGTCGTTCATTATAAACTACTACTGTAAAGGAATTTTATAACTACGCATACAATTGTATTTATTTGATTTGTTTACAAAATTAAGCTAACAAGTTAGTTTTGTTTAAAATAAATTTATGAAAATGTAACTTATTCGTAAAAGATTTGTAATCGTAACATACGTATACTGATTTCTTATTGTAAACTATACAGACTTATTTGTAAATACACATTTTGTTTACATCAAGTTACATCCGTAAAGGTTCGGCATACTCGACAATTGATTCCCCAAAATTTGTACTAAACATTTACAACACGTTTACCTTGGATTTACCAGTGTAACTTTACAATAACAAAGTAAATTTACAGTAAACGTTTTGTAAACCAAAATTGTTACTTGGGTATACCTCCAAAAATATTTGAGTTGCATGACTTTGGTTTACTATATAATGAGTATATTAACATTTTTCTAACACGACGAAATTTTCCAGAACTCTCAAGACGTTTCGAGGTTACCAGATTATTTGAGTCTTATCGATATTTTTGCAAGTGAGGGTTTTAGTTGTATATCTTGCTTTGCTTCTCCATTGTGCTGCATAATGTTCCATGGTAATAAGTGCTTGACGTTGGGTGGCATGTTATTGTGGCAAGGGTTACTCAGGCTTTCCAAGAAGAGTATCGTTATGCCAAAGATATTTGCAAGACCTTCACATAATGGGTTCCTTATTTTACTAAATTCCTCTAATGTAAAAAATTGTGGTGAAATTTTGAAGGATAATCATTCACAAGTTAAAGTAGAAAACTTTATGTGGTTGATCAGATGCGATACAACAATTTTGCACGCAAGGAATGAATCCTTGATTTATAAATATGTTACACGCTAAAAATTCACAAAAAAAATGATCTCGAGCAAAACTAAAACTGTACTACATCATTTTCTACTATGGCGAGTTCTGTTTTTTTTTAGTCTGAAAGGATTCCGCATTAGTTTACTTGAACCAAAACATATAAAAAAATGTCGGTATACGAGTATGTATGACTTATACGTAGCTCTTCAATTTACGAAAAGAAATAGATTATGATATTTGGGCGTATTTATTCGTACATATATTTAAGCGAATATAAATATAAAAATATTTGAAAAATACAAAACGATATCAGTATCGCCATCTAACACTTCACCGATGAACTTCACGTGGAAATATATAATCATATCTTACAAAAATAACACAGTTTCCTTATTAGCTGAAAAGATTTTGAGATTTTTAAAGCTGAAAATTTCAAAATAGCGAGTGATAATCGTCTAATTCAAAATGGTTATCCGATAAGTGCAGTTACCAAAGATATTATAAAACGCGTGAAAATCCAAATTTAAGGACATTGAGTTTAAAATGAAACACAGCAGATAACCACTCGTTATCCATAGATAACTGTGAGATACTTGATAAGGGACAAAATCAGCAGTTACATCAAAAAACATCAAATTTTATAACAAAATTTGTCAAATATCCAGAAAGTTTCAAAGTATTTATTAAACTATTTCGACAATATTTTGTAGATCTTCGAAATTTAAACTAAGCATCATATCTCCGGAATCCAATTTTTAATGAACCAATTTCTCAATGTTATTCCATTTAACACTGCCCTACCTAGTGTTGTTTCCAGGCTTATACTCCCACAACATAAAATGTATGTCTAAAATGCAATATGGAATTTTCTATTTCTACCACTTATATATTTTATGAAAATGTATGTAACCCCACTACAATAAATAACAGGTTCTAAGAAATTTCAAATTACCGCTACCTGCATCGGCAAGCATTTACGAACCATATACCAATGTTTCAGACTTGAAATTTGGTTTAAAATTGATCAATTTTATAACTATCATATTTGGCTCATACACTAGGCCAGTGCTACATTCTCTTCACTTTCTCTCTCTTCCTCTGGTAGAAGATTCTAACTGTGTTTATTGGATTGCAAAGAACAAAAAAAAGAAATCTGTTTACTTAGATTGGAGAAATATTAAGCCGATTCAAATATGTCGAGCACGTTTTAATCGAAATTCTTTCAGAAAGCATTTGGAACCGTCTGAAAATCAATAAGTCCGATCAAAATTAAGATTTGCGCAGTTAGTGCAGCTCAATATTTAAATTTACATTTAATTATATTTGTATATAAATGACGAGTACGAGTTAATTAGGTATACTAAGTAAATAAATTTGGTTTATATAAAAACTCGTTAAGTTACTAATGGCATGCGAAAAACATAAGCGCAGTTACGTCGCATATAATTCTGACATATTTCAATAAGGGGCTAATTAGTTTTAACGTAATTAAATTAAATGAATACATGATGAAAATCAAGTAATCCACTGCCGGTGGCAATTGCAAAACTGTACTTGGTAAAGAAGTAACCAGTTTTGTGTTATAAACCAGTTTTATTTAGGTGCGGCAGTTGATTACAGTAAACGTTTAATTTTAATCAGAAATGCTAAATTTATTAATTTATGATTCACGTCAAATAAAAGACCGATTTCTACACGTCATTCGATAAATTTAAATAATATTCAATGCTAAGAGGTTACTTCTGGAAGACGTTTAATTACTTTAATATATGTTATTGTTTTGAATATAATGCAACGATAACAAATATTAATTTAGTCACTAATTACTCTAACAAGTTAAATATACATGTTGAAGATACGGGGAAAACAATGTGACGAATATAGGAGCGGTAATATCCCAGAACTCTCATGCTGCCAAATTTACGCAAAAATTTGGAAAAATTTGGTTAATCTTAGTTTTTGATTCAGAAATTCGTATAAACGAGTTATCTTTATAAAATCGAAATATACATGTAAGTTACGCGCAAACGAAAAATTCGACGAGCTATGGTAATTAGGCAAAATTTTATAAATTGGGACATTAAGAATTAAATTAAAATGAAAACTTTCGTTATTACGAATTTTTCATTTACATATATGAATATTCATTTAAGTAAATTAGTCATCTAAGTAAAATTCCACATAAATAATCATGGAAAAATTGGTTTCAGTAGGTTATTTGCTAAATAACTTCGGTTAAACTTCGCAATAATCAGTTTAAAAACGTTTGGGAATAGTCATATAAACGAGTAAAGTTCATAATTTCACCATATTTACAAATAATCTAATTAGAGGTGTATATTTAACAATTATAGAATAAATATAGAATTGCGAACTTTTAGTTAAAAGTCAACTTATTTGGACAATAGTTAGTTGCATGTAAAAATCGGTTGTTACGATTTTCTTCATTTAAACGAATATTTCAAATATTTTTAATAAATTTCCCGTTACCCAGTTAAGGGTACACGATAATAAATTTAATTAACTTGGCAACTTGGCTTTTTCTAATAATTGTTGAAATCTGTTTAGTGGCTCAAGTAACACAACGGTTTCACAGTTTGCTGTTAGTATCCTAACCTTAGGCCTTCAAAATGCTTATTCAATATTAATTATTATATACGTACCCCTTTTTTGTCAGTAACCTTTCTTTCCAATTAACAAATTTTTATTTTTCTATAAATTAACAAAATCTGTGCTTCGGAACCAAAAAATCTCAAATCTGTAGAATATGCTCCGATTCTGGTGATTTAAAGGTTTTGCTTCAGTTTTGTGCTACATTGGTTGAAATTTAGCCTTTTTTAGGCAACAATACAAATTTTATGTTAAACCAGTGTAATGTGTTGTTGTTGTCATAATAATAAATAAAAATTTGTTTTTGTCAAATTAATTAGAATATTTAATTCCTTCGATTTTTGGGGTTTAGGTTCATTTGTATATTGTATGCCTTATTTGGTGAAGTTTCACCTTTTAGATAATTTCATTTTAATATTACAAATTTTATATTAAACCAGCGTAATGGGTTTTTGTTATTTCGAGAAATAGGTGGGCCGTTAGTACGGTTGGTACCATAAGAATGTTGCAAGAATCAAAATATACCGAAATACTCATATGTATGTGGGTTATTCTGGTGCAGATAAGCGCGAAATTCGGAAAGTTTGGTTATAGTATGAATTTTTATGCTGAAAATTAGAAATTGATATAAATGAGTTAACTTTATTTTTTCTAAATACATATTTGTCTTCCAGAATACCGGCCGATATTTTAGTTTCGATTATTCCGGAATTATTGAATTCCTTTTTTTCATACTGATTTATTTGTGAAACTTCTGTAAAGCCACTATTCAAGGGACCCAGAAATGTTGATCAATCTATGGAGGTGGTTATAGTTTAAGGAATAAAACAAAAAACACAAGCGTCGATGCGTCAAGTTTAATGAGAAAAATCAGAGAAACATTCAATCATTTCCAATTGTAAGAGCGGTACTAACTCGCAGCAGCAATTAAATCTGTGTATGTTTAAAAATGTTTCCGAATTTTTTTTTTTTTTTTCAAATTAATTTTATAAGGAGTGAGCAGGAAAATAATTGTTTAAACAAGCATTTAATTGTAACTGCGATTTAGTATTGTTAGTCAGTTTAGGGAGTCCTATCGCAGTGCTTAAACTGCGAGCTAAATAGTTCCAGTAAGGGTGAAGGGAATAAAATCTGTGCCACTCGAACTAATCTAACCTAAATCACTGAATTTTTAGGGTTTATAGAATTCATAAAATTTATATCATAAGATTTACAGAATTTATAAAAATTAAAAAAATTTTATAAACATTACAATTTTTTGAATTTATAGAACTGACAGAATTGAATAATTTATAGAATCCATAGAATCTATAATATTTAAAGGATTTATAAAATTTATAGAATTTATAGGTTTGAAAATTTATTAGAATTTATAATATTTGCAGACTTAAAATTTATAAAATTTATCCAATTTACAGAATTTATGAGATTTGTCAAATGTAAAGAACTTAATGAATTTTGAAACTTTATGCATAGGAATAGAATTATTCATAAAATTTATTAACTTTATAAAATTTATAGAAAATATTGAATTTATAGGATTATTATATCATAGTTTATAGGATTTATCGAAATTTTTGAATTTATAAAAGTTATGGAATTTTTAGAATTAGTAAAATTTGGATGTTTAGTATTTTTAGAACTGACCAGCTTGAAGCAATTCCTAGAACCCATTGAATCTATAAAATTTAAAAAATTTATAATATTTAAGGGGGAGTTTATGTAATTTAAAGGATTCTTTTAATTTATTTATCAAATTCATAAAATTTATAGAGTTTATAAATATAGTAGAATTTATAACACTTACAGACTTTGTAGAATTTAGAGAATTTGTAATATTTATATAATTTATCGAATTTACAGAATTTATAAGAAAGGAAATAATTTGTAGAATTTAAAGCAATTATTGAATTTTTAAACTTTTTTCATAGAATTTATAGAACTTATAAATTTTTAACGAAATTATAGAATTTACAGAATTGTTAAAGTTTATAAGATATTTCAAAAAATTTTTATAAAACAAATAAAATTCGAGCCCGTAGAATTTATAAAATAATACTCTTGAAACAATTAATAGAACACAAAGAATCTACAAAATTTAAAGAATTTATATTATTGTTAAAATTTATAAATAGAATTTATGTATTTTATAGAATTTATAGATTTTATAGAATTTATTGAATTTATAAAATTTACAGAATTTATGGGATTTACAGAATTTAAGAAATTTATTGGATTTTTGGACTTTATAGAATTCATAGAATTTATAGGATTTACAGAATTTACTAAATTTATATGATAGAATTCAAAGAATTTATTGAATTTATAAAATTTATAAAAATTAAATTTTTTTAGAAATATGTAGAATGTAAATAAGTCAGTTCATTATATGAATTTATCGAATTTACAGAATTAATAAGAATTGAAGAATTTATGAGATTTGCAGAATGTGAAGAACTTACTGAATTTTAAATCTTTATGCATAAGGATTTATAGAATTATTCATAGAATTAATAAAAAACTTATAAAATTTATAGAAATTATTGAATTTACAGCATTTTTAAAGTTTATAGAATTTTTCGAAATTTTTTTGTTTATAAAACAAGTAAATTTGAGTTTGTAGAATTTAAAGAACAGACACTCTTGAACCAATTAATAGAGCACAAAGAATCTGAAAAATTTAAAGAATTTGTATTATTGATAAAATTTATAAACTTCATAGAATTTGTAGATTTTATGGAATTTATAAAATTCATAATACTTAAAAATTTAAAGAGTTTATAGACATATTAAGACGTTTGAAGAGAGAGAAGAATTTTTAGAATTTACTGAATTTATTGATATAATTTATTGCGTTAAAAGAATTTAAAATTTTCAGAATTTGTATACATAATTTTTTAGTAAATTCTATAAACTTTATAAATTCTATATTTTTTTTAATTTTTAAAATTCTGTGTAAGTCCTTTAATTCTAAAAATTGTGTATATCCTAATCGTAACTGCGATTTACTATCGTTCGTACATATTAGCATATTAGAATTAATTCCGGAATTACGGAATCGTGAACATTTGAATTTGAAAATTCCCGAATTATTTTTTGGCCAGAAATTGGATGCCCTAATGGACGACACAAGGGAATGAATGAAATTATCGCCAAAAATTACAATAGGATATCGTTTATACAGATGCTAGTATGAATGATAATGGTGTAGGTGTTGGTATTTTTATATTTAGCACGAACGTGGAAAAGTGTTTAAGAGTGGATAGAAGCATCTGTATAATGAAAGCCGAATTGATTGGAATATTTCATGGTATCAAACTGGTTGAGAATGAAGGGAATAGGAAGATAGAAATTTTATTTGATTCCCAGACTGGCCTATGGTTGAGGTGGGACGGAAGGCAATGTGTATGTGGATTTGATTTTCGAATATGTTCGTGTCTGTTAACGTGATGTGACCATACAAATACAATGGATTTCATCACATAGGCAGATCGAAGGGAATGAAAGTGCCGATACATATAAAGGGTGCATTGAATAATTTGGTTCAGAAGTATGAAAAGAAGGATGTACGAGACGTACCTCGAATGTTTCAGATAAATTTGTGGAGAAAACGGAAGAGCGAATATAACGAAAAATGTGTACGAAAGGAAAGAAGTACAGAGAGTTATGCGTTACGCCTCTGAGAACCTCTTTCTATAAGGACCTCAAATGAGATACACGAATATTGAGAACGATCGAGAGAATCAGGCTGATATTAGTCTGTCCTGAACACAAACAATCCAGATACAAGTTCAATAGCCTCCGGAATGTAGGGAACCTATCCGGAATAATGAATGAGGGAGAAATGGACGAATTGGGTAGAATGAGTATAATAGTGATTTGACAGCGTGAAAATTAATAAGTACCAAATATATTTGGGGGGTATTCGATTCGAATTGTAGGTGATCAACAGTTTTTGAAATATATACATTTTGTTTAAGGGGAGATCCATTTCTAAATTACAAATAGATGTCGAATCCAAATGTGGAATGTGCCAGAATAACAACACGTCGTGAGCCGGCTATGACACCAAATGAGCCATTGGACCTGACGTCAGCCGGTGAGTTAACATCTCAGCAAAATTCGCCAGCTTTAAATGTGTCGCTACATTTTATTGTGCAAAATCCTATAAATCTGAATAACGCCACGATTGGCAAAAATCCAAATTGTGTTACCGATGAAAACAATCAATCACCATTGCGGTACAAGACGAACAATGATTTATCGCACCATCCAAAACCAACACAAATGTCTTTATACAAGCCATATTATTGCCATACAAGCACAAAATAAAACTTACTATTGCTGTAAGTATTAGCGTCATAATACAGTATAATCTTTACATACTTTGAATTTAAATTGTAGTTTGAATCAAAAACAGTATAAAATCACTATAACACTTACACAAATAATAGGTTTTGGATTTAATAATATGCGTGCATCACGGAAATAATATGGCTTGTATAAAGTCATTTGTGTTGGTTTTGCACCATCAGATTCAATTGGATAATACTTTTCGATACAAGAAAACCAGTCGCTTTAATTTTGCAGTATTACCGCTACCTGTTTATAGGAGCGAAATTACAGAACATGTGGCTATATAGTGATACACAGAAACAACCCTTGATATAATTAATACAGGTCGCGCTCCACATTCGCCAGTCGATATGCAGACTACACAATGCCCAACTAATGCGAGTGAAAATCTATCTCCCAGAAATGCTTCAAAAAATTATAATCCACAAATGAACGACATCGTTCCATTATTAACAGACTTCGATCCAGCTAAATCATCGTTAATATCGTTCCTGCATAAAGCGTTGATCGAGTGGTGATTATGTATAGTCCCGACGATCTGATTCTAATGCATGCGGTTACACTAAAACTTTCAATCATGGAATCTGTTCAAAACGGCTCTGATTGCTGAATTCTCTGCGGTACGGCAATATAATAGCAATCAAAGGTTCCAATTGCTTTAAATTAATGGAAATTCCAATACACTGGAATAACGTGACAGATGTTGGAAAATATTTATTTACAAGATAAACATCGTCACATGATAATACCGGATGTAGCTTTATTGACAGCGCAGAAGAACGAGCTTAACACTAGTATGAGCGAATCTATTGGAGAAGACGTTAATGAAATCACTAAAACTAATCTCATGAATTTATTTAATGAATGTAGGGAATGTTTCGCAATTAATATTTGTGAGCTAGGATTGTCTAGCAAAACGAAAATTGAGGTAAACTAAAGGAAGAGAATCCAGTGTGCTACCAACCATATCGACTTGATCTTGTTCAACGAGAAACCGCTAAAGAACATATAGAAGAAATGTTGCGAAATAATATCATAAGTCCATCAATGTCACCATATGCATCACCAATTGTAATTGTTAAAAAGAAGAGTGATGAAGATCGTATTTGTATAGATTATCGTAAGTAAAACCGTTAAAAACATTTTTCCATTGCCAAATATGGACGATTAACTACAGCGACTAGCCGGTATGAATTATTTTTAGCGGCTGGGTACTATCAAATTCCGGTTGCGGAAGAATCACTCATTGTAACTGCTTTTGTTACTCCTGATGGAAAATATTAATTCAACCGTATGCCATTTGGGCTTGTAAATGCACCCTCAGCGTTTCAGCACATGATGAATTTCATGGCTGGTGAGCTTCAGAATAAAATAGTAACGTACCTTGATGATATGGTCATTCCGTCAACGACTGTTGATGAAGGTGTAATGCTACTTAAATAGTTCATGGAGAAATTACGAGAATATGGTTTAACAATGAAATCATCAAAATGTAAATTTTTACAAGCAAAAATTGAGTTTTTGGGTCATGAAATCAGTCATGAGGGTATTCATTCCTGCGAAGAAAAAATCTTATGTGTCAAGAAATTTGCGACTTCAGCGAACGTTCATGATGTACAAAGATTCATTGGATTGTCGAATTATTTTCAGAAGTTCGTTCCGAAATTTGCTGAAATTTCAAAGCCATTAACTGATCTGACGAAGAAAAATGTTAGCTTTATATATGGAGTGATGAGCAAAGCAACGCATTCAATAAATTGAAAGCTTATCTATATATGCGCGTAACATATTAGCTCTGTATGATCCGAAGTTATTATTGTCATCACGAATGCGTTCGTCAAATATGTCCATTGTAAAGCGGTCAAAGATACATCAATCAAATTTGTAATTCGAGCAAGTGACGACATTATTTTACATTTCGGTAAGCCAATGAGAAACATCACGGATAGAGGTTCCGCATTACTTCCAGAACATTTGAACGATATTGTGTGAATTTAAATGTCAAACATGTTTTGAATGCAACTGCTACACCTCGAGTCAACGGACAAGTCGAACGGATGAATCGAATATTGCTGAACTCACTACGAACAATGGTTATCGCGAACAGTAAACAAAATTGGGAGACAAATCTGTATCGATAGATACAGTGGACAATTATTACACAACCCCAAATTTCGTTACAAAGAAGTCACCATATGAACTTTTATTTCAGTGATAAGTTTGCTCTTGAACTAGAGGATGGGAAGACCGTTGAGGAACGGCAAGACTATATGGAGCAAACGCCTAGGAATCGTGAAGAATCTTCCGAAAACATTAAACGTCATCAAAAATATAGCAAGAAATATTTTGTTTCTAAACATAGGAAACCGGATGTCTATACCGTCGGAGACTTAGTTATGGTGAAACGCGAAACGGTCTTAACAGGAACAAGTATGAAATTACACCGACAATATCGAGGTCTGTATTAAATTTTACAAAAATTACACGGAGATAGATATCGAGTCACAGATGGGGTCCCCAGTGGGTGAGTACTAGTCGTAAATTTACTAATGTATTTCCCGCCGGAAAAATGAAGTTGGTTGAAAGACCAGAAACCAGCAGCGACTCTGAAGAAAACGGAGATTTGAGAAGGGATGCGAAGAAAAGACTTGTATTTTAATGAAAAGCCAAGATTTAATGAAGAAACCAGAAATTGGAAAAAGCTGAGAGTAAAGTTAAAGTTTTGCACGATTTAATGAATGAATTAAGGGAACAATTAGTAGAAAATGAAAATAAACTGAAACTAATAGGTAAGGAATTATCCAAGACTGTAGATAACAATGAAGGAGAAAAGAAAGAAATCTTCAACAACATTGAAAATTGGTTGGGCACTCCCCTAGTAGATAACTAACTTAACTAAATTATATAATCAAATTTTACTTGTATTTCTCCTTTAATGGTAAATAATATTGAGCGAGGATTTTAATTTTCTGCAAATAAATACACGGAGTCTTGTTAGTAAAAAAACAATGTTGGATTCTGGTTAAAGAAAATATCAAGATAGCTATTTTACAATAAACATGGCTGAAAGATTCTGGAAGACCGCATTTCAACAAGTATATATTATTTTCGAAAGATAGAGCAGACAGCTACGGTGGAGTGTTGGGTGTTAACACTTAACATCTAGATATTTATCAGCGACGGAGGGTGGTGATATTCTTGGATGGTTTTTTAAAAAATGGAAAGGTGTGTGTGGGTGTGTATTGTAAAAATATGAATATATGTAAATCTATAGCAATAAAAATTACTAACTCTATAGACATAACAAGTGCAGAAATAATTGGTATTTACATAGCGATGATAGTGGCCCTGAGTTCCAAAAGGAGATCTGTAGTAATAGCACCGGACTCAAAATGTGCATGCAGATCAATTAAAACGGCTCTATTCACAAATAGTAGCAGAAGCATGAAGAACAGAATTATCGATGTTGCAGGTTTTAATGAAAACAGAGATATATAAATTCAGTGGATTCCGGGTCACGTGGATGTGGAAGGTAATCAGATAGCAGACAATTTGATAAAAATAGCATATTCAAGACAAACTCATATGTTCGGCAACAATCCGAATCAAAGAGACATGGATACACTAATCAAGAGCACGATCAGAGAAGAATGGAAGAACGAATTCTTAAGGGGTATAGATGATGCAAACTTAATTTATAAATTTATAAAAGACAAACCGCCTAAAAATCTCTGGTTTTCAGAAAATAAATTCACTAATAAGAAAATAAAACAATTAACAAGAATCAGGTCTGGCCATACGCGTAATAAAAAATTCCTATTTAAAATGGGTATATAATTGGGTATAGTCCTAAATTTAAGAATGTCAGAAATAAATATAGTCTGCTAAGAGGGAAAAATAAAAGAGAGAAAAAAAAATATTTATGGGGTAATGGTTTGAAAAAACGAATTGAAAAAAAAAATTTTAAAACCAAGGTGTTGGTTGAATTAAAAAAAATAAAACTTTTTATTTTGTAAACTTTATTTGATTAAAGTAAAGAGTCTGATTGTCACACTCTGGAGACAGAGTGTAGATTTCATCAAGATAAATTAATGAACTCCATGAGGAAAAAGTGGAAAAGCAGGCTGTATGGGTAGATAAAACCGAGCCACAAAAAATTTAAAGTAGCCGCTTGCTATGCAGCGAAAAACATGTGACAGGGAAAAATAACGAGATCCTTTGAAATAAGTTTGTCGCAAACTACAACCTTCTTCATTTTATCTTTACAAGAGTACTCCAGATATCTCTCATGCTAATTTATCGATATATCGAATTTAGTTCTCTTCTCAAATAATACTGCCAATCTTTTTCTAATACTCTATCTCTAATCTGCTTTACTCCACTGATTATTATAATTAAAGTGTCTCTGTTCTATTCAAAGTGCTATGTAGAATCAATTTTTAACTTGAAAATGGTAAAAAAATTTAAAGAACACTAGTCTACTCGAACACCTGACAGGCATCAAGGACTCTGTCGTAGGCGATCTTGTATAGTACACATGGATTTTGCAAGTTAACAGGCCTACCAAATATCGAACCATTTTCCTAGTATTTGTTAGATTTTAGTTCATATGTCAAAATTCGTAATAACCGATGATTTCACAGAATAATTTGAAATTGTTCGATTTGAAATCCGGATTATTTGATAGTTAGCACTTAATATCTCAATTACTAGCACGACGTTTAAAAACGGTTCAAAACAAAACACAAAAAATTTCAATTTAACTCAATTCTATAGTAGAGTTTTGTGAAAAATATTCAATGACTCATTATAACGAATTTTTAATGTTTAGGGTAAATTCTTTGAAACAAGTCATACACATAATTACCCAGACGTAATTTGTTAATTGTACCCCCTAAAGCTCCATAATAATCGGTTTTAAATAAATACTAGGTAAGCCGCATGCTATATAACCAAAAAACATGTGACATGAAAAAACGAGATCCCTCGTTGGAGTACAGATTTGTAATTTTTTAATAATCTCAAATTCAAAATTAGCAGCATGGAGGTGAACTTCAGTGACTAGTATCTCTAGAATTCAAAATAATTTTGAAATTTGTAAAAACTTAACTTCGATAATTCAAAAATATTTATTAAATGTTGATGAATTTGGTAATTATGCAAATAAAAACTATGAGATTTTGCATATTTTTAAATTTAATTTTGGTTTTCCGAATTTTAAAACAAATTTATAGAATTATCTGCGAAATGTATCTAAAATTACAAATTCGAAGATTTTGTTGAATATAATATTAGATTTTAGAATTTTACAGAATTTGGACATTTTCATATAATGGTCCTAAAATTTAAAAACTTCTGATTTTACGAAGTTCCTAAATTTTAGCGACTAATAAATCGAGTATTAACAGCCGCAAATTTATAATAATATAATAAATATGAATGAATTTTGAAAATTTAGAGAAAGTTTTCTTAAGAATTTAGCTTCTAAGAATTTAGTAATTTAGGAACCTAGCTAAATAAAATCAAGCACACTGGCTACGGAATTAAAAATTTCTAATAATTGTTTAAAACTGAGTAACATTTAAATAAATTAGAAATTTCAAGATTTTGAATTTTTGTTAATTTTAACTTTAGAAACAATTTGCAGAGACACTGGATATTACAAAAATAATTTATATAACCGTCGTTTGAAGTGTGTAGTAATTTTAAAAATTTAGGATTTATGGAACTCAAGATTCTAAGACTTTTAATGAATTTTAATGAATTAATTAATTATTCGAGAATTTTACGGAATTAAAGCCTCCTTTAAATTTGAAGGTCTCGTTTCATAATCTGCTGATAACAACGTTGGACATATAATTGTGTTGGCCATCTGTTTGGATGCTTGGATGATAGATGTAGAAAATCGATCCATCCCGTGATCGGTAATTTTTAGGAATTCTGTAATTCAAATTTAACAGATAAATAACAAAATGATTACAGAATTTAGAAATTTATAAAAATTTCAAAGTATTTACTAAAGTTTAATCAATATTTTTAGTTGTGAAATTCAAAGCTGCGAAAATGTTCTTATCCAAAATAAGTTTTTATAAATTTTGAATCTTAAATTCAATAATTTTATAGATTTGTAAATACCTAAAATGATTTGAAAAATTAACTTTTCACGAATTTAGTTTATTTTAGTGAAAGGATTTAATTTTAAAAGAAAGAATATTTAAATTTTAACCACAATTTTCTAAGAATTTACTGATTGATAATGATTTAGTTGCTATAAATTATAGGTACTATATTCAGTGGTGCTAAAATGTTACAGAATTACAAATTTCTAACGACTCTTTAAAGTTGAGACTATTTCGTATTTTTTGGTATAAATAATCGAACTCTGGTTTAAAAAAAACTAACGAATTTTGAAAGTTTCTGATTTTTAGTGACTTATTGGGTAGAATTTCAGACAAAGTTAAAATTTGTAAGATATAATTTAGTGCCGAATTTTCTTGAAAGTATACTCATCAAAAACTGTCCTCAACAAAAAAATTAAATCTTGAATCTTTACTAAACTATTTTTATCGGATGAAGCAAATAGGAATTGCAGGGGGCATAGATGGACCCGCATTAATAGAATATATCATATCAGGAATTAACGATTATCCAGCTAAGAAATCTGTGTCAGCGACAACGTGTAGAGCTTAAAGCTCACTTTGTGCATATGGAAAATTGAAAGAGGAGGAATTTTCATCTAGAAAAAATTTTCAACAACCACACAGCAGCAACAATAATAACAATAGTGGTAAACAAATCGATTTCGGTAGCGGAAACAATAGCGGTAATCAACATGATAGCAGTAAGAGAAAAAATAAATTTCAGCAGAAGTAATTCAGACCATAAAGTTAATATCGTTGCTACAATTGTGGGTCTAAAGATCATAAGAGAGCAGACTGCACGAATGAAACTAAATGTTTGAAGTGTAGGAAATTTGGTCATAAGGCCCCGCAATGCCCACTTACGCAATGTACACTTTCTGTAAAGGAAGACGATTACCTGTAGTGGAACAGAAGATAGTACAGCAGCAGGTACAACAATGGTTAGAAGATGGGATTGTCAGACCTTCAACATCCGAATACAGCAGTCAAGTTAGTTGTAAAAAAACACGGCACTGCTAGGGTACGTGTGAACGTGAACCTACCCATTTTATTACAGCATTGAACCCTTGCTACTAAGCACTTCATTTTAAGGCAGAAAACTAGTAAACGGATTGCATACGGGCCATTCTAAAAATCGTTTTTCTGTGGAACTGTGTATTTCCGCTGGCATAATGCACCGAACACAAATTATTTTAAAAGGACTTAAAAAATTTCAAAGGTAAAATTACCTAAAAATATTCATCTAGTTGAGAGTAAAAATATGGCTCGATGACGACCGGTCTAATGATCAAATGGATACAGAATTGTTCAAACCACAATGCGATATTTTTAGGCGATAAGCTGCTTTGCTCAACATGGACCCCCTTACGGATGTCATCTAAAACCCGAAATTACCGATAACTTTAAAAAGTGACATCATTTTTACAACCGTTAGATGTTTCAATCAATTATCTATTCAAAAATGCTTTGCGACCAGAATGAAAGAAGTGGCTTGGAGAAGGATCCCAAGAATTTTAGAATAAAGAATAAGGGCTACCGAAAAAATCAAGTTATCAAAACTTGGTGGATTTTACAGAAGCACCAGTAAAATAAATTTCTCCAGAAACAATATGGGACGTGCGATAATTCGAATTTTGTGGGATTGGAGAACAAGGTGAAAAAATTCCATTATGCAAATTAAACACCAGGATATCGATTTTGGTCACAAAATGAGGATTGAGAATTGAGAATTTTGTATTATGTACTCGGCGTATAATATGCATTTTGGTATTGTGTGCCGTTAAATATTTTTACTGGGTTAGTGTGTAGTTTTTCATGATGACAAGTATTAAAACTATGCGGAAGCGGGTGAAATCGGTTCAAATGTTGCTACTCTTATTTGCTTTACTCCACTGATTTATAACTAAAGTGCCTCTGTTCTATTCAAAGTGCTATGTAGAGTCAATTTTAAACTTGAAACTGATAAAAAAATTAAAGAATACTAGTCTACTCGAATACCTGACGGTCAGCAAGGATTTCATCGTAGACGATCTTGTAACACATGGATTTTGCAAATTCCAGTGATAGTGTCTCCCAAGGGCCTACCAAATATCGACCTCTTTTCCTAATATTTGTTAGATTTTCGTTCATATGTTCATTTATTTATTTTATTTAGATCAACAGTATAAACATACCTCTGATCAACATTCGTTTACATAAAATAAATTAAAAGTTATTATAATAAGAGATAAACCATGAATTAAAAATTAAAAATAATGGAGAATGTTCCTCTGAAAAACCTTCCGCGATATCCCAAAATCGAATAAATTTTCAGCCGAATTCGTCTTCTCAAATTATGAAGCTCAGAACATTCAATGTGTCCCAGAATCACGTCACGCGCAAACATAGCAAACGACGCGTAACTACGAGCACTAAGCGATTTAAGAGCTAATAACTGGCACCTCCCATTGGCAATATGTAATCCGGGCCACAGCTGTCACGAGGCAAGAAGCGAAGCGCATATTTAACAAAACGTTGTTGAATGCTTTCGATCCTATCTGAATAGTTATGAATTATGATAAAAAGGTGACCAAATGACAGCAGCGTCAATATGGGGTCTAACAAATGTCATATATAAAGTGCGCAGTGTGTATGGATTTCTAAATTCCCGGCATTGTCTTTTCAGAAAGCCTAATATACTGTTAGCCTTTGCAATGACGCTGTCAATATGAAAATTAAAAGATAAGTTAGGTGTGTAAAGTATTCCTAAGTCTCGAATAATAGAAACCCGACATTTCTACTTCTTATAAATGTCATAGTTTTGCATTTGGAAATGTTAAGACATAAGGAGTTTGTACTACACCATTCAACGAAATTATTGATATCAATTTGAAATGATAAGGCATCAGAAATGCCCCTAATGGTTTTATAAATTTTTAAATCGTCCGCGTACATAAGAACGTCTGAGTTAGACAAGCAACCAATCACGCCATTCACAAAAATATTTAAAAGGAGTGGTTCCAGATGACTACCTTGGGGTACTTCAGACGATGCTAAAAACTTTCTGGAAATGGAGATGTTGATTTTAACATACTACTTTCTTCGAAACTTTAGTTTTTTAGATAAATTAAAAAAATTTAGCTGCGTTTAAAATGTTTAAATTTGATTTACTGGAAATTTGAAATTTCACAAAATTTCAAGAATTGCATCAAATTCCAAGAATAATTTGTACTGAATTTTAAGGAAAATGTTCAGAATTCTAGTAATAATTTTTTGGCTTATTTATTGGCTATAAATAATTTTCCCAATTTGTGACATAAAATTTGCTTTACTCCTACCGATGATGGCTACATTTAAAAAAATTTAAAAATTGCAAATTTGCAACTCTAATCCTAACTCCCAAATCCTAATGCGAAAATTTTGAAGGTTTTAAATTCAGAATTGTTTAATTTCTAGAGGGGTTGTTTTAAAAAATTTAAAAAAAATTTAAAAAATCCAAATTAGTTTCGAAATATTTGGAAATTTTAAAATAATTTAAAAATTAAAATTTCGTTTCAATTTTTCAATTTATTAATTTTTATCAATCATCAAAATACAAACTTTCTCCTTAGAATTAAAATTTGGAAGGTTTCCAAAAAAAAAAAAATCTGAAAAAGCTTCGAGATTACAAATATTGGAATTTTGTACTTTTGGTTTTTAATTTCTGAATTTTTAAAAAGTAAGATTTTATAGTCTGTTTGGAAGTTTAATTAATCATAAAGACTAGATTTCCAAACAGACTATAAAATCTTAGTTTTTAAAAATTCAGAAATTAAAAGCCAAAAGTACAAAATTCTAATATTTGTAATCTCGAAGCTTTTCAGAATTTTTTTTTGGAAACCTTCCAAATTTTGATTCTAAGTTGTAAGTTTGTATTTTGATGATTGATAAAAATTAATAAATTGAAAAATTGAAACGAAATTTTAATTTTCAAATTATTTTAAAATTTCCAAATATTTCGAAACTAATTTTTTAATTTTTTTTGAAACTTTTTAAACCAACCCCCCTAGAAATTAAACAATTCTGAATTTAAAACCTTCAAAATTTTCGCATTTAGAGTTTGGGTTTTAAGAAAATTGAAAAATGTTTAATATGTTTTTATGATTAAAGTTTTAAAATTTAATACGGGCAAAACTGTATGGAAGTTGAAATTTCCCAGAAAAGAATTTAAACGAATTTCGAGAATATGCTGTTCAAAATTTTAAGAAAAAAATCAGAATTTCCTTACAAATTCATATATAAATTCTATTAGCAATATGCCGGATACTAATTTCTACTTTCACAAATTCTAAATTTTACACCCAGCTTATAATTTAGACAAATTTTATAGGTATCTACCAAAACCTAAAATTCAAACTGAATAAATCTTAAGTCTAAAAAATACAGAATTAATAATAAAAAAAATTCTTTAAATTTAATTTTTCCAGAGTTTAACATCGAAGCTTCCAGAACTTGATAAACTTATAGAAAATTTTCTAAATATTTTAAAATAATACAGTTTTTCAAAACATTTAAAATTATAAAATTCAATTCCAGAAATTCTCAAACTAATTCCGAATTTCTTTGTTTATGAAGAATTGAAACGAAATTTTAATTTGGAAAATATTTCAAAATTTCATATATTCGAATTTAAAATTGTAAAACTCGCTTCGAAATTCAAATTTAAATATTTAAAACGTCGCAAATTCGTCCAAATATTTCAAGACTAGATCCGAATTTTTAAGATTTTTGTTAAAACTATAGTCGTTGTTTTGGAAAATTAGGAATTAAACAATTTTGAAATTATAAATTTTGATATTGTAAAATTTAACAATTTAATCTTGATTAGCAAAATAAAGGAACTTGAAATTTTAAGAATTTTCGCATTTGATTTTAGTTTTAAGAAAATTTGAATATTTTTACTTAATCGAATTCCGAGAATAGATTGCACTGAAATTTTTAAAATTATTGATAATTTCATTACAAATGAATTTTTAAAATCTGTTATAAATTTCTAGATTTATCAACTAAAATTTGTAAATTTTGAAACTTATAAACTAAAATTTCTTAATATTAATGTCTACCTTCAAACATTTTAATTTCATAGATATCAAAATTAAACCAAACAAAAAAATTAAATTAATAAAATTCGAAGCTCTCAGAATTCAAATTTTATATTAGAGTTCGGATTTTTTTTAATTTCGCGAAAATTATTCATAGAATCTCTAAAATTTTGGTATCTAAGCTCTAAGTCTATGTTTGCTGATAAATTATATTGCATAATTGTAATAGCATAAAAATATAAAAATTGATAAAACATTTCCAAATTTAAAATTACAAAATTTACATTCAAACTAATTCCGAATTTTATTGTACACAAAATTCGGAATTCGATTTGAAATTATAAAGTATAAACAAATTCATATTTTATTAAGACATTCACATTTCAAGCGAATTAGAAATTCACAATGGAAACATTTGGGAATTTCGAAATTTTAGGCATTAGTATAAAACCCAAGAAAATGGTTTTGAAACATATTAATTAAAAAACGCGAGATTTGAAACCGTAGATCGGCTTTATAGAAACCGTGTTGTTTTGTCGTTATAACAAAATAATCGGGCAATAATTAGATTTTCAAAATGTTTTGGGATGCTTGAAAGTAAAGAAATTCCACGATAATTTTGAACATCACCACGTGCACCAGATTTAAAAATTGGAATAATCGATCATAATTTCCATACTATGGGGGAAATCCCAGACCGAGGACCCAGATTAAAAATCTTTGCCAATGAAACCGCAAGGATATCAGCGCAGCTCACCATGAAACAAGGAGGAATACCAACTAACCGAAGAGCAACTTGTATTATTCTTAATATATACTCCTTACATGTCGATTGGGTATCATTTGAAACTATACCATTGAGATACAATTGAACAGGATATCCACTAGAATTTTTTTTGTACTCCAGAAATAAAATACCAGAACCGCCTATGGTCGTTTGTTATGTCATTTTCGATGCAATTGTATTAAAACTTGTTCAACATAATAAATTCTGTTCGAAGATTGCTATATAACCGATAGTTTAAATCAGATGGATTCGATTTATACATTTTATGCATTCTTTCGGTTTTTCAAATTTGTAAGTGACCTATTACTATTCCAGAACGGTTTACATTTAATTTTCCGGGTCGATTTACGTGGAATGAATTGATCAAATGCGACATTTTAGATACGATAAAAATTATCTGCTCAACCCATCAAGAAAGTTCCTCATGTTAACATAATCTCCATTTTAAAATCAAAATAATAAGAAATTACACTACTAAAACTATTAGAGTTAAAAGAGTCGCTAAAACATAGTATCCAAAATAAGGGTGGCGGTTACGTTAGTTGAAATTGTCCAAAAATATCCAATTAATCTTAGGTAGATTAAAGTCGCCGGTGAAGAGCATCTGGTCATCAGATTTAGTTAAAGGTACTAACTCGTTTACAATTACATTTGCGAGGTGATCATATAACTCGGATCGAGCAGACGATGGAATGTATAGTGCGCATAATAATATTTGTTCAGAGAAGAAGTGGATTCTCAAAACAACTAATTCAGGTTCATTCGTATAAAACACTGATTCCCATCTTAATTTGTCAAAATTCGTAATAACCGATAATTTCACAGAATAATTTGAAACTTTAAAGAATATCGGTTATTATGAATTTTCGTTTTATGTTTTAAAATTCCTATAAACCAGCCATCTAAACATTTCTGAATAAATTTAGGAAGACTGCCATCAAGTGTGTTTGGATTAATTTCTGTCGACTATAAGTTCACAGCCGGTCTTTACTTACATACAGTTTAAGAGAAACACGCTATCAACCTCAAAAATGACGCGAAACATTTACACTTGTCATCATTGTCATCAACATTGGAATTCCTTTCTTTGAATTAATACGATGATGCATTTGAGTTTCTTATAAAGTTAACTATTCATGCTATAAATAATGAATGAATGACTTTATTATTGTGATAAATTACTTAAGCAATAAATTACGTCAAATTTACCAAACCGCTTAAAGAATTGTGTACACTAAACAATCGAGATAGGAAATTTCTTTTGTAAATTTCGTCATGTATAAGTAAACGATGTCGCGCGCGCTTAATGTCTTCTTAAAATTACAATGATGACACACATATGATTAAGATTCATTATATAAAAAAATATTTTATTTTTCTTATTACTAACACTTAACATTTTTAATATAAATAATGATGCTTATTATCTACTCAATTATAAGTAATTATATTATACATATACACTATAGAACTTTAGACCTTTAATGCTTGTTACTGCGCTGTTCTCCAATCATTTCGTACAGCGCATATTTATAATGTCCCGACGTATCATTTTTGATCCATTCCCGCAGCGAATCATCATACAGCTTATTAAATTCTTCCTTAATATCATACATATCCACTTCAAAATGTCTCACCACAATATTAATCAGCAGCTTATTATTTGTACCCAATTTTTTCATACTCTTCCGTAGCAAATACGCATAGTAGTACTCCTTGTTGAGCGAATACTTAATAATACACTGGAATATCTCTTCATTACTCAACGAATATGTAAACGCTTTTTTAATCGCATCATTCAGTGTCGATTGCCCATTCGTACTTAAAATATATTCATCGTACAATTTTTTGATATAATTAAAATTTTTATTGTAAAAAATATTCTTAATTATTTCCTTATTATTGTAGGTGTTATCAAAAATTGAACCATTTATTTGTTTAATATTTTCAATATCATTCCGTAAATTTGCCATATCAATTTGTGTTGATTCATCACGATTCGCTTCCAACATCTTAATAATTGGTTTGATAACGATTCGTTCACGTCGCTCATCATCCAAATCAATTTTATTCAAGATAAACGTTTCGACGGGTATTTTGTACTCTGCAAAAAGTCAAAACAAATAAAAAAAATTATTTCGGTGTCATTATTTATTTTCTGCGGAATTTGATCAATCACACATACAAAATATTGTGCCATTCATTTATATAGACAAAACATTTTGATAAGTAAATAATGATTGATTGAAGTGTTTTGTTGTTAATATTTTGTATTTGATAAAAATATAAGAATTGAGTGCAACTTACTTGATTCAAAATAACGTTTCATATTGCGAATTTCATCGTTCGGCAGCGTAAATAATATATAGAATAACCATCTGAATGAATGATCACTATTGTGTATGGTACGGGCCAAAAATTCATGATACGGTAACACTAGGCCACTCATTAATTTATAAAAATTTGAGTTTAAATATTTTTTCATCTCCTTAATCAAGTGTACGCCATTTGCTGAGTAATAAATTTTTGAGATTTCCATGCGTTGCTCTATATTCCGATGGCACAGTATATCGATTAATAAATTTTTATTTAGATTCGCATGCTTCTGAAATATTTCCTGTAATATTTTGGCATCGGTTTTACAATTAAAATTTGTCACTTGTTTTAGGGTGGGACGGCCCCGTTCACGTATCATATTATTACTATTGTTAGTATTTTCACAATTCGCCGCATTCTCTGTCATTAGCGATAATATTTGATGATTGTATGATTGGTAACTGCTGATACGTGGTCCTTTTATAGCCTCCTCGTAACTGGGTGGCGGTGGCTCACTTACAATCTAACAATTACAAAACAAAAAAAAAGACACACACACGTTATACTTTTGCTTTATTATTTATACGAGTAATCACTAGAAATTAATTTTTTGTATTTTTGTCCCGCGATCATATGCGATCTTGATCTATAATCTCGTTTTAAAGATTTCCTCTATTATATTGTGCTATGTGCACTATAGTGAAAGTATTAATTAAAATAATTTTGTGCATGAAGGTAAATACAGGGATTTATTACAATACAATTTTTTTGTTTTATGTTTTTTGTGTAAAGAAAATGAAAGTGATCGTGTGTCTAAATTAAGCTACAATTTCAAGATCAGACGATCAAACAAATAAAAGTCGTGCTTATAACAATAAAAAAAAAATTTGATCGACACTTTAAAAATTTAACTATTAAACTAATAAATAATTAATAAACAGCTGTTTTGATATGAGCCCACACTTTATATAAATCGATCACACATAACATAGAGTATTGTACACAGCACTTTAAATTTGTATTTAGGCACACGACGCGATACCGTGTGGGCTAGACTCAAAATGTTTTTTTTTATGATTCACAGGACGCAGACAAATTTCTTAAAAACTAACTACTAAACCACATATCATTAAAACTCACAATTTGACTCATTTTTATTCAATTTTACACACAATTTAATTAAAAACCGCGAAATATTTTTATTTTTTTTTATTTTGTTAACACTTTTATTCACTCGGTCTTGTATATTCAAGCTTTCATGTTCAACTGAATAATTTAACTGAATTAAATCGACTTAAATATTATTTCTGTGTTTTTGTTGTGTGTACCCGTCTTTACGTTATGTACAGTACATACTATGATAATGTATATATAGTAGGGTGTTATCAACCGTTTCGCGCGCACCCAACAACAACAACAACAAATACAAATATTTAATCGTGCGCAAATTTGATAAGAATCTAAGACATTTTATTGGTGTTCGATATAATTATAGACACAAAAGTGGATGATGTAGGTACATAGAGCACGGTTATTAAATTAATATTTATTTAGAAACTGAAAATTGGATTTTTTTTTTGTTTGCATTGTTATAATTATTTTACAGTGTATACTTTAGCGGTTTGTTTGCGAACGGGATTATTGATAGAATTGCGCAAAATTTTAATTGTTCGTGGGGGTGCAGAAGTACATTTTTTTTTTGGGTTATTTGCAGTCTACATATTATTCAACTTTTATTGCATGTTTATGAATGCGTACTAGGAATCAATGCGCAGTTTATTAGGTGCGATTTAATTGTGGCTTATCCCGTGGATTATTTTTTTTTTATCACAAACAAAACAAAATATTTCTTTAAACAAGAGTATTATCCTAATAAATACGACCTAAGTCGTCATTTTATAACATAAACCAAATTTCAGATTATTCGAGTACAATTTCAAATAATTTATGTTTGCCTATCCTAGGCGCCACCCTAAGCCTGTACGTATCGTACAGAGGACAAACCGCCTCCTCAAGATTTCCGCAATCTGGCTGTCTGCTACAAATGTAAATTAATGGCTCCGGGAATTCTAGTCAAAAACATTTCAGTCAAAAAACAAAAGGCATTTCAGTCATAAAATTTCCCATACAAATATTATGACTAAAACTCTTTTTAAAAGGGAACTTCAGTCAGAAAACAGTTTGACTGAAATACCCTTTGTGTTTTTGGACTGAACGACCTTCTTGAAAAGTATTTTAGTCACAAATTTTTGGACTGGAATACCTTTTTTTTTCTAAGTTTTTTTGACTGAAATGCCTTTGTAGCCTATATATTGGCTTTAGCGCCCCAGTCAAAAGCATTTCAGTCAAAAATTAAAAGGCAACTCAGTCAAAATAGAAGACATTTATGCCTTTTCAGAAGGAAGTTCAATCAAAAAACAAAAAAGGCATTCAAGTCAAAACATTTTTTATTGGAATTTCTTTTGGTTTAGTGACTGGTCGTTCGATGTTGAAAGGCTGAATGGGTCCGAAGGCCGAATGCCGAATGCTGAAAGGCCGAATGTCGAATGGACGAATGTGTCGAAAGGCCGAACGTTGAAAAGCCGAATGGGTCGAAAGGCCGAATGTGTCGAAAGGCCGAATAGGTCAAAGGCCGAAAGTCAAAAGGCCGAATGTCAAAAGGCCGAATTTTCATTAAATTTTCCTTCACTTAATTGATTGAAATGAATATTTAAAACCATTGAATTTATTTCTTAATGTAAAATAATTTAAATAAATTGAAAATACGTGCTAATAAGTCCTGTGCATGCAGCAGATTAATGTGATCAAATTTTGTCGAAAAAACAAATTTATTTATTTTTTTTTTTTTATTATAAGTAATTAATTAATGGGATCACTACATTTGCCTGGAAAAAAATCCAGAAATTTTAATCCAGAATAGTTGAAAAGAAAAAATCCAGAAAAAAAATTCCGAAAAAAATCTAGAAATTACGGTGAAAAGCAATACAGAAAAAATATTTTGTTTAATCGGGGAACGACCTCCAGTGGCCCTATTCTGGTAATTCCTGAGGAATAGATATTTTAAATTGTGTTGCAGTATTATTCCCTTTTCCCCAAAGTGTATTCTGGTATCAGGGAAAAAAATTAATTTTGAAAAAATTATTCCCAATTAAAGCAGTTTTGACGTTTGCTCTTCCATATCTGTTTTATGAAAGAATTAATGGGGAATAAATTTGTTAACGAAAATATTTGTTGATATTAATAAATAATCATATTAATATTGTTTGTAAGGGTCCTTCGCGGATCTTTACTTATTTTAATGTGATTCCATGGAGAACACGTACAACTAAATTTATTTCCCCTGTATATTTATTCCCCAATTGCCAGAATGCCCTTTTGGAAATGGGGAATAAAAAGTTGGAAACATTTATCTGGGGAATAACTGCTGTAAAACTAAATATTCCCTATTCCCTGGGAATTACCAGAATAGGGCCACAGATATTAATTTTTTTTTTGCTTTAAAAATTCATTAAGTATCTGAAGAAAATATTTCCAAAATTTCACGCCCAATAGAAAGTCCTAAAAGTCCCTAGGAAGTCACCGAAGTGATGCGAAGTAATGTGTTCTCTTCAAGAACGAAAACTTCAATCGAGTTTTTCTTCAACGATGCTCCTCCAAATAATTCGATCCGCCACAATAGAACGCCAGACACGGTGACCGAGTGTGTATAGGTCCCTTTCAACGTCGTCCATCCATCGGCTAGGTGGTCTCCCACGAGGTCCTACTTTCGTTGGTGCCAACTCCAAGGCCTGTTTGGTGGTTCGATTTTGTGAGCGAAGTACGTGCCCAAGCCATCTTAGCCTTGACGATTTAATGAATCCGATGATGTCGTCGACTTTCTCGTGATTCATTCGCATTCTGTACATCGCTCCCTCTTAATGGGACCGAGAATTGTTCTTATGATCTTATACGCTCAGTTACAGCGATTTTCTGGATGTTTTGCTCTGTCAGTGTCCAAGACTCGCAACCAAAGGTGATAACTGCTCTTATCAGCGCCTTGAAGATGTCCAATTTTATTTTGCGTGATATATGAGGAGACTTGAAAATTTGTATATTGGTGTAAAATGCTCGGTAGCCTGCTGCGATCCTCGATGAAATGTTCACAGAAACGGAGTTTTGCTAAGTGATCAGTGATCCTAGATATTTCAACTCATTGACCTTTTAATATTGAGTATCTCTTGAAAAAATGTCCCCACGAGTCTGCCTTCTCGCGATCACCATGTATTTGGTCTTCGCTTCATTGATCTGAAGGCCTATTTGTTGGGCTGTTAGTTTTTGAGATATCTTAATTTTACTGAGCGTATATATGCTATCAGAATATTAAAAAAAACACTGTACTACTACTATCCATGCTATCTGGAGAGGCTAAAATATGTTTTGTTCGTAATCATTTTCATAGCAAATAATTATGATAATACAATTTAAAAAAATAAAATTCGCATTAATTTCAGTTCGTTAGAATAACCCGTTTGGTAGAAATAGCTGTTTTTAGTAGACTTTTGGTACATTATAGAAGAATTGACATATCTTCGAAATTAGATCGAATATTTACAATCTGCTTTTTGTGTATGATAGGTAACAGTGTAACCTATCATACGCCATTCACAGATTGTATTTTAAAATCTGGCAATTACAAAATCTTGCTTAACAAAATAGAGCAATTATTTTTTTTTTAGTACACACCTTCGGCCTTTCGACCTATTCGGTTTTTCGACACATTCGGCGTTTTGACACATTCGGCCTTTTGACCCTATTCCGACTAATTTAACTTAGTATTGTATGGGCTAACGGCTCCGTTAACTCTCACGGACACGCGGGAGGTCGCTGAGCTTTCCCCCGCTTAGCCCTCCGAGGGGCTTTAGATTTGAACTTCGGGGGACGTAGGAGCCGGGATCAGCAAACATGCCCCATTGCATCCTGCACTTAGGAGCGGATTATATAGAATCTATTAATGACACCTACTAAAAATAACAATAATTGCACTATTTTGTTAAGCAAGATTTTGTAATTGCAAATAAACACGTGGAATTTACCATGAATCCACGATCAATTGTCCATACGATCAATTGCCCACGCGTTCAATTGATCCACGATCAATTGTCTCCACGATCAATTGTCCGTACGATCAATGGTCCAAACGATCAATGGTTCTTACTATTAATTGTATCCACGATCAATGATTCATACGATCGATTGTATCCACGATTAATTGTATCTACGATCAACTATTCACGCTCAATTGTAACACGATCAATTGTTTACGATGCGACTAATAAAATAAACCAAACAAAAGGGATTTCAGTCCAAAAATTTGTGACTAAAACACCTTTCAAGAATTCATTCCAAATGCACAAAGGGCATTTCAGTCAAACTGTTTTCTGACCGAAATACATTTTTTTTTGGACTGAAGTTCCTTTTTAAAAAGAGTTTTAGTCATAATTAGGGTTTCCAGTACCGATATCGATAGTATCGAAATATCGATACTATCGGCCTAAAATTATTTTATATAATTTCGGAAAATCGAGCGACAAATATTATTGATATTACGATATTCAAATGGTTTTTGTAATTTTACATATGGCAACAATGGATTTTGCTACATAAATATGTTAAATGTCTCACTTTAGATGTTCTGACGTCACTTTAGATGGCCTTACACAGCATGTTCAGAAAATTAGCACGAAATTATGCCCTTGGTCGTTTACAATTACTTATCAACTGTAAGCATTACCTTTAATTTAAATGTTAACTTCTTAGGTTGGTCCTTACGACGTCATCAGGCGGCGAGGTAAGCTGCAACACGAACCACTGATTAAATGCCTAAACCACCGTAGCTAAAGAATGCCTTATCCGATCGGAGCAATTCTGATGACAATTTTTGCGTAAAGAAATAGTGTGGTAGTTAAGTTATTTTAAAACAGAATAATTAATCTTCACATAAATTTTGTTAAAATTAAAATCTACAAAATAACGATTTATAATACAATGCTTGAGAGAACTGTAGCGCGAGAGTACGCCTCTTCTGATCGGAGCAATTCTGATTGATGCTAATTTATGCATAAAGAAACTGTGGCAGATAATTTATTTTAAATTAAAATTATTAATTTCCACATAAATTTTAATTAAAATTGCAAACTACAAAATAGCGATTTGCAATGATTGAGATCACTGTAGTCAGAGAACGCCTTGATGAACGCCAAATTGTAAGAGAATTTAATCCAGTTTCGAATGATTACGGTTTCGTTATGATTATGGAAAAATCAATCTTCTCATCAGGCCACGGCGACTGGACTGATTGTAGCACAATTTTCATTCTATATATAGTGAATGAAATGTGCAGGTTGTATTAGCGAATTATACTAACACAGCCAAATTCTCTTACAATTTTTTCTTCGCCACATTCACACAGCGCTATTCCTGTAAAAGAAAATTTAATAATTTTCTTTTCTATTTTAACTTGAATTAATTATTTAATTCGTATAATCACCAAATATGCAACCGATCCTAAAGATCATTTAATGTGTTTTACAGATTAGCACGTAGAAGAGCTGTTCACCTACAATTATATTTAGCAGTCGAAATGCGTTAAATTTCGAATAATTGTGGTGATGAACGAATGAAATCTGCGATTTGATTGAGTGAATCGCTACAAGTTCAGCAAAAGCTGAATATGTATATTTGGTTTAAAGTAGGGGGATTAATAAATTCTCTCCAACAAATTTGTTTGGCCCATGGCACAAATTGAAGTAGATATTCATCAAGTTCAAATCAGTGTTCCCGCAGAAAATGATTATTATCCGGACTATGGCACTACAGTTGATGATATAAGTGGTTTAATAAGATTCAAAATTGATGATACAGAAGATTTGATTGACAACGAATTATGCCTTTATGAAAATATCGCCCGTTAATTGTCAAAATCTGAAAATTCATCAATATTTTTGAACGATTTCTAACAAACAGAAACATGTAAAACAGGAATTTGGAAAAGAGCTAGCTCCTACTAGATTGTAAAACAAGGTATAATAATATGTTAAGTATGTTGAATCGATTTTTACTTTTCCCACTATAACGAAGTTATATTGGGTAAGTATTGTAATCGCGAAAAAAATTTTGTTCCAGATTTTCACATTTCTCGACGAATTAGGTTACCAGGACCCCGAAACACCGATCAGAAAAATGTCGTGTCCGTCCTTCCGTCCGTCCGTCCTTCCATCCTTCCAGTCGCACATTTTTATTATTTTTGTTTTGCCTCCCATTCTCACAAATATTGATAGGCTTGGTCGAAATTTTGAAAGATAGATGTTAGTATTAAGCAGCTTATGATAACTTTTAGGTCCATTTGATTATAAAATAGAGGGGGTTGCAGTGGAAGAGAAAACTGCCAAACAGATTTTCTCAAAAACGAGACCGACGATTTTTTTCTTATGTTGATGATAAATTTGACAATTCGGATCTACTTGTTCACAAAATTTGAAGTTGATTGAAGCATTGCGTGGGGGTGATTTTGACAAAAGGAGTAATATAAATTTGTTTATCTGTTTACCGAGCTAATGTCGAACTTTCCAAAGAAATATTTTTTACAATTAATACACCTTGCAAATTGCAACAATTGTTCCGTATAGGTGTCTTTAAGATAAAATAAATAGATTACCGTGTAATATGGAATTTAAGTTTCTAAATTTGCATAAAATACTTTGCTGGTGGCAAATAATATCGTCAACATTTACAAATAATTATATCTAGTGAGCTTTTACATATACCAATGATATTCCCGTTTCTATGGCACTAACATTTCTGACATTGACATTTCTGTGACGTTTTATTGACATTTTAATGATTGAAATATCAACGACATATTGATTGATACATTATTTGTGAATAAAATCGCCTTTAAATGTATTATTTACGTGTAACAAATTCTCTTGGTATTCATAGGCGTATATAACTTCTAATAAAAAATTACTATGAGATGCTTTAAAATAATATCACGCCACTAGATTGGCGCAGGTTTAGGAGAGCTGGAAGATATATAAAATGAAATCCTATATGACAAGGAGGTGGGATTTGGTAACAAAGGATAATTAACGTTAATTCTAATTTTGTATTGTTTGTGTTTTATAATTTTGTATTTTCGACTGGTTCATAGCGATGCTCCGTCCAGACTGAAGCACTGAGTAAAGAATTATATTGGCCAATTCTCACGTTACTCACATACATAATATTGTAAATACAATAAATAATATATTTTTGAGCATTGTGGATACTCTCTGAATGGAGTAAATTAAATTCTTAACGACTTTCAACCGTACACTAGTGGTGTATAACTGGATCTAATTGTTAAAGTTCGAAGATGAAAAATAGCGAATACGACTTTGATCGCTGCTCAACACTTGTCAGTTCTAAATCTAACATTAGTTGTGAGTGTGTAATTTGGCGGTATGAGAGTAGAAATTTTAAATTGCCGTAATCAATTATAATATTGGGGTCCCCAAATTTGAGAAAAACCGTGACATATTATGAAAGCCCAAAATAACGAAAAATGTTTGTAAAATATAAATGGTTGGTTGTGTGATCTTTAACGGATGCTTTCTGGGAAAAGTGTCGTCCGAAAATCGGATAGACCCAATTTTTTCAATTGAAATCGTTCGTGCAAAAAAGCTCTAGTTGATGCGAGTCGTTTATTTTAAAAGCGGTTTCTTATAGTAATTCCATTTTCCAAAAAAAAAATATCAAGCTAGGTGGTTATGTACAATTCTACATTACCTTGTCATTTTTAACAACAATTGCGATATATTAAGTGTTAATAGTGTTAAGTATTATTAGCAGCAATTTTTCTTTAAATAATAAGGTAACGTAGAATTGCAAATATTATAACAACTAGCTTGTTTATTTGGGCAAAAGGACTTACCACTTCCAAAATAAACTCGACTGAATTATTTTTTAAGGTTCTTGTAACTAATTGATATTAAAAGTTTAGTATCAGAAGTATCGATACTATCGATTTTGAGATTTTTCAATACCGATGTATCGAGATTGGAAAAGTGGTCCGATATTGGAAACTCTAGTCATAATATTTGTATGGGAAATTTTATGAATGAAATGCCTTTTGTTTTTTGACTGAAATTCCCGGAGCCTAAATTAATGCTTCACTTGCTTCCCTCACGCGCAATAATTACGCGTTACCTTATGACTCCAATATTTTACTTCAACCATGAATTGCTAACACTTCTCTGAACTTAACTTTTATTCGGCGAAACATCATGACGATGATGTCGTCTAAAATATATGCGGTCTACCATATGAATCGTTTTAAAGTCGCGAGAGCATTACGTAATCCAAACGAAATGGCCTTAAAATACCAAAGTATGTAACCTGGTAAGTAGCTATCTATTTCAGAAACTCATGCTACCATCCTTCTTTTCGACCAATACTACCAGTGAGCTCTATGTACTATGCGAACTCGTTCTTTGGTTGATGTTGATATACTACAGTCTGAAATAAATAGTTTATCTAAATCAGTGTTCGCAAATAGTTGATTTTTTTACGTGCCAAACTAATTCCGTGATCATTCAGAATCGGGCTATAATACGCCAGATTTTTACATTTGTTTTTAAACGCAAATTTTTATAGGAAGAGAGCGAATAAAATAACTTAAGATAAACAATATTATCTCTGAGTCGGGTCCAATATCTTAACCCCAGATAATTGTCTTTGGTCGTTCGGATCCTAATTATTTTTATAATATTCATCTGTTATATTCTGTTAAAATCTGTTAGTTCAGCTATTATCAGCTTGGCGCGCCAGCTATTAAACGATAATTGGCATCGTAAAATAAATGGCTAATTAGGTTGCATTAGATGAAGTATAACGATTCTGAATTTTAGATCTTCATTCGAACATCCAGTTCCAAATCCCTTCGCGTGAATTAAATTTTCTAGACTAGAAAAATAAAAATTTCCTTACAATTTAAATATTTTATTTAAGAAATTAAACTCCACAGTCATACAAATAAAAATACATCGACAAATGTATGTGTTCCATTTGGTGCTGGAGCAGGAAAAAATTGATTTAATTGGTGTATGGTAAACCAAAATTGGCAAATCTAATTTTTAATTTATGATATTGACCAAAATACGATCATACCATTGGGCCATGTTTCAATATATAAAATCTGATCCCAGCTCAACCTTAAGGGCGAAAAAAATTTTCAGGCCATGAAATAATAGGTTTTATATTATGAACTATTTGTAATATCTACAATTTCACCAAAAATCCATCAACAAATATGCTTGTTACATTTGATGCTGGAGACTGAGAAGAAAGTCTGAAATGGCCATTATGTAAAAATAAATTTGGCGAATATAATTTATCATTTGACATCATTGGAGGTGTTACGCAATATTTCTTAAATTTCAGCCATGGTTTGAATAAGAAATCCGACCCCAGATGATATGGCCCGAGGAATTCTTCAGATCCGGAATTTATTAATTTTCTATTAGGAACTACTTAAAGAATCGATTTTACATCTCAAATTTCAGAAGTAATTTTTTATTAAAATCCATCCACAAAAGTGCCTCCTACATACATTTTGAGCTTGAGACGAATTAAACTGCTTGAATTGGTTGTTAATGTAAAAAAAAAAATAATGGTGAACCAATTTTTCGATTAATGGTACCAACCATAATATCATTAGTAGTGTTCCGCAAAATTTCTTGAACTTGGCTCTTATTTTAATTCAATTTTATATTAGGAACTAATTACTGAATCGATTTAATAACCTAGACATGAAATTTCACTAAACTCTATTAACAAGCGTAAGTGTTCCATTTGGTGCAGGAACTGTAGAAAAGGCCTGGATTAGTTATGTACTTAAAAAATAAATTTCTTCTTGGCAAATTTTTTTTTGAACCAGAACTAAAACTATTTAACCCAATGAATAAAATATCGCTAAACTCGTAAAATTTGCGATGGTTTGTCAAAAGGTTTTTGTTAGAGGTTTGAATGTTTGATCAAAACACACAGAATCTTTAGCTGTCGATCAGTTATATGTGGTTTGGTGTGCTCGGCGATTTTTTACTTGTGAATAAAGAATCTGAAATAAGTTTCCAACGGTTTGCTGAATATCGACCAAAAGCAGTACCGAAAGGACATTACTTGGAAGTCGCGGAATGTAGTGCACGACGATCCACAACTGCTCGAACGGGTCTTAACTGGAGATAAAATAGCAGTGTACGAATATGACGTCGGAACTAAGGCCTAGTGGCCCTAATAGAAGCTTCCTGAAAAGGCAAACCTACAAAAGCTCGACATATTCGAAAGAATATGAAGGTCATGCTCAACAGTGAGCTTCGATTTCAATGGCATAGTAAGCTAAGAATTCTTCCTATCAGGCAGTAATAATAAGGAGCACTAACTGGAAGTTACACTTCGCTGCTTGTTCGTAAATTTTTAGCCTAAAACGACAACGTTATCTTCTCTCAGCCTCCGTATTTTCCGGCCATGGCATGCGACTTCTTCCTGTTCCAAAAACTATATTGCCGAGAACTTCTTCGACAGAGCATCCAATATAGCTACTCCAATATATCGAAATTCTTCGATTTTTTGATCAAACCATATATTTTATCACCTAGCTGTTTTCTTTCAAGCTTTCCGTATTTAGTATTCGTAAAGGTTATATTATGTCCAAATTGATTTCATGCTTTCCCATTTCCAAGCATTCCGATATTTAGACTTTATCAAAACTTTAAAAACGTCTCGTCCATTTTTTTGTAAGAATAACTGCAAAAAAGGTCTATTTTTAAAACTTAAATTTTTATGGCGTGCCGGACAAATTTCTAAACGTACCAAGTTTGGCATGCATGCCACATATTTGCGATCACTGATCTAGTTGGAGCTCTGCTAATAGATTTTTTGTTAATATAAGCAAATGCAGTGTCATGTCGTTCTATATAGGACTTTTAACCCTATAATTTCTTAGTTTATTTTGGCGGTAATCAACTTAGCAGAGTAAATTCAATAACGGATTTGGGAGTTATATTTGATACCTAAGTAACTTTCTGGATCAGATCAAAGTTCACATTAAGCGTATTTCCTTGAGAAATCTAAAACAACAACTGCATAGGATAAATTCCCGCAAGAATAACATTAACCGAACAAAAAATTGGGTTTATTTAAACATAATTCTAATTTTTGGTTGTGATACCTCATACCAGGTCATATTTCGAAAAGTTGGCAAAATAATTCGAATTCAATTTTGGTCAACAAAATACGCTTATTGAAAGCATCAACAAAAATTTAACAAGTTTTTGTTTTTGGATCAAAATTGTGGTCCGAGTAGTTGCTTTTATTACTTGCCGTTTAATGAAATATGATCTGATCTGGATCAGATCAAACGTCAAGAAATGCGGTTATAGGCTTCATTATTCGAATGACAAAGGAGTTTCGTGATATATTCTCATGTATAAGTCTATTGTGGTTGTATTATTATTGATTGTATGGTATCCCCCACCATGCAGTACACATCGATAGATTGGAGTCAGTTCAGAGGCGATTTCCCATTTATACTTTAAGGAAACTCGGGTTTATCTCTGATCGTAGTCAGCCTAGGTGGAAACAGATATGTGACCTGCCGTCTTATGTTGTTAGGTGTGATGATCTTCGTATCGACACTTTAGAAAAACGTCGTAAAATTTCCGCGGCTATGTTTGTGTGGAGATCCGATCGAAACACGATATGGTACAAAATGCGATATTTCAAATCCGATATTTCAAAACGCGATGTGTAAGCTATTAGACTATTTTTGGTGAACTAAAAATATTGGAAGTTTTTAAAATATATTTAAATTACAATTTTTTTAACGAAATTTAAATTATAGATATTATAGATTTAATTAACAATTTTGCTTAAACAATAGAAAATGTTTTAAGAGTTTTGGCCAAATGTGTTTTATTTTTGTTTGTGGGGCAACGTATGTTTTTGTTCGTACCATGAATATTATACCTAAACTAGCAGGCTGTAAAGCGAAACTGAAACCAGAGCCTTCTAGAGTATAGAGCCATAATCATTATGACGTATTTTTTCGAAGCTTTTTTAGTGGTATAACTTTTCATTAATTTCCATAGGAATCCATAGTAAAAATGGTGTTTTTTAGCTGCAAGTTTTTCAATGAAAAAAGCAAAAATGTTAGAAAATTTTTATACAAAAGTGTTCTACATATCTTTAACAACAATTTACTAGAAGGCTATATTGGTATTAAGTAAATATTAATTGCAGAAATATTAAAATTAAATTATTTCTAAAATATATTTTTCGAACCTTCTTTTGAAAAATACATCAAAGTTGGCTCTGACGAATTAAAATAATACTTGCTAAATTTATCTTTAGTTTTACTAGTGTACGTTAGATGTCTCAGAATTATACAGAAAAGATTATTTAATCACAAAATTATGACACGTTCTTAAGTATTTTGTGAATTTGTTTTGCTTTTCCTACAACTTTTGAACTATTTCCCCAAGTGGAAATTTTTGGTACGATTTTTCAAAATGTTTACTGCTCACTGCCATCTATGTATATTGACTTAATGCACACGATTTGTAGTAAGCTTTTCCTTTTAATTTGACCAGAAAGCTGTTGTTATGAACTTTTTTTTATATTTTGGATTAAATAAATCAATTATTACAAGAAAATGAAAACGATTTACTTAAACAATATTCATATATGTTGAAATTCAAACATTTATGAAAATATTTCAGAAATCATAATTAAAAATTTGCAACGTTTTCATTTACAAATTTGTCTTAGGAAAAAAAGTGATTTCCCATATGTTTTATGTGTTTTACTATGGAAATTTTGATTTTTTCATCGTTTCTAATTCCCTTATAAAAGCTTCGTTTTTTAGATTATGGCTTGTATAATCAAGGTTGCTTTGCTGAAACCCCAAAATACAAGTTAAAAATACACTTAATTCATAAAATGGGGTAAAAAATAATATCAGAAAAATTCTGGAGGCGTAATTTTTTTTAAATTATTATTTTGTTTGTTGATTTTGCTTTAAACCTTCACCTAACAGAATTTACCTCCAATTAGTAGAATTATCTTCAATTTACATATGTATTTTCCTAACGGCTAGATCTTAATATTTCTTCTAGTCTTTGGGTTTTGCAGTCAATGAAACTATTTCTTAATATTTACGACGACATTTCGATAAATTTATTATCTTCTTCTGGTCGTCTAAACTAATTTAATTAAAATATATAGGAATTACCATGCCATACACTAACTTAGCGTTAAATATACCAATAAATTTTAAGAGTATTTTCTTTCATATCCCGAACTTGTAAACACAAAATAAAATGTTTCATAAACTACAAATCAAAATATTTTTACTAAACAGTCTTTTTGAACTTGGAATTTAAAGTATTTACGAACGATTTATATTTTGGAAATTTAGATATAAAATCAATGATGCCAGAATAAATTTGGTTAAGATCGCCCGTCCGTATCACTCTTTCTGTTGACAAGAATTTCATGATTATCAATAATGTAAGCCATTTCCAAAAATAAACGATTTTTATAATGTTGTTCACTGTCCAAAATGTTTACCTGATCAAAATTAAATGTGTGCCCAGTATCAGATGAATGCTGGCATAATTTGGTAGCTTGAGAATTTCTGATAGGTGGTTTGACATCCGATTTATGTTGTAAAATTCGATTTTTTAATAGTTATTTCGTGTTACCGATGTATTTCAAATGGCAATGGTTATATCTTTAATTTGATTAAAAATGTTACGAATAGTATTGGCCGCTGAAAATGTAATTTTATAATTTCTATTGAATTTGCGCAAAATGCTGGAAATTTGGTTGCTAAGATTTTAAAATCGGTAAACGAAACCAAAAGCCGTATTAATTCGCCGACTTAAAGGGTGAAAACTATTAAAATTGAGAATTCAACCCGACGATACATTTTTCGCGTACCAAATAGTGTCAATTTGACCGTTCTTCCGAACTATGAGTCCAAAAATGATAATTTATTATCTACTTCTATTTCTAAAGTGAATTTTAAACCAAAACTATTACTATTAAATTTTGAAAGTACACAATCAGTTTTATCATCCGGCACACACAACAATAAATCATCGGCGTATTTTTTAATAAACAGGATATTAAACTCAATTGAGCTCAAGAGAGTGTCAAGTAGCACTTCCATTACGATATCAGCCACTACTGGAGATAAAGGTGAACACATCCCAATGCCATTTATCTGTTTAAAGTAGCTGTTGAATAGGCTAAAATAGCCTGATTTTAAACCAAATTCTAGAATATCTAGAAATTTTGTTTTGGGTATTTTGGTATGTGGCTCTATCATTGACCACCTATTCTTTAATTTACTTAAATTTTTCTACACTTATTGGAATTTTTCTTCATTTATCAGGATTTTCTTTCGGGAGCGTATCGAAATCTTAATTCTCAAAATCTTACTTTTTGACGAATCTTACTTTCTTGAAATCTAAGATTTCGATACTCTCCCATTTCCCGTATCACAGGTTTGAACTTTATTTTACTTTATAGTTAAATTAAAATTCTCCTTCACATCAACAATTAGCAACGTAATTAACTAACTTGATAACGTAAAGATTGTTTTTATTCCCTGCTTTACGGATTATTTTGTTATCAAAGATATGTTGGGAAATCCAGATTTTAATTTTAATTTTTGTTGTGTTTTTCCAGGGCTGTGGAGTTCGAGAAAAAATGTTCGACTAAGGCTCCGGCTCCGACTCCGGAAATGTATAAATTTATTAACGACTCCGGCTCCAGCCACGACTCTAGCTCCTACTCCTTTTTCATTTCCGTGAAACGCTCTTATTTATGTGCTCAAAAACTATTGCTATTTGGCAAGCAGGCAGTAACTGGACAATAGCGCGTCTGCGTTAATTTTCAACGGTCGTCTGTTCGATCGCAGGAAGCTGTATTTTTTTTTTTTTTTTTGCTTGAAAAATACTTATGTATATTGATAATTTTCTTTTGACACACATACCTCCTCTACAACTTTTATAATTTTTTTTTTTTTTTCTATGTAATTTGTAGAAGTGCATGCTTACATTTTGGCGCAACGAATACCTAAATAAACCAATGCTAGGTGAACAATAGTCGATATTAAGATGACTTAGGCAAGACTGCGGGATTGGAACTGGGATGGCCCGGGCGCGTAGTTGCTAATTTACATTTAGTTTAACCGCAAGAATGAAGCCTAACTTCGGCTAATCTGATTTGGAATTCCAGCTTGAACTGCCCTAATGCATATACAAGTACAAATTATTGTGCTACATAGGAGAAAAGCAATATTAGTAAAAACAAATAAAAAACCGAAGCCGGAGTCGGTCAATTTGCGTAAATTTTAATTTTAACTTTATTAAAGTGTAAATAACGTTTTATAGATATTACAGATAGTTTTTAGTTTTCTACATTTAAAATTCATTTTTTACATAATATCATAATGCAATACCCTATCTGTTTGATAATATTAAAAATTCTACTATTCGTTATTAAAACTAACCATCGCCATCTAGCGACCTTTTCGATAAATCTTCAAACAAATCAAAAGTGAAGATATTTTACGATATCAAAATAGAGCCATGATTTAGCTAAGATATGCGAAATAATTTTCTTTTTTATTACTGATAGTGATAACAAATCATTTTTTAAAAAGTGCTTAAATTTTAGATCAAATTTAAATGAGCAAATGCAGCATTCTTAAACTCGTTCTTCAAAATTTATTATTCGCTCGTCACTGATCGAATAATCATTATTACATATCTGTACCTTGAGCTGCTCTATTTTCGACAGTAATGCTAATTGTTTTCAAATAGAAAAGATTTCCGATCAGCGTTTATAAAAAGATCGAAAGGCTCAGTCCTGAACTCTGAACTTATTTATTAGTTAATCCAATTTCATGAAAATCGTTAAAAAAATAGCCAAATTGCATCCACAATGATCAGAACTTATATAATTCAGAACTTTCTATATTATCGTCAAAGTTTATCACAATCAGTTAAAAAATATCCAAGCTTCATCATAATTGGCCATATTCCAGAACTTCAACTAAATTCATATGAAAATCGCATTTCCATCGGACATGTTGGATTTCTTCCAAATTGGTTAAGAATTATCCAAGTTCTATTCTAATTGGCTATATGCCATAACTTCACCATAATTCATTTTAGACCATTTTTATCGAAATACCCAGTTTTGTACGTTAAGTCGTTCAAATGACGGCGATGATTTTTTCGAAGGAAAATTTCTTTTTCATTTTTCTTTTCGAATAAAGCTACCGTTAATGAAGAAGTTTCACTTCATTATATCTGTTATTTTCGGAACATCCTAACAGGATTAATGTTCAAATCAATAGAATTCTTTCCCTTGGAGTTTAATGTAAAAATTAAGTTGATATATGTATCTATTCACTCACGGCTGTGGCCACAAGACCAGCAGAAATTAACTGCCAGTTATATAAACCCAATGAGCCATTATGTATCCAAGCTACTACCATTCAATAAATTATGTCAGAAATCGACATATCATATCAAAATTCGAAGTATTATGCCATACCAGAATTAGAATCTTTGGTGTCAAAATTCGATATATCACGCCAGAATTACATACTTCATATCACAATTAGATATACAATATCATAAGTGTTTGCATTTATGAAATCAGTATTCCATATTTGGTATATCAAGCCAGAATTCGCCACATATCAATTGTCACAAATTCGAAATATTATGCCCAGATTCCCAGTCATGTCAGAATTTGAATTTTTGATGCCAGAACTCGAAATATTATATCAGAATCCAATAAATGATGTAAGAGTTAGATTTGCAATATCAGAATTTGTATTTTTGTTGTTAGAACTCGATACATCATATCTGAATTCGATATGTCATGTCCGAATTTTAGTTTTTGTTGTTAGAATTCGGTACATCATGTCAGAATTCGATGTATCATGCCAAAATTCAATATGAAATTTCAGAGTTTGAAATTGTGTTGTCAGAATTCGAAACATCAAAAAAATCGAAAAAGTTTAAGCAAATTCGATATGGCTTATCAAAATTTAAATCTTTGATGTCAAAATTCGATATCTCATATCAAAATTTGTATTTATGATGTCAGAATTCTATATATCATGCCAGAAATCGATATGTCTCACATATTTGAGACATTATGCATCATGTCTCACATAATCCGATAAACTTTACCATTCGTTAGTTCCATGTCAGAATTCGATACATCATGTCATAAATTAAATAGCAGAATTCAAAATTAGATATATCATGATACTAAGCCAGAATTCGATATGTCGTTTCAGAATTTGAATATGATGTCAGAATTGACATATGTATGTATCACGTCTGAATTTAATACATCATATCAGAATTTACATTTTTGTTGTCGGAATTTATGTATTAAATGTGTCAATCATGGCATAGTTCAATAACTTGGTAAACATATCAGAATTCGATATGTAATGTTCTAATGTATATAGTTCCGTATATCATATCATAATTTGACATACCAAGAGAAAACTCAATAAATAATTTCAGAATTCGATATATCAAGCCAGAATCCAATTGGTCCTGTAAAAATTAGAGTTAGTGTTGTTTAAATTCGATATGTCTGAAATCAGAATTTGAATTTTTGGTGTCAGAATTCTATATATCAGGATTCTACATACGACGTCAAAATTCGATATGATATGTCAGAATTGCGAATTCTAGATTATAAAAGGATTTTGCCTGTCTGGCATTACGCGATGTTCACAAAAACAGGATTATTTCGTTTTCAGAATGCGATTTTTGACAAGGTGTCTGTCTAAGCTATTATGTCAAAATTAGATAAATGATGACAGAATTCGTTATGTCAAGCCAGAATTTGAGTTATTTATATCAAAACATCAGTTTGAAAGGTTGTCACAATTTGATAAATCTGTCATCACTCATCATGCCTTCAGAATTCCGTAAATTATCTCAGAATTCGATAGGTTATATCAGAATTTTATATATAATCTTATGACTTCAGAATTCGATACATTATCTCAAAATCCGAGATGTCATATGAGAATTGGATATATCATGACATATTCTGACATAACATCTCGATTTGGGATGATATCTCATAATTTGTTCAGCGTTTGACGTAATGATGTCGGAATTCAATAATTTATGTAAGAGCTTGAGTATGAATGTTAAAATTCGAAATATCATGCCGGTATTCGATAATCATACCAGTGTTCGATAAAACATATTAGAATTCGATAAGTGGTGGCAGAAATAAATTTTGAGACATTAGAATTTGTGTTATTGATGTCAAAATTTGATATATCGTGTCTGAATTCGATATGTTTTCCAGAATTTGTATTTTTTATGCCAGAATACGTTCGATAAGTCATTAGATAAATCATATCGGAATTTGAACTTACGATGTTAGAATTCGATATCTCATAATCAGCAAATAAGAGCGCTTTAAATTGAAATATATTTCAGGTCTCAAAACATATCTTTGGAGGTATCGAGAACCTCAATCCGAGCACAATTGCAGATTTTAGGTTTTTGTGGCTCAGAATTTGCTGAATTGTATTACCCAATGAAATGAGAGTTGGCTCAATGATTACAGGTTCCGAAACCTATCTTTATAGGTATCAAGAACCGCAATCGGAACACAATTGCAGATTTTGAATTTTTTGGGCTCAGAATTTGCTGATTTTTAGTAAATGAAATTTAAAGAAATAATCTAGCAATCTCAATTCCGCGTTGACACAACAATTACAATTCTCAATACCTATCTTTAGAGGAATCAAGAACTCTTTAATGTTAATTTCTTTACGAAACATTAAAACATTACAAAATGGTAAAATAATTAATTATAATTTTTAAGCTTTCAAGATTATAAAATTATATAAAAGTTATTTTAAAAGATTAGGATGGATTTTATATTATTTAAAGCTTTAAAAGCTCCAGCATTGACTCGTACTCGAGTAATTTTTATGTATCTTCGTGAAACCGTATAATAATTTCCCGAGTGTGAGTAATGAACTCTTAAGCTTACATTTTTATAATTAGACTTGTTAGACATTATTTTAATTTATGTATTAAATTTATTTGAAAGCTTTTAAAGAACCATATTCACGAAAATATCATATTTTAGTAAGGCTTTAGTGAAATATTAACACCTAATTATATAAAAGCTTTTAAAATTTTAGTTTAATTAGAACTAAAATTTCCGATTGGAGGAAGGCTTACAACGGAATTAAGTTAGATTTAATTTTAAATTATAATTCGCTCATCAGGCTAAGTTAAAAGCTTTAATGTTTTATTATTAATACTTCGTGTTAGAAGAAATAAATAAGAGCTTTTATAAAAAAGCGTTATTAATATATTTTATAAAATGTAAGAGCTGGAATATTATCTATAATATTTTAGTTTTAATGTAATTGATTTTCTTAAAAGCTTAGCGTAATGGTCCGTTAATTTAGCCTTTCATGTAGCCTATAAAATTTCACACGAGTGAGTTGATTATTTATCAGAAAATTATACATCTAAAATCTTGTAAAATTTTAAAAGCTTTTATCGAAATTCTTAATTAATATAACCACTAAAATTCAGTGTTTAGAGTCTTAAGCAATTAAGGTGAATGTTAATTCTGTTTACTAAACTATTTGAATGCTTTGGAAACTTTTAAATAAGCTTAAAAAAATACTAAAAGCATAATCTAGACAAATTTGTTAATATTTTTACCAAAATTTTCAAAGAATTTGCTAGCCGAATATTTGACTGTATAATGTGTGTCTGCGAGATTTTTAAAAGCTTTTGTTAAAAGTTTAGCCAAAATACCAAAATTAGACATAAATTTACTTGGAATGTACGTTATCCAGGTTATCTTAATAAAAGTTTTAAAGCTTTAAAAGTTCTATTATTAAATACTATGAGTAAATTTTATTTATCTTGACGAGTCTGGGTAGATGAAGTTCAAAGTTTATTTAATATATTTAGCTTAATTCATTAATAAAATGTTAATTAACGGATTTATCTATTTAAATATAAACTTAATTTATTTGAATGCTTTAATCGTAATAATTTTAGCATGAAAGCTTATATATTACATAGTATATTAAAATTCCCGAAGTGTGTTATCAGGCTTTCAAATTACATTTGGCTTCATTTGCGTGCGTATACAGTTTAGTATTCTAAGCTATACTTTGTTTCTTCACAAAGCTGTAATCCTTATCAATCATCATTTAAGAAATCTTAAAGCTTTGTAGAAAGCTGTGTTAAAATATTTATTGAAATGTCTGATTTGGTTATCTAGGCTCTATTATGGCAATAAATTAAGATTCATGTTACTCATTTTTTAAATATTCAGCTTAAAAGCTCTTTTATTTAGTATTTTTAAAAGCTCTTAACACTTTACACTTGTGGATTAATTTCTTTACGCAACATTAAAATACTACAAAATGGTAACTTAATTAATTATAATTTGGAAGCTTTTGAGATTTTAAAAAGCTTATTTAAAATCTGCACTAAAATTATATAAAAGCTTTAAAAGCTTTGGCGTTGAAGACTACGAGTAAATTTTGGTTATCTTGGAATATGAGTCCACACAATCATGATCTAAGCCACATTCTAACCTGTGACTTATCTTGAACCAGTCATAAATGATCTTACAATAAAATCAAGGTACTTCAGTTCTTCAACCATCCCAATTACGCCGTTATCCCCAATGAAATTGGTAATTTATTAGTAAATAGGGGATTTAACAAAAAACAACAAAAAATTAGTATCGTCGGTGCTTTATAGTATTATGCCAAATAAATTAATTAATTTAATATAATCGCTTAAGTCACTGCGGATTTTTTTATTTTGACGGATATGAAATCTACATCTATCGTAAAGTAATAAAACAAAAAATTATCTTTACCCCACATTAATACCATCCATACCGCTTTAAACTGGTTGATTAACCAGTGACACATATGTATGCCGCGGCGCGCATTCAAAATATCATTTCAACAAAAAAATTTGACGCATCAAGGAAAAACAATTCGAAAGAAAACTGCGAAATATAAATATTTTGATAAAATATTGGGAAATTCGATTTTCAAATTTTTTTTTTTGGTGTTTTTGATTATTTCAACTCACACATCGTTTGCCATAGACACCGCGCGCGCTATATATAATACACACACACACACACACAGAATTAATAATTAATGTATACGGCGTGAATCGATCGACTCGTTTGATCGTGAGTTAAGTTTCATTTTGCGCGTAACATAAATCTTCATATTCATCATCTCGTCGATTTAGACAAAATAAAATAAACCAACCGTATTTATTTCTTGAGTAGGCTGATGTGCGTTTGATTGATTTCTTAGAGGCCAACAAAATTAATTGTTGATTACGAAGAAAACAAAATTTATGTTTCTAAACGAGAGAATGCCACAGTGCGAACACCTGAGTTTAAATTTTATGGTATTGATATTAAAAGCAATGCAGACATGAAAAATTATACTTTGCGTGATGACGTCTCTAGATCGTTATGCTCACGTCATTTTGATGGTGATAAAATATCAGTCAACGATATCATCTTTTTATGTGTCTGAGCGCAAAAATTTATTCAGTTGCTTTTGTAACACCAGTAGTCTTAAGGTGAAAATTCAAACTATTTGCCAAGCTCATCTTAATCTACATATATTTTAAGGAAATGAACTCACTTTCTTATCGCATAATATTTAAAATAATAATATTTGTATTCTGATTGCAGAGGAGATTCATCTTTGTGTGCCAATTAAACTGGTTTAAACTGGTGGACTGAGCAAGGTTATATGTATATATGGAATTTATTGAAACTTTCAACACCCCGCTAAACCATTTTGTACTAATCTAATTAAATTATTTTAAACACGTGCGCAATAACCAAATAAATTGTTATTTACGAACAAATAACTTTGTATAAACTGTCTCATTCATCAAGTTGGGTGCGCATCGTAATTCGTACTTCGTTTACCTCTGTTTGATGTAAGTGACGAAATACAACCTTTGTTACAATTTCTTATCAACATTTCTTTGCACGACTGGAATGGAGTGCATAAAATATGTATATACCATACCGGTAGCGGAAAATAATTTACACGACAATGACGTTTTTATATATTTGCCGGGTGTATAATAAATTGGTCTATGATGAGCTCACCGCTTTAAAATTATTATCATCGGTTCCGTATATAATTTACACAATTGTGCTTAAGAATTGCAAAAAATGTAATCATTTGTGTAAACATTTTGAGTCAGCTTGAAACATTTTTGAAGTGCTTGTCACGTTGTTGGGTTTTTTTTTTGTGTACACAATTCACTGAAAAGGTGTACAAAATATACGATTCTTCGGATTAATACAAATTTGGATAAATGTTTAGATAAGCTTATCATTATCATGTCACGGGTGGGTGTTCTTGAAATTTATCTAATGGGTGGATGACTTCAAACTGCAAAATATTTTAATATTTTGTGATCTTTTAACTTATATTTTGTGATTAAGAAGGTGGAAAAAGTGCGCAACCAATAAAATTTCTTTCCATTCTTCCCAAATAATTTTCATTTAATTGTAGGTAACCATTTTTATCTAAAGAATTTATTGGAATTCAAAACTCAGTATGGCGAGATAGAGTGAAGATAAATAAAAATGACTCGAAGTCTTCAATGACCTGGAGCTTTTAAAGCTTCTAAATAATCTAAATAACACCTTAATGTTTTAAAATAATTTTTTTATAATTTTAGTGCAAATTATAAATAAGCTTTTTATCTTAAAAGCTTAAATATTATTATTAATTTAGTTACCATTTTTACCAGTAATTTAATGTTTCGTAAATAAATTAACCTAAATTGTAAAGCTTTAAGGGCTTGTAAGAAGACTAAATTAACGAGCTTTTAAGCTGAATATTTAAAAACGGAGTTATATGAATCTTAATTTATTGCCATAATAGAGCCGATAGCCAAATCACACATTTCAAAAAATATTTTAACACAGTTCTACATAAGCTTTAAGATTTCTTAAATGATAATTGATAATGATTAAAGCTTTTCTTTGAATAACAACTTAGCCTATAATTGTAAAGAAACAAAGTGTAGCTTAGAATACTAAAATGTATACGCACGCGAATGAAGCCAAATGTAAATTGAAAACCTGACAACACACTTTCAGAATTTGAATATACTATATATGTAATATATAAGCTTTCATGCTAAAATTATTGCGATTAAAGCATTCAAATAAATTAAGTTTAATTTAAACAGATAAATATTCAACATCCGTTAATTAAAATTGTATTAATGAATTAAGCTAAATATGTTAAAATTATAAGAAATACACTTTGAAGCTTCATCTACGTCTGTAATAATAGAACTTTTACAGCTTTTAAAACTTTTATTAAGATAATCTGGATAACGTACATTCCAAGTATAAATGTAAGTGTAATTTTGATATTTTGATTAAACTTTTTGACAAAAACTTTTAAAAATCTCGCGCAGACACACATTATTCAGTTGAATATTCGGCTATCAAACTTAACCTTGATCGTGATGGTTTTAAGGGATACGTGACAAATACTAAGTTAAGAAGCTTTTAATGCTATGAATTTTAAGCAGTAGATAATATCAAACTTTAATTCATCTTTGAAAGCTTTAGTAAAAATGTTAACAAATTTGCCTAGATAAAGCTTTTGGAATTTTTTGAAGCTTATTTAAAAACTTTTAAATCTTTCAAATAGTTTAGCAAAAAAAATTAACAATCACCTTAATTGCTTAAGTCTCCAAACAGTGAATTTTAGGGTTTATCTTTTATAAGCATTTCGATAAAAGCTTTTAAAAATTTACAAGATTTTAGATGCGTAATCCGCTAACATCAAACCTAAAATAGTTATGCTTGGATATTATTCCAGCTCGTGCATTTTATAAAATATTTTAATAAAGCTTTTATTTATTTCTTCTAACAAGATTAATAAATGATAATGCTATAAGAACCAGATTAAAACTAACACAAACTATTTAAATAATAAAGCGTTGAAGCTTTTAACTTAGCCTGCGAATTATAATCTAAAATTAAATCTAACTTAATTCCGCTATCATGATTCTCCACTCGGGAATTTTACTTCTAATTCAACTAAAATTTTAGAAGCTTTTATATAATTACCTAGGTGTTTAATATTACGCTAAAGCCTTATGAAAACATGAATTTTTCGTAAATATGGTTCTTTAAAAGCGTCCAAATAAATTTAATACACAAATTAAAATAATGGTCAAAACAAGTCTCAATGAAGACTCGTACCCCAAATTAAACATGTATCAAACTTAATATGTATAACTATAAAAATGTAAGCTTGAGAGGTCATTACTCACACTCGCGATATTATGACGGTTTCACGAAGATAAATAAAAATTTCTCGTAGCCTTCAATGCCGAAGCTTTTAAAGCTTTTAAATAATATAAAATACAACTTAATGTTTTAAAATAACTTTTATATAATTTTAGTGTTTTTAAGCTTTTTATAATAATAAAGCTCAAAAATTATAATTAATTAAGTTAACATTTTGCAGTATTTTAATGTTTCGTAAAGAAATTAACCCAAAATTGTAAAGATTTAAGGGCTTGTAAAATAACTAAATTAACGAGCTTTTAAGCTGAATATTGATTGTCATAATAAAGCCTAAATAACCAAATCACACATTATCACACATTTCAAAAAATTTCTTAACACAGCGTCCTACATAAAGCTTTTTTAGCATTTTTGCAGATTTTAATAAAGCTTCTCGATAAAAGCTTTCAAAATCTAAAATTTAATCAATTGTAATTAATTAAGTAACCATTAATATTCCAAAAAAAAATTAAAGCACAATTAAAATATAAAGGACTTTATGGAAAGACTAAATTACGGAGCTTTCAAGCTGAACTTTTATAAAAATATATAACATCAATATAGTTGAGCCTAGGTAATCGTTATTCCGAATCGCACATTTAAGAAAATGTCTTGATATAAGCTTTTAGATTGTTTATAAGATGAACTCTCTCAACATATGAGCTTTTATAAAGATGGCTTAACATATTGTGATTTAAGCTTTCACATAAACAATTTTTTATTTAAACAGATAAATACTCCAAATCGATTAAAATAACTGTTTAAGAATCATAGATGTTAACCTGTACTCCAAATCGAGAAGTTTAATATAAATCCTAGCAACGATATTTTTAGAAGAGCTTTAAATTATTTTTAATATTTCAAGCTTATTATGTTAAAATTATAAAAATAAATGCTTGGCACTTCATCTTACCACAGTATCGTGAAGTTATGTAGGTTTTATGAAAATAAATAAAATTAAATCGTAGTCTTCAAGTAAGGAGCTTTTAAAGCTTTTTATCATTTTAACAGTCAATTAACCGTTTAATGGTACAACTACAAGATTTAGAATTTAATACACTGAAAATTTAGACATTTTAAGGGATTTGTGAAAAAGCTTTTTATAAGCTTTTAATTTTTTTGGTATTTCGCCATTTTAATAAATTATTATTAGACTTAAAGCTTTTTAAGTAAATAAAAGTATTAACTCATAGATACCTCGAAATTAAAAATATTAACTCGAAGAAGCTTTCACGCTAAAATTATTGCGATTAAAGCACTCAAACAAATTAAGTTTATATTTAAACAGTTAATGAATTAAGCTAAATATGTTAAAATTATAAGAAATAAACTTTGAAGCTTCATCTACCCAGACTCGTCAAGATAAATAAAATTTACTCATAGACTTGACTAAACTTTTTGGCAAAAGCTTTAAAAAATCTCGCAGACACACATTATACAGTTAAATATTCGGCTATCAAATTAAACCATGATCGTGACAAATACTAAGTTAAGGAGCTTAAACGCTAAGGATTTTAAGGGGTAGATAATATCAAACTTCAATTTACCTTTGAAAACTTTAGTAAAATTGTTAACAAATTTGACTAGATAAAGCTTTTGGATTTTTTTAAGCTTATCTAATATGTTTGAAGCTTATTTAAAAGCTTTCAAAGTTTTTAAATAGTTTAGCAAAAAATTAACATTCACCTAAATTGCTTAAGCCTTCAAACAGTGAATTTTAGTGTTTATCTTAATTAAGCATTTCGATAAAAGCTTTTAAAATTTTACAAGATTTTAGATGCATAATTTCCTGATAAATATTCAGCTCTCTTGTGTAATTTTGTAGGACCTTTTCATGAATAGGGTTCTTTAAAACTTGAAAATTTCAAACGAAAAATTCTTAACGAGGAAATCGAAATTACTTTTGACGAATTAAAGAATTTGGACGTTGTATTTCGAATTATAGAAACAAACTAGAAGACTTTGATATTGACATACAATTTTTAAACGACTTTTATGCTACGCAAGCACGATTTTTTAAAAATTCACTTCAATCTGAACTGAATATTGTAAATAGGAAATTTGATGCAAAGGTTGGTGAAAAGATCCCTGTGTGTAATATTGCAAATATAAATGATTGTCGCAATATTACCGAACAATATTTTGAATATTGTTAGTTTGGGACCAAAATTTAATTTGCCGTATTTTATCAAGACACACATATTCCTAATTTAAAAGTGTTGACCCAAACAGAATCTGTTATTCAAAGCATTGAGAACGAACAACAATGAGATATAGTTATAGATTTAGAATATGTCATTGATCAGAATGTATGAACAAGCCTAAGAAAGGCTTCCGGATGACACCGGGTCCTCCGTACACCATTTACACGGTATGTTAGTAACAAAGAATCAACTCGGTTCCAGACACCTAAGTAGTTGATAGTTAGAAAACTTCCAGATAAGATATCGGAATTTTACTAAATTTACATAAATTGAAGTTTGCGAATATTAACAAATTACAAAATAAAGAATATTTAGAGATAATTTAAAATCAGAATAACAGAATTTTCATATACGAGTATTTCGATTCGGTTTTGGAAAAATTTGGAGAAATCAATCAAGAATTTCAAGAAGAATCCTGCAGCCAGAATCTTTTAAAGTGGAAAATTTTTAAAATTTAAATAAGATTCTTCTGACTCTAAATATTGCAATTGTCACCGAAACTTTTTGCGTATTTAGAGGAACCCTCACATTTAACTCATAAACACCTAAGTACCTGTATCAAAGGCAATAGAATATAACTTAATTCCGAATCGGTTTCCTTACAATTGAAAGTTAGCTTTTTAATTCCAAAATTTAGCAAGAAATTTTTTACAAAAATGTCGATAACAGAAAAATAGCTGAGTTATTTCTAGTAAATTCTAGAGAATTCTATAATTTTAAAAAATCTGATGAAATTCCAGAATTTCGAGAAATCAAAAATTTATTTGAAAAATTTCGATGTCCTAGAAAAAGCAATTTGGTGATTTCCCGAAATTTTGTGACTTCCAGAAAGGCTTTGAAATTTTTAAAAAAAATATTATGCAGGAAATTTCAATTGTTTCGAATTTCTAAGAATTTATAGGTTGGAAGCAAAAATTTGTGATTCAAAAATCTCCCAAAATTTGTATTCATGTTAATAATGAGCGACTAAAATTTGACCACATTTTTTAATATTTCAGAAAATTAAAACTAATTTAATTTTTAAATCGCTGGGTAAGCTTTCCAGAATTTATGCGAAATTATTATTTTGGGAATCCAAGCAAAAAAATAGGATTTTCAAACAATTGAAGTTTGGGAAATTTGATGTACAATTTAAAAACAAGGAATGTTTATGGATAATTCAAAGTTTCTCAGAATAACAGAATTTTCATACATTTCCAAAACACCAACAAATTTTGAATAATTTTCAAATCAGAATTCTCGAGCCTATTTTAAAACTTTAAAACAATTTCAAATTTTAATTAAGATACTTCTGAATGATATATTTTACTAATCTGATATATTGTAAAATCAAACCGTTTAATTCAAAATTTCAAATGAATCTTGCTAACTTATTCAAATTAAGAAACTGGCAAAGAATCGAATTTTTTAAAATTTCGAAATTGGGATCTATAAATTTAAATAATATTCTAGGTTTCAGTTACAAAAAAAAGGATTACAAATCGGAATGTTTACAAAATGCTTTTATTAAACATTATTTACTAGATTGATCAAAAAATTACTTCTCTCAAAAAAATGTTTGTGTTTAAATAATCAAGTACATTTATGAAATTTTATAGAATTAAATTCAGAATAGGTTTCCTGACAATTGAAAGATAGCTTTACACATTTTTGGTTTAACAGTACACAAAATTGTGACAGAAAAGGTAACAACATATAAATGTCTGAGTAATTTCTTGTAAATTCTGAAGAATTCTGGAATTAAAATGGAAAGGTGCCAGTTTTGTTTTACCTTGATTTACATATGAAAAAGTCTAGAAGTTCACCAATTACTATTTTTCCAAAACCCAGAATTTATGAAACAATAAAACTCTACGTAGAATCAAAGAGTAATACATTAGGGTCCCAAAAATTCAATACAAAATTCTCTATTGTTTAATATCATCTCACACACAAATCCAACACCAGATTACCTGCCAAACGAGTACCTGAGTAGTACCGTTATTTCTCATCTAGATTTAGAATATGTCTTGTTTTAAAAACATTTTTGTCAAATTTAAATAATGTCTAACAAGTCTCAATGAAGACTCGTACCCCAAATTAAACATGCATAAAGCTTAATAATAATTATAAAACTGTAAGCTTGAGAGGTCATTACTCACACTTGCGAAATTATGACGGTTTCATCAAGATAAATAAAAATTACTCGAAGTCTTCAATGCTGGAGCTTATAAAGCTTTTAAATAATATAAAATACAACTTAATGTTTTAAAATCACTTTTATATAATTTTAGTGTTTTTAAGCTTTATGAAACCTGAAAAGCTTAAAAATTATAATTAATTATGTTACTATTTTGCAGTATTTTAATAGTTCGTAAAGAAATTAACCCAAAATTATAAAGATTTAAAGGCTTGTAAAAAGACTAAACTATCGAGCTTTTAAGCTGAATATTGATTGCCATAATAGAGCCTAAATAACCAAATCACACATTTCAAAAAATATCTTAACACAGCGTTCTACATAAAGCTTTTTTAGCTTTTTGCAGATTTTAATAAAGCTTTTCGATAAAAGCTTTCAAAATCTAAAATTTAATCAATTGTAATTAATTACGTAACCATTAATATTCCAAAAAAAAATTAGAGCACAGTTAAAATATAAAGGACTTTATGGAAAGACTAAGCTTTTAGATTGTTTATAAAATGAACTCTCTCAACATAAGAGCTTTTATCAAGATGGCTAAACCTATTGTGATTTAAGCTTTCACATAAACTATTTTTTATTTAAACAGATAAATACTCCAAATCGATTAAAATAATAGAAGAGCTTTAAATGATTTTTAATATTTCAAGTTTATTATGTTAAAATTATAAGAATAAATGCTTGACACTTCATCTTACCACAGTATCGTAAAGTGATGTAGGTTTTATGAAAATAAATAAAATTAAATCGTAGTCTTCAAGTAAGGAGCTTTTAAAGCTCTTTATCATTTTAGCAGTCAATTAAACGTTCAATGGTACAACCATAAGATTTTGAATTTAATATTCCACTCACAATTTAGACATTTTAAGGGATTTGTGAAAAAGCTTTTCATAAGCTTTTAATTTTTTTTTTACTTGGCCTGTTTAATTGGAAATGAATTAGAATTCAAGGCTCAGTTGGAAATTTTATTTAGGAGAGGAGTGAGTTGAGGGTTCAGTTAGATGTTAGTTTAACTTCAGTTCATCTAATCTGGAGATTGAGTTGGGGATCGAGTTAGGGGTTAAATTGGGGGTTGAGTTTGTGGTTAAGTTAAAGCTCAAATTTGGTGTTGAGTTGGGGTCCACTTATGTTAAGTCGAAAGAGAAACCTACAAATTGTCTCTTAAGGGGATTGGGACCCCAAAAAAAAAATCAAAAGTACAGCACGTAGCGGCGAGCACAGAAATTTTGTAAAACGATGTATTCATGATTGTATTCAAAGTGCCAAATATAAAGCCAAAACAATAAATTAAATTTTATGGGTGACCTGCATGAGGTTCAAGTTAACCTAATACGATCGTTCCTCAAAAGCCAGATCTGGTTTGGCTCACCTAACACCACTAGAGGGCGCAAACCATTCAAATTGTATATTTGTATAATTATTTAACCAATTTTTCTATTAACGTTCTCAATACCCAGCCTGTAAAATACTATATTTAGGCATCTATAAATACGCTAACATTCGTCAATAATCTCCGGATAGATAAATTTCTAAAAATAAGTTTTCGGTGTACATATTTTGATAACGCACAGGCGATAAATCGATCCAAAAATAAAACAATAAAATTGTATCTAACCCACCTAAGTGCACTAACTAATACATAATGAACTGTTAGGTAGGTTTGATTATGGATAACAACAAATAATTAATGAATTTGTTATCGAAAATCTGTTCTCAATTGTAAAAACGCGTGATCAATATTGTATCAATACCAAGTCATCTTTGTTATGAAGCCGATTTGGGCAGATGTTGTGTACGGTTAAATTATTTGTTTTTGTGCGCGCCGTTTTAATGTTTTTTAATTTCCAAAAAGATATAAAAAATAATTTTCCGATTTTCCGCACAATTTTCTTTTATGTTGTTTTGTATTTTTATTTTTTGTTTGTTTTGATTGTTTTTCTTACAAATTTTATTTGATTGTTGTTGCTGGGTGTTCATGGGAAATGTTTTTGTTAGTATTACAAATTTCGATTTTCTTTATTTTTCTTTTTTGATTTGCCGGAGTACGTATTTAGAAAAATAAAATTCCAATGGTATGATGAAAAATGTCGGTAGTAATTCGAGGAAATTGTTTTTGTATAAAAGACGTCATGTCTAACGGATAGGAAATCCAAATGAATTAGTTGAAGGTGTGAAATTATTTTTTTGATTTGGATTGAAATATTCGGAATTTGGCAAAGATCCTAAACGCTTAAGGTTAATTTGTAATTCAATTTCTTTGATGGTATGACGGTTTACCAACAAAATAGAAAAAAATTTGGATTAAATATTTCAATTTCGATAATCTGATTTGAATTTTAAAAGATTCAAATTAAAAGTATATTTTAACTACTCCGTCATCGACAAAATCAGTCTGATATGTTTAGTCCGAGTCTACCAAATACTTATAAATAAGACTACTAAATACTACATACAGAATTTAATTCCCTACAAAAGTGCTGACCTTTAATTGGAAAATATGCGGAATCTGTGATACTGGTTTTAATTGGGAGCCCGGTGTGGTGTGGAAAAGACGACTTTCGATAACAGCAGATAGGATCCAGAACGATTGAAACCCGAGAATCTATAGAAAAAGATTCTTGTAAATCAGCAAATCCTAAGCCACAAAAATCCAAAATCTGCAATTGTGCTCCGATATTGGTTCTTGATACCTCTAAGGACAGGTTTCGAGAGACATGAAATTGTTGTGCCAATACGCATTTAGATTGCTTTTTATTGTTTCCATACATTTCATAGGAAATTCGATTTTTTGAAAATCACCTTACTCTAAATTAGCATATTCTGATTCAATTTGAGTAATCGATTGGGGTAAGAAATGTCCAGTTGGAGATTCAGTTAGGAGTGAAGTGTGTTCATGTACACAGCAGAATATTCATTCCATATTCTCTCATTATTCACTGATTGTTCTTTTTTTATTTCGGGATTATCTACTCATTGAATCGTTATTTACTGAAAGAGGAATAGTGAGTAATGAGTGAATTAATTGAATAATGAGTGATAATACGAGTGAAGTCATTCATTGACAATTATCCACTCCCTGATCCATTGAAGAATAAAGAATGTTAAATTATAATTAATGAGGCTGACTATTCAGAAAATAAAAAATGAAAAACGGGTTAATAATGATTTAAGGAAGGAATAATCGGTCGATGGTGAGTGTCTAATTCTATTCGTTTAATTTAAATCTTAAAAAAACATCAGAGCATATGATTGCATACAATTTAAGGCTGCATACACAACATTTTTTTTTCCTGCTCCGGAGTGTAAATGAAGGGTGAGGATGGTTTCCCAACTCGAGAACACGCCACATATAGCTGGCCGTGTGAAAAGCATGATATTTTCATATTTATGCCGCACAATTCCAGCGACTGCCCTTGTGACTTGCTTATGGTCATCGCAAATGCTAGTTTCACCGGGAACTGAATGCGTTTGAACTGGAATGACAAATCTGTTGAAGTGAAGGGAATTTGCGGAATTAGGCATTCTTCTTCCTTGAAAGGCCCTTTCAAAATCCTTACCACTGTCACATTGTTAATTAGTTTCGTCACAATCAGTCGGATCATCATTTCACACTTTCGGGGCATGAAGATTTCGAAGCATAATGATGACAGATCCAACTTTAAGACGCAAATGATGTGGCGGCATGCCAGGCAAATCCAAAGAGTTTAGGAATTCCACTGGATAATTGACGATTTCGTCTTCGTTTTCAACGCGATCGATCGATTTGTATGAACGCAATTCTCCCGGAATTTGATTTTGAATCGTCCAATTCAAGTCATTGATAACAAAATCAATATATCAATATCAATATTCGGATATACATTAGAGATGAGTTCATCTTTCGTTGAATTAAATTAGCAAATTTCGCAGATGGAATCGATAATAAACCACTGGAAGTATCTACCGGAATTTGTCCATTTCCGATTCTCAGCAGTTCTTTGGAGAAAACTTTTGCGGTTCTATCCTGTTGCAGGAACACTCGCACATTCATTCTCAATGGAATGGTTTTCACGTATCGCCACAAATACGATGACTTGAGACATGCATTTAATTCATCAGCCGCTGTTGATTATTGTTGCGCAAATCTTTCAATGTTCGATCGAGTGTTTCTAATGATCCTTTGTGCGCTATCGTGCACTCTTCCCATATGATCAATTTACAATTTTTCAAGACTTTTGCCATGGCTGATTGCTTTGAAATGTTACAAACGGGATTTTCGATGATTTGCAAGTTTAACGGAAGCTTCAGTGCTGAATGTGCCATTCTTCCATCTTCCAACAGTGTTGCAGCAATTCCGGTAGATGCGAGAGCTAACGCAATGCCACTTTAAGCACATATTGCTGCTAATATCAATAATATCAGGAACGTTTTCCTAATTCCGCCGGGCGCATCAAGGAAAAATAGTCCACCGTTCCTATCATCGACAGCCTGCGTCAGTTGATCACATGCACTCTTTTGCTATTCATTCAATAGTGGAACATTAACGCTTCATTGTAGATGTCATCGTTCATTTGCAATTCGAAATTCCTTGTCGCGACTCGAAAGCGATGCAAAATGTCTTCTGTGGTGTTATCTTTGTACGTATCCCATAATTAATGTGATTTTGAAGGCTGACATGTCAAAATGGTCATATCGAAAAGTGTACGAACTTGATTGGCAGGCAAAGAAGCTATTGCATCGCTTAGCGTTTGATTCCAGTGATTGTCGTGTTCAAGCAATTGTAGAAAACATTCGATTCACAGTCCGCATAATGACTCAAATGAATTGAACCGCGCACATTAACCAAAAGCAACCGAAGGTACAAGCAATCATCGTTCTTTGGATGGATTGTGTAAATTCGTCCCAATGCATCAGTTGACAACACACCTGGATATCGATCTACTGGTTGACCTTGCTTTCTGCTTAACTATTTCTTCGACGATGCATTCCATTTGTAATATCGAGACATATCCGAGTAAAGCAATGTTCTCGCAAACGAATCACTGGCGCAAGTTGAAACTCGTTAATGTTATTGCTGGTGGTCTTTCCACTCGCTGTGCTGCATTCTCTGCGTTGAAATACATTCTTTGCCCATTCTCCAAATGAACGGCCAGATGCACAACAGTCGGATGACGTTCATGAATCGCAAATGAAAATATTCTCCAGAGTGCTTCGTTGCAGTTCACATATCGTCCCATTTAAAACTTGCTGATTTCATCTCGTTCAACGCCAATAACCGCCATATCGCTTCCTTTGGTGAATCGATTTCACCGAACTGCAATACTCTACATTGATATGTGTTTTAAATGTCTTAGACAATATTGGCGAATATCGCATTATCATCTGGTGAGTGACGGTCTCTCTTATATAAAGAGAAAGAAATAAAAGCACGTGGATAGCGTTTTATGAATTTACTGTCGGACATACAAACCGAAGTGGGATTGTGTTGTCCGCATGGTCCATGGATCATATTGGTCTTCACCACTTCGTGCAACTCTGGATCTATCTCAGGATCAGGAATTTCGGCAGAAATGATATCATTAATTTGGTCTGGTGTTATCAAATCAGAAAGAACAAACAATATGCTTAGCTGTCAAACGGCGACGGGCATTTGAACCGCTCGAATATGTGTACACATTTCGTAGAAAATTCAATTTTATTAAAAATCAACTGAACAGATTCCAGAACCACAAAAATCAATTGAGCTGTGATTTAAATGATTGATACCACTATCAATAAAGACTTGTCAAGGGGGGGGGGGGGGAGGAATTGCAAAGTTTTCTGAAACTGTACTATAGTAGCCACCAATTTTTGGATTAGCTGATTTTGCTTGCCATTTGTGAAGTTGCTGAAGTGAGAGTAAGTATTCTGATTTCCACCTCTGCCAGAAATGTTGAACCATTTGTTGTATATGTTGCCACCATGCTAATCTATTTACTTTGACATCCAATAAAGTGGCTGACCGATGAGAAAATGACCCGGCGTAAGTGGATCAATTTCATCTTTTGACAACTCGCAAAGAGGCCTTGAATTTAAGATGGCTTCTACTTGAGTCAGCAATGTCGACATCTCCTCGTAGGTAAGTAGAGTTTCTCCCAGCACCCGCTTTAGGTGGAACTTGGCCGATTTAACAGCTGCTTCCCACAGGCCACCAAAGTTTGGTGAACCAGGAGGAATAAAATGCCACGTAATTTTGTCTGTGGTCACATACTGCATTAAAGCTGAATTCTTTGACACCATCGCCAGTGTTCTACCCAACTCTCTTTCAGCTCCAACAAAATTTGACCCGTTGTCACTATAAATATGACCACAAATTCCACGCCTGGCCTGGAACCTTCGAAGTGCCGCTATAAATGCCTCCGTTGTCATATCAGTGACCAATTCCAAATGTAGAGCTTTAGTAGTCATACAGACAAATAAAGCAAGATATGATTGTAATATTTTGGCACCTCGCAACTTTGATGCCTTCAGTTTTAAAGGACCCACATAGTCAATGCCAGTCATATAAAATGGACGATACTGTGCTACTCGACATGTTGGTAGCTGACCCATCAATTGCTTTTGTTGTTGCTTTTGCCAGATTTGGCGAAACATTTTTTCTATATCTGCCGTGAAAATTATTTTATGTTTCCGGAATCTATGAATTATCTCCACCAAACTTAACTGCACCGTAGGACCCACTGCCAATTCATCATTTAAAGAAATTCCGTTTGGCGTTTTCGCTGACCCATCAAATACTACTCTCATCTTAGTAGTCGTGCTTTTCTCTCTTAGAATGCCGTGGTGGGGCAAATAGTAATCATTTAATTTTGCCGGCTGGGCGATCTCCATATGCTTCAATTGTTGGTACTCTTCCAGAAACTGAACATATTGATCTTGGCATGATTTGTCACGCAAAAAATCTCTTTTCTAAACTCCAGAACCGTTTTACCGCCATTGTTCGTGAATCTCTTAATTCTGGTACATCCTTCTTAAATGGCAAACTAACCATATACTTGCCATCATCACATTGTTGGACTGTACGCTTATAGTGCTGAATACAAAATTCTTTCTCTTCCGTGTATGGGAGAGCAACCTGGTTAACCTCTTCAGTCTCCCAAAATCGTTTGAGAGATGCATCTAAATCTAGGTGCAAATTAATTGGAACCTCGTTAATACCACTTTCGCGTTGAATTGGTGTTCCAGCTATTATCCAGCCAAGCCTGGTATTTTGAGCGTAGAGATTGTTTTTAGTAATTCTCCTTTTTCTATCGCAAATTAACTCGAAGAATATGTCACTTCCGAGTAATACTTCAATCTTCTCACCCTTGTAAAAATTCGGATCAGCCAAATTTAGTTTCTGCACTTCCGATTTCTTATCCATTTCCCACTTAATTACAGGTTGATAAGAAGAAATTTTCGGCACAATAAGAACTCTGACTGTTGTTTTATATGGAAATTTCATCCCAAACTTCGAGCTGATGTGTAACGTAGCTGCACCTTTTGACACCCCGGACGTCGTATCATTCAATCCTTTAATCAAAACTCTGCCATTTTTCTTCTTTAGGCCAAGGCGCCGAAAACACTCCTCGGTAATGAGGGATGTTTGCGACCCGGAGTCCAATAAAGCCTTGCATATTTTCCATTCTCCTTGTTGACTCTCTACTAATATTGGTGCTGTCTCTGTTGCGCGTGTCCGCCACATACTTTATTTTTAATATGGCCAAACTTATCATTCCGACAGCAAACACTCAAAAACATAACCCATAGTTTAAAGAAAAGGATTGGTAAGAAAAGTGTATAACCGAAGTTTCTATAGAAACATCAACAGCTGCATAATAGAAGCCAAATTGACCTATTTCTCACAACTAATCCAAAAATAGTTTTTGGGTCACATTTCCTTGTGTTCGTTAGAAACGTCAAAAGGAATCATAAAAATAACTAAGTTATGTCCTAATTGACCATTTTCCAGAATTTCACCCAAAGCTCTTTCAAGAATGCCGTTGCCAATGCACAATAAAGAGAATCGAGAACAAAACTAAAAGTCCATTAACTAATAAAATAGAAATTGGTCAAACAATAAATCCTAGATTTCTCAACAATTTAATTACGACTGGAGAAAATACCAGATGTAGTTAAGAGTCTACGAGATTTTTCCGGATAACCATAAGAGAGTTCGCAGCGTGAAAGAAAATCTATGAATACCTAAAAGGAACACCGAAGTATTATGGACGCTACGGATCTTCTTCAAAATGGGTTTTCAGAGTTCATCACCTCTGAAGTATTGCGGTCACTGGATATCGACAACTGGGACGCCGTAAGGTTTTCTCGTTTCGAGTCCCCATATTGGTTGTTATATTCAGGGAATCACCTTTAACTATTTTTGGTCCGCGCATGATATTTTACTTCCCATCTACCCGCCGACAAGTTGGTTAGGGTTTCGCCCTACCGCCACCTGGGAACTCGCCCGATGAGAGTCTAGCAACTCCACACGAGGGTATTTTGCTAAATGAACATTATTGACAGCATGGTTTTATATTTAAAAAGAGAATAAGAAGTTAATCAGTTGTAATTTCAATTTTAATTATTTCTTTTAATCAAAAATCAATAAAGTATTTAACTTATACAACAAATCCGTAAATTCTAATTAAATCGAAATAATACTCGAATTAGCACATTTTCAAATGATTCCGGTTTTAACAAGTTTTACTATATATACAAATACAAACCCTTTACAAAAGTATTCAAATTCTTTTCAAGGTTTTCCGTATCGTGGTTTTACTTTCAAGTGTGACTAAATTCTTTTCTTGAAATCTAATGTAAAGCTACTACTATGATAAATAAAATCAATCGGTACTCGTTTTAAATTCAAGGTATATTCCCCAAGATCTATTCGACCGCGTCAAAGTTCAACGAACAGAGTAATTTAGAGGTCAGCTAATGCATATGATGTAATTATTGTGCATGAACTTTCTAAAGATCAAGTCTAAAAACGTTATATTACAACTAGTTTGTGTATTGTCATTATTAATGGCTGATTGACTTCATTCATATTTCTACATTACCTTTCTAAACGCATTTTAAAATGTACAGTTAGTTCCGCCTGCATTTGAAAATCCCACACACACACACACACACAAACATATTATATAAGTATGGCATTCAATTCTTATCGGCCAACGCACTAATTCACATTTGTTATTATTCTCGTCCAATAATCCATTTATAATCACCACCAAGATTAGCGGCATACTAATACACTTAGTATATACTTAGCTGTAGATATGGCGTGCGTGTCTATACTCACACATCACTGAACATGAATCGGCTAGTTAAGCGATTTTATACATATCTCATTTACAAAAAAAAAAAATCGCGAGTATTTTTCCAAAGAAAGTCATTCATGTATCCGAGCGGCGCTTTATAAAAACTGCCTAATCCACATATCGTAACCTCCATTTGGCTAATATTTATATCGCAAAAATCTACGATAAGTTTTTTTTTTTGTTTTGGTCATGTTTTTACAATCTCGCGATTTACAAAACAAAATGACAATGCGGAAAACTAACTTCACAAGTATAGGTAAAACAATAACAGTACGACTATTTTTTTATCTAAATATTATGGCTGGATTATACGATAGCTTTTTAACCAAAGTCTTATTATTTTGTTATTGAAGGAAGAAGTGAATTTGGAATTAAGTACAAACGGCATGACAATATTGTTGACAAACGATATACTGTTCAAGGTAGCTAAAAATTTTATTACCCCCGATTTTAGAATCAAAACATTTAGAGTCTTAGAATAAAGCAAAAAATTACGTTTGATATCCGCCATAAACAAATCGTATAAAATCTATGACATCGTCGAATATTTAATTTAATCGACCTTGACATAATTAAACATTTTGTAATTAAATTACAAATTTGAAGTTCATTTCCATCAAGTTTATACGTAGCAATTAAACCAAAATATTTTTTTGTTACAGTGGAACGCAAGACTTTTTATCCGTCTTAAGAAAAAAGGTTAAAAAACACTGGAATTATATAATCTTTTGAGTACGTCTGCACAATTAAATATACAGAAACAAATAATAGCTAATTGTCGTTATCTATTTATTAATTGATTTTATATAATTATAAAATGGAACAATTTGCGCCAGTTACGTATTCATATATAGCTTGAATGCCATTTTTGGTTGTTGTTAATTTGAATCTGAACAAAGAAGTTTTCATTCGGTTTTCTCGGTATTTTAAGTATCATAATTTATCTAGTGTTAATCAACGTATTTGAGAACCGTAACAAATACAAACAGCATGGTGTCTACTTACTGTTTTTTAATTGAACGTTTTTATTTAATTCCTATATACAATTTAATATTTGCATGAGTGTACATTATGAATATACTAGAAATTAATTTAACCAAAATTCGACATTGAAATAAATTAATGGTTATAAATACTTAAGATGCTGCCATCTGTTGTAAAAATATTGTTACTTACGGCAGAATATTTACAAAAGCGCCGAAATGTATAGCAATTTTGCGATGAATAGCCCAACTTAATTGGAGTTTAATTTCGAATATGACATCTGCGTGATTCATTAACCAACATCATTTTTACATTATTAAAAAATATTATAAAAAGTTAAAAAATTATACAATAAAAGATAACGACATCAATAGATCTAACATTTAACAACAAAAGTTTAGCGATTCGATTTTTAAATTCATCTCTGGAAATATTGAAACCACAGCTTGAAATTTAATCATGATCATATTTCTGGGACCACGTCCTCTGCACAAAGTTCCGGCCTACATGACATGAGAGAAAATATTGTTTCCCCCGCTCAGAATTGTCCCGTCACCTCCTTCTGCCTGGGGACCTGGAATGTGCGAGGTCTTAACAACTCCCAAAAGCGCGACACCATTGACTCCATTTTGCTCAAAAACAATGTACACATATGTAGCGTACAAGAAATAAACATGTGCGCCGGAGTCTGTTCTTCAAAAAACTACACATGAGGGGTGGGTATTGTAGGAAGAAAACATACCCTCATCCAAACTAAGGGACTTAAAAGCTATTTTGGGGCCACACTTACGCTATATGGTAAAATGGTCGATGGCAATGTACTTTACATATCAGTGTATGTTCCCACCCCACACCTTCCAATTCAACTGCCGTCTATTCTCCAAGATATTCGCAAAATTGCTCTCGATAGCTGTCCGTTGTTCCCCAATATACGACATTGTGTTGCTTGGCGATTTCAACGCCCACTTGAGTCGCAATAATTTACGCACTGAGAAGGAGAATGAAATTGCTCTCCAGCTACTCACACGCTCTGCCCAGTAATTTAATCACACTTTACATGGGCGACGATGAAACCTAGTAGCCTGGACAGATGGTAGAAACTACGATTTAAACCCAAAGTGGCACAATATTTGCAAATGTCAAAATTTATTATTTGTGGAACAGGAAATGGCAATCGAAACATGGTAGAAGAGTAAATATTGTTGGGCCAGAATTTTTTTTTGTTTAGTATTTTTCATTAAAAATCAAATTTTATGGAATCTGAAGTAATAACCAGGCGATTTAAACCCAAAGCGGCACAATATTTGCAAATATCAAAATTTATTATTTGTGGTATTGGCCATGGCAATCGAAATATGGTAGCAGTGTATGCATTTTTGGCCCAGAATTTGTTTTGGTGTTTTTCAATAAAAATTAAATTTTTCTATGAAATTTGAAGTAATAACCAGGCGATTTAAACCCAAAGTGGCACAATATTTGCAAATGTCAAAATTTATTATTTGTGGAACAGGAAATGGCAATCGAAACATGGTAGAAGAGTAAATATTGTTGGAGCAGAATTTTTTTTTTTTAGTATTTTTCATTAAAAATCAAATTTTATGGAATCTGAAGTAATAACCAGGCGATTTAAACCCAAAGTGGCACAATATTTGCAAATGTCAAAATTTATTATTTGTGGAACAGGAAATGGCAATCGAAACATGGTAGAAGAGTAAATATTGTTAGAGCAGAATTTTTTTTTTTTAGTATTTTTCATTAAAAATCAAATTTTATGGAATCTGAAGTAATAACCAGGCGATTTAAACCCAAAGTGGCACAATATTTGCAAATGTCAAAATTTATTATTTATGGTATTGGCCATGGCAATCGAAATGTGGTAGCAGTGTATACATTTTTGGCCCAGAATTTTAAATTAAAGAAGAAGAAAAATTAAATTTTTCTATGAAATTTGAGGTAATAACCAGGCGATTTAAACCCAAAGTGGCACAATATTTGCAAATGTCAAAATTTATTATTTATGGTATTGGCCATGGCAATCGAAATGTGGTAGCAGTGTATACATTTTTGGCCCAGAATTTTTTTTGGTGTTTTCCATTAAAAATCAAATTTTTCTATGAAATTTGAGGTAATAACCAGGCGATTTAAACCCAAAGTGGCACAATATTTGCAAATGTCAAAATTTATTATTTATGGTATTGGCCATGGCAATCGAAATGTGGTAGCAGTGTATACATTTTTGACCCAGAATTTGTTTTGGTGTTTTTGAATAAAAATTAAATTTTTCTATGAAATTTGAAGTAATAACCAGGCGATTTAAACCCAAAGTGGCACAATATTTTCAAATATCAAAATTTATTATTTATGGTATTGGCCATGGCAATCGAAATGTGGTAGCAGTGTATACATTTTTGGCCCAGAATTTTTTTTGGTGTTTTTGAATATAAATCAAATTTTATGAAATTTGAAGTAATAACCAGGCGATTTAAACCCAAAGTGGCACAATATTTGCAAATGTCAAAATTTATTATTTATGGTATTGGCCATGGCAATCGAAATGTGGTAGCAGTGTATACATTTTTGGCCCAGAATTTTTTTTGGTGTTTTTGAATAAAAATTAAATTTTTCTATGAAATTTGAAGTAATAACCCGGCGATTTAAACCCGAAGTGGCACAATATTTGCAAATGTCAAAATTTATTATTTGTGGAACAGGAAATGGCAATCGAAACATGGTAGAAGAGTAAATATTGTTGGAGCAGAATTTTTTTTTTTTAGTATTTTTCATTAAAAATCAAATTTTATGGAATTTGAAGTAATAACCAGGCGATTTAAACCCAAAGTGGCACAATATTTTCAAATATCAAAATTTATTATTTATGGTATTGGCCATGGCAATCGAAATGTGGTAGCAGTGTATACATTTTTGGCCCAGAATTTTTTTTGGTGTTTTTGAATATAAATCAAATTTTATGAAATTTGAAGTAATAACCAGGCGATTTATACCCAAAGTGGCACAATATTTGCAAATGTCAAAATTTATTATTTATGGTATTGGCCATGGCAATCGAAATGTGGTAGCAGTGTATACATTTTTGGCCCAGAATTTTTTTTGGTGTTTTTGAATAAAAATTAAATTTTTCTATGAAATTTGAAATAATAACCCGGCGATTTAAACCCGAAGTGGCACAATATTTGCAAATGTCAAAATTTATTATTTGTGGAACAGGAAATGGCAATCGAAACATGGTAGAAGAGTAAATATTGTTGGAGCAGAATTTTTTTTTTTTAGTATTTTTCATTAAAAATCAAATTTTATGGAATTTGAAGTAATAACCAGGCGATTTAAACCCAAAGTGGCACAATATTTTCAAATATCAAAATTTATTATTTATGGTATTGGCCATGGCAATCGAAATGTGGTAGCAGTGTATACATTTTTGGCCCAGAATTTTTTTTTGGTGTTTCTGAATATAAATCAAATTTTATGAAATTTGAAGTAATAACCAGGCGATTTAAACCCAAAGTGGCGCAATATTTGCAAATGTCAAAATTTATTATTTATGGTATTGGCCATGGCAATCGAAATGTGGTAGCAGTGTATACATTTTTGGCCCAGAATTTTTTTTGGTGTTTTTGAATAAAAATTAAATTTTTCTATGAAATTTGAAGTAATAACCAGGCGATTTAAACCCGAAGTGGCACAATATTTGCAAATGTCAAAATTTATTATTTGTGGAACAGGAAATGGCAATCGAAACATGGTAGAAGAGTAAATATTGTTGAAGCAGAATTTTTTTTTTTAGTATTTTTCATTAAAAATCAAATTTTATGGAATTTGAAGTAATAACCAGGCGATTTAAACCCAAAGTGGCGCAATATTTGCAAATGTCAAAATTTATTATTTATGGTATTGGCCATGGCAATCGAAATGTGGTAGCAGTGTATACATTTTTGGCCCAGAATTTTTTTGGTGTTTTCCCATAAAAAAACAAATTTTTCTATGAAATTTCAGGTAATAACCAGGCGATTTAAACCCAAAGTGGCACAATATTTGCAAATGTCAAAATTTATTATTTATGGTATTGGCCATGGCAATCGAAATGTGGTAGCAGTGTATACATTTTTGGCCCAGAATTTGTTTTGGTGTTTTTCAATAAAAATTAAATTTTTCTATGAAATTTGAAGTAATAACCAGGCGATTTAAACCCAAAGTGGCACAATATTTGCAAATGTCAAAATTTATTATTTATGGTATTGGCCATGGCAATCGAAATGTGGTAGCAGTGTATACATTTTTGGCCCAGAATTTTTTTTGGTGTTTTTGAATAAAAATTAAATTTTTCTATGAAATTTGAAGTAATAACCAGGCGATTTAAACCCGAAGTGGCACAATATTTGCAAATGTCAAAATTTATTATTTGTGGAACAGGAAATGGCAATCGAAACATGGTAGAAGAGTAAATATTGTTGGAGCAGAATTTTTTTTTTTAGTATTTTTCATTAAAAATCAAATTTTATGGAATTTGAAGTAATAACCAGGCGATTTAATCCCAAAGTGGCGTAATATTTGCAAATGTCAAAATTTATTATTTATGGTATTGGCCATGGCAATCGAAATGTGGTAGCAGTGTATACATTTTTGGCCCAGAATTTTTTTTGGTGTTTTTGAATAAAAATTAAATTTTTCTATGAAATTTGAAGTAATAACCAGGCGATTTAAACCCAAAGTGGCACAATATTTGCAAATGTCAAAATTTATTATTTGTGGAACAGGAAATGGCAATCGAAACATGGTAGAAGAGTAAATATTGTTGGAGCAGAATTTTTTTTTTTTAGTATTTTTCATTAAAAATCAAATTTTATGGAATTTGAAGTAATAACCAGGCGATTTAAACCCAAAGTGGCGCAATATTTGCAAATGTCAAAATTTATTATTTATGGTATTGGCCATGGCAATCGAAATGTGGTAGCAGTGTATACATTTTTGGCCCAGAATTTTTTTTGGTGTTTTTGAATAAAAATTAAATTTTTCTATTAAATTTGAAGTAATAACCAGGCGATTTAAACCCGAAGTGGCACAATATTTGCAAATGTCAAAATTTATTATTTGTGGAACAGGAAATGGCAATCGAAACATGGTAGAAGAGTAAATATTGTTGGAGCAGAATTTTTTTTTTTAGTATTTTTCATTAAAAATCAAATTTTATGGAATTTGAAGTAATAACCAGGCGATTTAAACCCAAAGTGGCGCAATATTTGCAAATGTCAAAATTTATTATTTATGGTATTGGCCATGGCAATCGAAATGTGGTAGCAGTGTATACATTTTTGGCCCAGAATTTTTTTTGGTGTTTTTGAATAAAAATTAAATTTTTCTATGAAATTTGAAGTAATAACCAGGCGATTTAAACCCAAAGTGGCACAATATTTGCAAATGTCAAAATTTATTATTTGTGGAACAGGAAATGGCAATCGAAACATGGTAGAAGAGTAAATATTGTTGGAGCAGAATTTTTTTTTTTTAGTATTTTTCATTAAAAATCAAATTTTATGGAATTTGAAGTAATAACCAGGCGATTTAAACCCAAAGTGGCACAATATTTGCAAATGTCAAAATTTATTATTTATGGTATTGACCATGGCAATCGAAATGTGGTAGCAGTGTATACATTTTTGGCCCAGAATTTTTTTTGGTGTTTTTGAATAAAAATTAAATTTTTCTATGAAATTTGAAGTAATAACCAGGCGATTTAAACCCAAAGTGGCACAATATTTGCAAATGTCAAAATTTATTATTTGTGGAACAGGAAATGACAATCGAAATGTGGTAGAAGAGTAAATATTGTTGGAGCAGAATTTTTTTTTTTAGTATTTTTCATTAAAAATCAAATTTTATGGAATTTGAAGTAATAACCAGGCGATTTAAACCCAAAGTGGCGCAATATTTGCAAATGTCAAAATTTATTATTTATGGTATTGGCCATGGCAATCGAAATGTGGTAGCAGTGTATACATTTTTGGCCCAGAATTTTTTTGGTGTTTTTCAATAAAAATTAAATTTTTCTATGAAATTTGAAGTAATAACCAGGCGATTTAAACCCAAAGTGGCACAATATTTGCAAATGTCAAAATTTATTATTTGTGGAACAGGAAATGGCAATCGAAACATGGTAGAAGAGTAAATATTGTTGGAGCAGAATTTTTTTTTTTTAGTATTTTTCATTAAAAATCAAATTTTATGGAATTTGAAGTAATAACCAGGCGATTTAAACCCAAAGTGGCGCAATATTTGCAAATGTCAAAATTTATTATTTATGGTATTGGCCATGGCAATCGAAATGTGGTAGTAGTGTATACTTTTTTGGCCCAGAATTTTTTTTGGTGTTTTTGAATAAAAATTAAATTTTTCTATGAAATTTGAAGTAATAACCAGGCGATTTAAACCCAAAGTGGCGCAATATTTGCAAATGTCAAAATTTATTATTTGTGGAACAGGAAATGGCAATCGAAACATGGTAGAAGAGTAAATATTGTTGGAGCAGAATTTTTTTTTTTTTAGTATTTTTCATTAAAAATCAAATTTTATGGAATTTGAAGTAATAACCAGGCGATTTAAACCCAAAGTGGCGCAATATTTGCAAATGTCAAAATTTATTATTTATGGTATTGGCCATGGCAATCGAAATGTGGTAGCAGTGTATACACTTTTGGCCCAGGATTTTTTTTGGTGTTTTTGAATAAAAATTAAATTTTTCTATGAAATTTGAAGTAATAACCAGGCGATTTAAACCCAAAGTGGCACAATATTTGCAAATGTCAAAATTTCTTATTTGTGGAACAGGAAATGGCAATCGAAACATGGTAGAAGAGTAAATATTGTTGGAGCAGAATTTTTTTTTTTTTAGTATTTTTCATTAAAAATCAAATTTTATGGAATTTGAAGTAATAACCAGGCGATTTAAACCCAAAGTGGCGCAATATTTGCAAATGTCAAAATTTATTATTTATGGTATTGGCCATGGCAATCGAAATGTGGTAGCAGTGTATACATTTTTGGCCCAGAATTTTTTTTGGTGTTTTTGAATAAAAATTAAATTTTTCTATGAAATTTGAAGTAATAACCAGGCGATTTAAACCCAAAGTGGCACAATATTTGCAAATGTCAAAATTTATTATTTGTGGAACAGGAAATGGCAATCGAAACATGGTAGAAGAGTAAATATTGTTGGAGCAGAATTTTTTTTTTTTTAGTATTTTTCATTAAAAATCAAATTTTATGGAATTTGAAGTAATAACCAGGCGATTTAAACCCAAAGTGGCGCAATATTTGCAAATGTCAAAATTTATTATTTATGGTATTGGCCATGGCAATCGAAATGTGGTAGCAGTGTATACATTTTTGGCCCAGAATTTTTTTTGGTGTTTTTGAATAAAAATTAAATTTTTCTATGAAATTTGAAGTAATAACCAGGCGATTTAAACCCAAAGTGGCACAATATTTGCAAATGTCAAAATTTATTATTTGTGGAACAGGAAATGACAATCGAAACATGGTAGAAGAGTAAATATTGTTGGAGCAGAATTTTTTTTTTTAGTATTTTTCATTAAAAATCAAATTTTATGAAATTTGAAGTAATAACCAGGCGATTTAAACCCAAAGTGGCGCAATATTTGCAAATGTCAAAATTTATTATTTATGGTATTGGCCATGGCAATCGAAATGTGGTAGCAGTGTATACATTTTTGGCCCAGAATTTTTTTTGGTGTTTTTCAATAAAAATTAAATTTTTCTATGAAATTTGAAGTAATAACCAGGCGATTTAAACCCAAAGTGGCGCAATATTTGCAAATGTCAAAATTTATTATTTATGGTATTGGCCATGGCAATCGAAATGTGGTAGCAGTGTATACATTTTTGGCCCAGGATTTTTTTTGGTGTTTTTGAATAAAAATTAAATTTTTCTATGAAATTTGAAGTAATAACCAGGCGATTTAAACCCAAAGTGGCACAATATTTGCAAATGTCAAAATTTATTATTTATGGTATTGGCCATGGCAATCGAAATGTGGTAGCAGTGTATACATTTTTGGCCCAGAATTTTTTTTGATGTTTTTGAATAAAAATTAAATTTTTCTATGAAATTTGAAGTAATAACCAGGCGATTTAAACCCAAAGTGGCACAATATTTGCAAATGTCAAAATTTCTTATTTGTGGAACAGGAAATGGCAATCGAAACATGGTAGAAGAGTAAATATTGTTGGAGCAGAATTTTTTTTTTTTAGTATTTTTCATTAAAAATCAAATTTTATGGAATTTGAAGTAATAACCAGGCGATTTAAACCCAAAGTGGCGCAATATTTGCAAATGTCAAAATTTATTATTTATGGTATTGGCCATGGCAATCGAAATGTGGTAGCAGTGTATACATTTTTGGCCCAGAATTTTTTTTGGTGTTTTTGAATAAAAATTAAATTTTTCTATGAAATTTGAAGTAATAACCAGGCGATTTAAACCCAAAGTGGCACAATATTTGCAAATGTCAAAATTTATTATTTGTGGAACAGGAAATGGCAATCGAAACATGGTAGAAGAGTAAATATTGTTGGAGCAGAATTTTTTTTTTTTAGTATTTTTCATTAAAAATCAAATTTTATGGAATTTGAAGTAATAACCAGGCGATTTAAACCCAAAGTGGCACAATATTTGCAAATGTCAAAATTTATTATTTATGGTATTGACCATGGCAATCGAAATGTGGTAGCAGTGTATACATTTTTGGCCCAGAATTTTTTTTGGTGTTTTTGAATATAAATCAAATTTTATGAAATTTGAAGTAATAACCAGGCGATTTAAACCCAAAGTGGCGCAATATTTGCAAATGTCAAAATTTATTATTTATGGTATTGGCCATGGCAATCGAAATGTGGTAGCAGTGTATACATTTTTGGCCCAGAATTTTTTTTGGTGTTTTTGAATAAAAATTAAATTTTTCTATGAAATTTGAAGTAATAACCAGGCGATTTAAACCCGAAGTAGCACAATATTTGCAAATGTCAAAATTTATTATTTGTGGAACAGGAAATGGCAATCGAAACATGGTAGAAGAGTAAATATTGTTGGAGCAGAATTTTTTTGTTTAGTATTTTTCATTAAAAATCAAATTTTATGGAATTTGAAGTAATAACCAGGCGATTTAAACCCAAAGTGGCGCAATATTTGCAAATGTCAAAATTTATTATTTATGGTATTGGCCATGGCAATCGAAATGTGGTAGCAGTGTATACATTTTTGGCCCAGAATTTTTTTGGTGTTTTCCCATAAAAAAACAAATTTTTCTATGAAATTTGAGGTAATAACCAGGCGATTTAAACCCAAAGTGGCACAATATTTGCAAATGTCAAAATTTATTATTTATGGTATTGGCCATGGCAATCGAAATGTGGTAGCAGTGTATACATTTTTGGCCCAGAATTTGTTTTGGTGTTTTTCAATAAAAATTAAATTTTTCTATGAAATTTGAAGTAATAACCAGGCGATTTAAACCCAAAGTGGCACAATATTTGCAAATGTCAAAATTTATTATTTATGGTATTGGCCATGGCAATCGAAATGTGGTAGCAGTGTATACATTTTTGGCCCAGAATTTTTTTTGGTGTTTTTGAATAAAAATTAAATTTTTCTATGAAATTTGAAGTAATAACCAGGCGATTTAAACCCGAAGTGGCACAATATTTGCAAATGTCAAAATTTATTATTTGTGGAACAGGAAATGGCAATCGAAACATGGTAGAAGAGTAAATATTGTTGGAGCAGAATTTTTTTTTTTAGTATTTTTCATTAAAAATCAAATTTTATGGAATTTGAAGTAATAACCAGGCGATTTAATCCCAAAGTGGCGTAATATTTGCAAATGTCAAAATTTATTATTTATGGTATTGGCCATGGCAATCGAAATGTGGTAGCAGTGTATACATTTTTGGCCCAGAATTTTTTTTGGTGCTTTTGAATAAAAATTAAATTTTTCTATGAAATTTGAAGTAATAACCAGGCGATTTAAACCCAAAGTGGCACAATATTTGCAAATGTCAAAATTTATTATTTGTGGAACAGGAAATGGCAATCGAAACATGGTAGAAGAGTAAATATTGTTGGAGCAGAATTTTTTTTTTTAGTATTTTTCATTAAAAATCAAATTTTATGGAATTTGAAGTAATAACCAGGCGATTTAAACCCAAAGTGGCGCAATATTTGCAAATGTCAAAATTTATTATTTATGGTATTGGCCATGGCAATCGAAATGTGGTAGCAGTGTATACATTTTTGGCCCAGAATTTTTTTTGGTGTTTTTGAATAAAAATTAAATTTTTCTATGAAATTTGAAGTAATAACCAGGCGATTTAAACCCAAAGTGGCACAATATTTGCAAATGTCAAAATTTATTATTTGTGGAACAGGAAATGGCAATCGAAACATGGTAGAAGAGTAAATATTGTTGGAGCAGAATTTTTTTTTTTTAGTATTTTTCATTAAAAATCAAATTTTATGGAATTTGAAGTAATAACCAGGCGATTTAAACCCAAAGTGGCACAATATTTGCAAATGTCAAAATTTATTATTTATGGTATTGACCATGGCAATCGAAATGTGGTAGCAGTGTATACATTTTTGGCCCAGAATTTTTTTTGGTGTTTTTCAATAAAAATTAAATTTTTCTATGAAATTTGAAGTAATAACCAGGCGATTTAAACCCAAAGTGGCACAATATTTGCAAATGTCAAAATTTATTATTTGTGGAACAGGAAATGACAATCGAAATGTGGTAGAAGAGTAAATATTGTTGGAGCAGAATTTTTTTTTTTAGTATTTTTCATTAAAAATCAAATTTTATGGAATTTGAAGTAATAACCAGGCGATTTAAACCCAAAGTGGCGCAATATTTGCAAATGTCAAAATTTATTATTTATGGTATTGGCCATGGCAATCGAAATGTGGTAGCAGTGTATACATTTTTGGCCCAGAATTTTTTTGGTGTTTTTCAATAAAAATTAAATTTGTCTATGAAATTTGAAGTAATAACCAGGCGATTTAAACCCAAAGTGGCACAATATTTGCAAATGTCAAAATTTATTATTTGTGGAACAGGAAATGGCAATCGAAACATGGTAGAAGAGTAAATATTGTTGGAGCAGAATTTTTTTTTTTTAGTATTTTTCATTAAAAATCAAATTTTATGGAATTTGAAGTAATAACCAGGCGATTTAAACCCAAAGTGGCGCAATATTTGCAAATGTCAAAATTTATTATTTATGGTATTGGCCATGGCAATCGAAATGTGGTAGTAGTGTATACTTTTTTGGCCCAGAATTTTTTTTGGTGTTTTTGAATAAAAATTAAATTTTTCTATGAAATTTGAAGTAATAACCAGGCGATTTAAACCCAAAGTGGCACAATATTTGCAAATGTCAAAATTTATTATTTGTGGAACAGGAAATGGCAATCGAAACATGGTAGAAGAGTAAATATTGTTGGAGCAGAATTTTTTTTTTTTTAGTATTTTTCATTAAAAATCAAATTTTATGGAATTTGAAGTAATAACCAGGCGATTTAAACCCAAAGTGGCGCAATATTTGCAAATGTCAAAATTTATTATTTATGGTATTGGCCATGGCAATCGAAATGTGGTAGCAGTGTATACACTTTTGGCCCAGGATTTTTTTTGGTGTTTTTGAATAAAAATTAAATTTTTCTATGAAATTTGAAGTAATAACCAGGCGATTTAAACCCAAAGTGGCACAATATTTGCAAATGTCAAAATTTCTTATTTGTGGAACAGGAAATGGCAATCGAAACATGGTAGAAGAGTAAATATTGTTGGAGCAGAATTTTTTTTTTTTTAGTATTTTTCATTAAAAATCAAATTTTATGGAATTTGAAGTAATAACCAGGCGATTTAAACCCAAAGTGGCGCAATATTTGCAAATGTCAAAATTTATTATTTATGGTATTGGCCATGGCAATCGAAATGTGGTAGCAGTGTATACATTTTTGGCCCAGAATTTTTTTTGGTGTTTTTGAATAAAAATTAAATTTTTCTATGAAATTTGAAGTAATAACCAGGCGATTTAAACCCAAAGTGGCACAATATTTGCAAATGTCAAAATTTCTTATTTGTGGAACAGGAAATGGCAATCGAAACATGGTAGAAGAGTAAATATTGTTGGAGCAGAATTTTTTTTTTTTTAGTATTTTTCATTAAAAATCAAATTTTATGGAATTTGAAGTAATAACCAGGCGATTTAAACCCAAAGTGGCGCAATATTTGCAAATGTCAAAATTTATTATTTATGGTATTGGCCATGGCAATCGAAATGTGGTAGCAGTGTATACATTTTTGGCCCAGAATTTTTTTTGGTGTTTTTGAATAAAAATTAAATTTTTCTATGAAATTTGAAGTAATAACCAGGCGATTTAAACCCAAAGTGGCACAATATTTGCAAATGTCAAAATTTATTATTTGTGGAACAGGAAATGACAATCGAAACATGGTAGAAGAGTAAATATTGTTGGAGCAGAATTTTTTTTTTTAGTATTTTTCATTAAAAATCAAATTTTATGAAATTTGAAGTAATAACCAGGCGATTTAAACCCAAAGTGGCGCAATATTTGCAAATGTCAAAATTTATTATTTATGGTATTGGCCATGGCAATCGAAATGTGGTAGCAGTGTATACATTTTTGGCCCAGAATTTTTTTTGGTGTTTTTCAATAAAAATTAAATTTTTCTATGAAATTTGAAGTAATAACCAGGCGATTTAAACCCAAAGTGGCGCAATATTTGCAAATGTCAAAATTTATTATTTATGGTATTGGCCATGGCAATCGAAATGTGGTAGCAGTGTATACATTTTTGGCCCAGGATTTTTTTTGGTGTTTTTGAATAAAAATTAAATTTTTCTATGAAATTTGAAGTAATAACCAGGCGATTTAAACCCAAAGTGGCACAATATTTGCAAATGTCAAAATTTATTATTTATGGTATTGGCCATGGCAATCGAAATGTGGTAGCAGTGTATACATTTTTGGCCCAGAATTTTTTTTGATGTTTTTGAATAAAAATTAAATTTTTCTATGAAATTTGAAGTAATAACCAGGCGATTTAAACCCAAAGTGGCACAATATTTGCAAATGTCAAAATTTATTATTTGTGGAACAGGAAATGGCAATCGAAACATGGTAGAAGAGTAAATATTGTTGGAGCAGAATTTTTTTTTTTTGTATTTTTCATTAAAAATCAAATTTTATGGAATTTGAAGTAATAACCAGGCGATTTAAACCCAAAGTGGCGCAATATTTGCAAATGTCAAAATTTATTATTTATGGTATTGGCCATGGCAATCGAAATGTGGTAGCAATACATTTTTGGCCCAGAATTTTTTTTGGTGTTTTTGAATAAAAATCAAATTTTTCTATGAAATTTGAAGTAATAACCAGGCGATTTAAACCCAAAGTGGCACAATATTTGCAAATGTCAAAATTTATTATTTATGGTATTGGCCATGGCAATCGAAATGTGGTAGCAGTGTATACATTTTTGGCCCAGAATTTTTTTTGGTGTTTTTGAATAAAAATTAAATTTTTCTATGAAATTTGAAGTAATAACCAGGCGATTTAAACCCAAAGTGGCACAATATTTGCAAATGTCAAAATTTATTATTTATGGTATTGGCCATGGCAATCGAAATGTGGTAGCAGTGTATACATTTTTGGCCCAGAATTTTTTTTGGTGTTTTTGAATAAAAATTAAATTTTTCTATGAAATTTGAAGTAATAACCAGGCGATTTAAACCCAAAGTGGCACAATATTTGCAAATGTCAAAATTTATTATTTGTGGAACAGGAAATGGCAATCGAAACATGGTAGAAGAGTAAATATTGTTGGAGCAGAATTTTTTTTTTTTAGTATTTTTCATTAAAAATCAAATTTTATGGAATCTGAAGTAATAACCAGGCGATTTAAACCCAAAGTGGCACAATATTTGCAAATGTCAAAATTTATTATTTATGGTATTGGCCATGGCAATCGAAATGTGGTAGCAGTGTATACATTTTTGGCCCAGAATTTTTTTTGGTGTTTTTGAATAAAAATTAAATTTTTCTATGAAATTTGAAGTAATAACCAGGCGATTTAAACCCAAAGTGGCACAATATTTGCAAATGTCAAAATTTATTATTTGTGGAACAGGAAATGGCAATCGAAACATGGTAGAAGAGTAAATATTGTTGGAGCAGAATTTTTTTTTTTTAGTATTTTTCATTAAAAATCAAATTTTATGGAATTTGAAGTAATAACCAGGCGATTTAAACCCAAAGTGGCGCAATATTTGCAAATGTCAAAATTTATTATTTATGGTATTGGCCATGGCAATCGAAATGTGGTAGCAGTGTATACATTTTTGGCCCAGAATTTTTTTTGGTGTTTTTGAATAAAAATTAAATTTTTCTATGAAATTTGAAGTAATAACCAGGCGATTTAAACCCAAAGTGGCACAATATTTGCAAATGTCAAAATTTATTATTTGTGGAACAGGAAATGACAATCGAAACATGGTAGAAGAGTAAATATTGTTGGAGCAGAATTTTTTTTTTAGTATTTTTCATTAAAAATCAAATTTTATGAAATTTGAAGTAATAACCAGGCGATTTAAACCCAAAGTGGCGCAATATTTGCAAATGTCAAAATTTATTATTTATGGTATTGGCCATGGCAATCGAAATGTGGTAGCAGTGTATACATTTTTGGCCCAGAATTTTTTTTGGTGTTTTTCAATAAAAATTAAATTTTTCTATGAAATTTGAAGTAATAACCAGGCGATTTAAACCCAAAGTGGCGCAATATTTGCAAATGTCAAAATTTATTATTTATGGTATTGGCCATGGCAATCGAAATGTGGTAGCAGTGTATACATTTTTGGCCCAGGATTTTTTTTGGTGTTTTTGAATAAAAATTAAATTTTTCTATGAAATTTGAAGTAATAACCAGGCGATTTAAACCCAAAGTGGCACAATATTTGCAAATGTCAAAATTTATTATTTATGGTATTGGCCATGGCAATCGAAATGTGGTAGCAGTGTATACATTTTTGGCCCAGAATTTTTTTTGATGTTTTTGAATAAAAATTAAATTTTTCTATGAAATTTGAAGTAATAACCAGGCGATTTAAACCCAAAGTGGCACAATATTTGCAAATGTCAAAATTTATTATTTGTGGAACAGGAAATGGCAATCGAAACATGGTAGAAGAGTAAATATTGTTGGAGCAGAATTTTTTTTTTTTAGTATTTTTCATTAAAAATCAAATTTTATGGAATTTGAAGTAATAACCAGGCGATTTAAACCCAAAGTGGCGCAATATTTGCAAATGTCAAAATTTATTATTTATGGTATTGGCCATGGCAATCGAAATGTGGTAGCAATACATTTTTGGCCCAGAATTTTTTTTGGTGTTTTTGAATAAAAATCAAATTTTTCTATGAAATTTGAAGTAATAACCAGGCGATTTAAACCCAAAGTGGCACAATATTTGCAAATGTCAAAATTTATTATTTATGGTATTGGCCATGGCAATCGAAATGTGGTAGCAGTGTATACATTTTTGGCCCAGAATTTTTTTTGGTGTTTTTGAATAAAAATTAAATTTTTCTATGAAATTTGAAGTAATAACCAGGCGATTTAAACCCAAAGTGGCACAATATTTGCAAATGTCAAAATTTATTATTTATGGTATTGGCCATGGCAATCGAAATGTGGTAGCAGTGTATACATTTTTGGCCCAGAATTTTTTTTTGTGTTTTTGAATAAAAATTAAATTTTTCTATGAAATTTGAAGTAATAACCAGGCGATTTAAACCCAAAGTGGCACAATATTTGCAAATGTCAAAATTTATTATTTGTGGAACAGGAAATGGCAATCGAAACATGGTAGAAGAGTAAATATTGTTGGAGCAGAATTTTTTTTTTTTAGTATTTTTCATTAAAAATCAAATTTTATGGAATCTGAAGTAATAACCAGGCGATTTAAACCCAAAGTGGCACAATATTTGCAAATGTCAAAATTTATTATTTATGGTATTGGCCATGGCAATCGAAATGTGGTAGCAGTGTATACATTTTTGGCCCAGAATTTTTTTTGGTGTTTTTCAATAAAAATTAAATTTTTCTATGAAATTTGAAGTAATAACCAGGCGATTTAAACCCAAAGTGGCACAATATTTGCAAATGTCAAAATTTATTATTTGTGGAACAGGAAATGGCAATCGAAACATGGTAGAAGAGTAAATATTGTTGGAGCAGAATTTTTTTTTTTTAGTATTTTTCATTAAAAATCAAATTTTATGGAATTTGAAGTAATAACCAGGCGATTTAAACCCAAAGTGGCGCAATATTTGCAAATGTCAAAATTTATTATTTATGGTATTGGCCATGGCAATCGAAATGTGGTAGCAGTGTATACATTTTTGGCCCAGAATTTTTTTTGGTGTTTTTGAATAAAAATTAAATTTTTCTATGAAATTTGAAGTAATAACCAGGCGATTTAAACCCAAAGTGGCACAATATTTGCAAATGTCAAAATTTATTATTTATGGTATTGGCCATGGCAATCGAAATGTGGTAGCAGTGTATACATTTTTGGCCCAGAATTTTTTTTGGTGTTTTTGAATAAAAATTAAATTTTTCTATGAAATTTGAAGTAATAACCAGGCGATTTAAACCCAAAGTGGCACAATATTTGCAAATGTCAAAATTTATTATTTGTGGAACAGGAAATGGCAATCGAAACATGGTAGAAGAGTAAATATTGTTGGAGCAGAATTTTTTTTTTTAGTATTTTTCATTAAAAATCAAATTTTATGGAATTTGAAGTAATAACCAGGCGATTTAATCCCAAAGTGGCACAATATTTGCAAATGTCAAAATTTATTATTTATGGTATTGGCCATGGCAATCGAAATGTGGTAGCAGTGTATACATTTTTGGCCCAGAATTTTTTTTGGTGTTTTTGAATAAAAATTAAATTTTTCTATGAAATTTGAAGTAATAACCAGGCGATTTAAACCCAAAGTGGCACAATATTTGCAAATGTCAAAATTTATTATTTGTGGAACAGGAAATGGCAATCGAAACATGGTAGAAGAGTAAATATTGTTGGAGCAGAATTTTTTTTTTTTGTATTTTTCATTAAAAATCAAATTTTATGGAATTTGAAGTAATAACCAGGCGATTTAAACCCAAAGTGGCGCAATATTTGTAAATGTCAAAATTTATTATTTATGGTATTGGCCATGGCAATCGAAATGTGGTAGCAGTGTATACATTTTTGGCCCAGAATTTTTTTTGGTGTTTTTGAATAAAAATTAAATTTTTCTATGAAATTTGAAGTAATAACCAGGCGATTTAAACCCAAAGTGGCACAATATTTGCAAATGTCAAAATTTATTATTTGTGGAACAGGAAATGGCAATCGAAACATGGTAGAAGAGTAAATATTGTTGGAGCAGAATTTTTTTTTTTTTAGTATTTTTCATTAAAAATCAAATTTTATGGAATTTGAAGTAATAACCAGGCGATTTAAACCCAAAGTGGCGCAATATTTGCAAATGTCAAAATTTATTATTTATGGTATTGGCCATGGCAATCGAAATGTGGTAGCAGTGTATACATTTTTGGCCCAGAATTTTTTTTGGTGTTTTTGAATAAAAATTAAATTTTTCTATGAAATTTGAAGTAATAACCAGGCGATTTAAACCCAAAGTGGCACAATATTTGCAAATGTTAAAATTTATTATTTGTGGAACAGGAAATGGCAATCGAAACATGGTAGAAGAGTAAATATTGTTGGAGCAGAATTTTTTTTTTTTAGTATTTTTCATTAAAAATCAAATTTTATGGAATTTGAAGTAATAACCAGGCGATTTAAACCCAAAGTGGCACAATATTTGCAAATGTCAAAATTTATTATTTATGGTATTGGCCATGGCAATCGAAATGTGGTAGCAGTGTATACATTTTTGGCCCAGAATTTTTTTTGGTGTTTTTGAATAAAACTTAAATTTTTCTATGAAATTTGAAGTAATAACCAGGATTTAAACCCAAAGTGGCACAATATTTGCAAATGTCAAAATTTATTATTTGTGGAACAGGAAATGACAATCGAAACATGGTAGAAGAGTAAATATTGTTGGAGCAGAATTTTTTTTTTAGTATTTTTCATTAAAAATCAAATTTTATGGAATTTGAAGTAATAACCAGGCGATTTAAACCCAAAGTGGCGCAATATTTCCAAATGTCAAAATTTATTATTTATGGTATTGGCCATGGCAATCGAAATGTGGTAGCAGTGTATACATTTTTGGCCCAGAATTTTTTTTGGTGTTTTTGAATAAAAATTAAATTTTTCTATGAAATTTGAAGTAATAACCAGGCGATTTAAACCCAAAGTGGCACAATATTTGCAAATGTCAAAATTTATTATTTATGGTATTGGCCATGGCAATCGAAATGTGGTAGCAGTGTATACATTTTTGGCCCAGAATTTTTTTTGGTGTTTTTGAATAAAAATTAAATTTTTCTATGAAATTTGAAGTAATAACCAGGCGATTTAAACCCAAAGTGGCACAATATTTGCAAATGTCAAAATTTATTATTTGTGGAACAGGAAATGGCAATCGAAACATGGTAGAAGAGTAAATATTGTTGGAGCAGAATTTTTTTTTTTTAGTATTTTTCATTAAAAATCAAATTTTATGGAATTTGAAGTAATAACCAGGCGATTTAAACCCAAAGTGGCACAATATTTGCAAATGTCAAAATTTATTATTTATGGTATTGGCCATGGCAATCGAAATGTGGTAGTAGTGTATACTTTTTTGGCCCAGAATTTTTTTTGGTGTTTTTGAATAAAAATTAAATTTTTCTATGAAATTTGAAGTAATAACCAGGCGATTTAAACCCAAAGTGGCACAATATTTGCAAATGTCAAAATTTATTATTTGTGGAACAGGAAATGGCAATCGAAACATGGTAGAAGAGTAAATATTGTTGGAGCAGAATTTTTTTTTTAGTATTTTTCATTAAAAATCAAATTTTATGGAATTTGAAGTAATAACCAGGCGATTTAAACCCAAAGTGGCACAATATTTGCAAATGTCAAAATTTATTATTTATGGTATTGGCCATGGCAATCGAAATGTGGTAGCAGTGTATACATTTTTGGCCCAGAATTTTTTTGGTGTTTTTCAATAAAAATTAAATTTTTCTATGAAATTTGAAGTAATAACCAGGCGATTTAAACCCAAAGTGGCACAATATTTGCAAATGTCAAAATTTATTATTTATGGTATTGGCCATGGCAATCGAAATGTGGTAGCAGTGTATACACTTTTGGCCCAGGATTTTTTTTTGGTGTTTTTGAATAAAAATTAAATTTGTCTATGAAATTTGAAGTAATAACCAGGCGATTTAAACCCAAAGTGGCACAATATTTGCAAATGTCAAAATTTATTATTTATGGTATTGGCCATGGCAATCGAAATGTGGTAGCAGTGTATACATTTTTGGCCCAGAATTTTTTTTGATGTTTTTGAATAAAAATTAAATTTTTCTATGAAATTTGAAGTAATAACCAGGCGATTTAAACCCAAAGTGGCACAATATTTGCAAATGTCAAAATTTATTATTTGTGGAACAGGAAATGGCAATCGAAACATGGTAGAAGAGTAAATATTGTTGGAGCAGAATTTTTTTTTTTTAGTATTTTTCATTAAAAATCAAATTTTATGGAATTTGAAGTAATAACCAGGCGATTTAAACCCAAAGTGGCACAATATTTGCAAATGTCAAAATTTATTATTTATGGTATTGGCCATGGCAATCGAAATGTGGTAGCAGTGTATACATTTTTGGCCCAGAATTTTTTTTGGTGTTTTTGAATAAAAATTAAATTTTTCTATGAAATTTGAAGTAATAACCAGGCGATTTAAACCCAAAGTGGCACAATATTTGCAAATGTCAAAATTTATTATTTGTGGAACAGGAAATGACAATCGAAACATGGTAGAAGAGTAAATATTGTTGGAGCAGAATTTTTTTTTTTAGTATTTTTCATTAAAAATCAAATTTTATGGAATTTGAAGTAATAACCAGGCGATTTAAACCCAAAGTGGCGCAATATTTGCAAATGTCAAAATTTATTATTTATGGTATTGGCCATGGCAATCGAAATGTGGTAGCAGTGTATACATTTTTGGCCCAGAATTTTTTTTGGTGTTTTTGAATAAAAATTAAATTTTTCTATGAAATTTGAAGTAATAACCAGGCGATTTAAACCCAAAGTGGCACAATATTTGCAAATGTCAAAATTTATTATTTGTGGAACAGGAAATGGCAATCGAAACATGGTAGAAGAGTAAATATTGTTGGAGCAGAATTTTTTTTTTTTTAGTATTTTTCATTAAAAATCAAATTTTATGGAATTTGAAGTAATAACCAGGCGATTTAAACCCAAAGTGGCGCAATATTTGCAAATGTCAAAATTTATTATTTATGGTATTGGCCATGGCAATCGAAATGTGGTAGCAGTGTATACATTTTTGGCCCAGAATTTTTTTTGGTGTTTTTGAATAAAAATTAAATTTTTCTATGAAATTTGAAGTAATAACCAGGCGATTTAAACCCAAAGTGGCACAATATTTGCAAATGTCAAAATTTATTATTTGTGGAACAGGAAATGACAATCGAAACATGGTAGAAGAGTAAATATTGTTGGAGCAGAATTTTTTTTTTTAGTATTTTTCATTAAAAATCAAATTTTATGGAATTTGAAGTAATAACCAGGCGATTTAAACCCAAAGTGGCGCAATATTTGCAAATGTCAAAATTTATTATTTATGGTATTGGCCATGGCAATCGAAATGTGGTAGCAGTGTATACATTTTTGGCCCAGAATTTTTTTTGGTGTTTTTCAATAAAAATTAAATTTTTCTATGAAATTTGAAGTAATAACCAGGCGATTTAAACCCAAAGTGGCGCAATATTTGCAAATGTCAAAATTTATTATTTATGGTATTGGCCATGGCAATCGAAATGTGGTAGCAGTGTATACATTTTTGGCCCAGGATTTTTTTTGGTGTTTTTGAATAAAAATTAAATTTTTCTATGAAATTTGAAGTAATAACCAGGCGATTTAAACCCAAAGTGGCACAATATTTGCAAATGTCAAAATTTATTATTTATGGTATTGGCCATGGCAATCGAAATGTGGTAGCAGTGTATACATTTTTGGCCCAGAATTTTTTTTGGTGTTTTTGAATAAAAATTAAATTTTTCTATGAAATTTGAAGTAATAACCAGGCGATTTAAACCCAAAGTGGCACAATATTTGCAAATGTCAAAATTTATTATTTGTGGAACAGGAAATGGCAATCGAAACATGGTAGAAGAGTAAATATTGTTGGAGCAGAATTTTTTTTTTTTAGTATTTTTCATTAAAAATCAAATTTTATGGAATTTGAAGTAATAACCAGGCGATTTAAACCCAAAGTGGCGCAATATTTGCAAATGTCAAAATTTATTATTTATGGTATTGGCCATGGCAATCGAAATGTGGTAGCAATACATTTTTGGCCCAGAATTTTTTTTGGTGTTTTTGAATAAAAATCAAATTTTTCTATGAAATTTGAAGTAATAACCAGGCGATTTAAACCCAAAGTGGTACAATATTTGCAAATGTCAAAATTTATTATTTATGGTATTGGCCATGGCAATCGAAATGTGGTAGCAGTGTATACATTTTTGGCCCAGAATTTTTTTTGGTGTTTTTGAATAAAAATTAAATTTTTCTATGAAATTTGAAGTAATAACCAGGCGATTTAAACCCAAAGTGGCACAATATTTGCAAATGTCAAAATTTATTATTTATGGTATTGGCCATGGCAATCGAAATGTGGTAGCAGTGTATACATTTTTGGCCCAGAATTTGTTTTGGTGTTTTTGAATAAAAATTAAATTTTTCTATGAAATTTGAAGTAATAACCAGGCGATTTAAACCCAAAGTGGCACAATATTTGCAAATGTCAAAATTTATTATTTGTGGAACAGGAAATGGCAATCGAAACATGGTAGAAGAGTAAATATTGTTGGAGCAGAATTTTTTTTTTTTAGTATTTTTCATTAAAAATCAAATTTTATGGAATCTAAAGTAATAACCAGGCGATTTAAACCCAAAGTGGCACAATATTTGCAAATGTCAAAATTTATTATTTATGGTATTGGCCATGGCAATCGAAATGTGGTAGCAGTGTATACATTTTTGGCCCAGAATTTTTTTTGGTGTTTTTGAATAAAAATTAAATTTTTCTATGAAATTTGAAGTAATAACCAGGCGATTTAAACCCAAAGTGGCACAATATTTGCAAATGTCAAAATTTATTATTTGTGGAACAGGAAATGGCAATCGAAACATGGTAGAAGAGTAAATATTGTTGGAGCAGAATTTTTTTTTTTTAGTATTTTTCATTAAAAATCAAATTTTATGGAATCTGAAGTAATAACCAGGCGATTTAAACCCAAAGTGGCACAATATTTGCAAATGTCAAAATTTATTATTTATGGTATTGGCCATGGCAATCGAAATGTGGTAGCAGTGTATACATTTTTGGCCCAGAATTTTTTTTGGTGTTTTTGAATAAAAATTAAATTTTTCTATGAAATTTGAAGTAATAACCAGGCGATTTAAACCCAAAGTGGCACAATATTTGCAAATGTCAAAATTTATTATTTATGGTATTGGCCATGGCAATCGAAATGTGGTAGCAGTGTATACATTTTTGGCCCAGAATTTTTTTTGGTGTTTTTGAATAAAAATTAAATTTTTCTATGAAATTTGAAGTAATAACCAGGCGATTTAAACCCGAAGTGGCACAATATTTGCAAATGTCAAAATTTATTATTTGTGGAACAGGAAATGGCAATCGAAACATGGTAGAAGAGTAAATATTGTTGGAGCAGAATTTTTTTTTTTAGTATTTTTCATTAAAAATCAAATTTTATGGAATTTGAAGTAATAACCAGGCGATTTAATCCCAAAGTGGCACAATATTTGCAAATGTCAAAATTTATTATTTATGGTATTGGCCATGGCAATCGAAATGTGGTAGCAGTGTATACATTTTTGGCCCAGAATTTTTTTTGGTGTTTTTGAATAAAAATTAAATTTTTCTATGAAATTTGAAGTAATAACCAGGCGATTTAAACCCAAAGTGGCGCAATATTTGCAAATGTCAAAATTTATTATTTATGGTATTGGCCATGGCAATCGAAATGTGGTAGCAGTGTATACATTTTTGGCCCAGAATTTTTTTTGGTGTTTTTGAATAAAAATTAAATTTTTCTATGAAATTTGAAGTAATAACCAGGCGATTTAAACCCGAAGTGGCACAATATTTGCAAATGTCAAAATTTATTATTTGTGGAACAGGAAATGGCAATCGAAACATGGTAGAAGAGTAAATATTGTTGGAGCAGAATTTTTTTTTTTAGTATTTTTCATGAAAAATCAAATTTTATGAAATTTGAAGTAATAACCAGGCGATTTAAACCCAAAGTGGCGCAATATTTGCAAATGTCAAAATTTATTATTTATGGTATTGGCCATGGCAATCGAAATGTGGTAGCAGTGTATACATTTTTGGCCCAGAATTTTTTTTGGTGTTTTTGAATAAAAATTAAATTTTTCTATGAAATTTGAAGTAATAACCAGGCGATTTAAACCCAAAGTGGCACAATATTTGCAAATGTCAAAATTTATTATTTGTGGAACAGGAAATGGCAATCGAAACATGGTAGAAGAGTAAATATTGTTGGAGCAGAATTTTTTTTTTTTAGTATTTTTCATTAAAAATCAAATTTTATGGAATTTGAAGTAATAACCAGGCGATTTAAACCCAAAGTGGCACAATATTTGCAAATGTCAAAATTTATTATTTATGGTATTGGCCATGGCAATCGAAATGTGGTAGCAGTGTATACATTTTTGGCCCAGAATTTTTTTTGGTGTTTTTGAATAAAAATTAAATTTTTCTATGAAATTTGAAGTAATAACCAGGATTTAAACCCAAAGTGGCACAATATTTGCAAATGTCAAAATTTATTATTTGTGGAACAGGAAATGACAATCGAAACATGGTAGAAGAGTAAATATTGTTGGAGCAGAATTTTTTTTTTAGTATTTTTCATTAAAAATCAAATTTTATGGAATTTGAAGTAATAACCAGGCGATTTAAACCCAAAGTGGCGCAATATTTCCAAATGTCAAAATTTATTATTTATGGTATTGGCCATGGCAATCGAAATGTGGTAGCAGTGTATACATTTTTGGCCCAGAATTTTTTTTGGTGTTTTTCAATAAAAATTAAATTTTTCTATGAAATTTGAAGTAATAACCAGGCGATTTAAACCCAAAGTGGCACAATATTTGCAAATGTCAAAATTTATTATTTATGGTATTGGCCATGGCAATCGAAATGTGGTAGCAGTGTATACATTTTTGGCCCAGAATTTTTTTTGGTGTTTTTGAATAAAAATTAAATTTTTCTATGAAATTTGAAGTAATAACCAGGCGATTTAAACCCAAAGTGGCACAATATTTGCAAATGTCAAAATTTATTATTTGTGGAACAGGAAATGGCAATCGAAACATGGTAGAAGAGTAAATATTGTTGGAGCAGAATTTTTTTTTTTTAGTATTTTTCATTAAAAATCAAATTTTATGGAATTTGAAGTAATAACCAGGCGATTTAAACCCAAAGTGGCACAATATTTGCAAATGTCAAAATTTATTATTTATGGTATTGGCCATGGCAATCGAAATGTGGTAGCAGTGTATACATTTTTGGCCCAGAATTTTTTTTGGTGTTTTTCAATAAAAATTAAATTTTTCTATGAAATTTGAAGTAATAACCAGGCGATTTAAACCCAAAGTGGCACAATATTTGCAAATGTCAAAATTTATTATTTATGGTATTGGCCATGGCAATCGAAATGTGGTAGCAGTGTATACACTTTTGGCCCAGGATTTTTTTTTGGTGTTTTTGAATAAAAATTAAATTTTTCTATGAAATTTGAAGTAATAACCAGGCGATTTAAACCCAAAGTGGCACAATATTTGCAAATGTCAAAATTTATTATTTATGGTATTGGCCATGGCAATCGAAATGTGGTAGCAGTGTATACATTTTTGGCCCAGAATTTTTTTTGGTGTTTTTGAATAAAAATTAAATTTTTCTATGAAATTTGAAGTAATAACCAGGCGATTTAAACTCAAAGTGGCACAATATTTGCAAATGTCAAAATTTATTATTTGTGGAACAGGAAATGGCAATCGAAACATGGTGGAAGAGTAAATATTGTTGGAGCAGAATTTTTTTTTTTTAGTATTTTTCATTAAAAATCAAATTTTATGGAATTTGAAGTAATAACCAGGCGATTTAAACCCAAAGTGGCGCAATATTTGCAAATGTCAAAATTTATTATTTATGGTATTGGCCATGGCAATCGAAATGTGGTGGCAGTGTATACATTTTTGGCCCAGAATTTTTTTTGGTGTTTTTGTATAAAAATTAAATTTTTCTATGAAATTTGAAGTAATAACCAGGCGATTTAAACCCAAAGTGGCACAATATTTGCAAATGTCAAAATTTATTATTTGTGGAACAGGAAATGGCAATCGAAACATGGTAGAAGAGTAAATATTGTTGGAGCAGAATTTTTTTTTTTAGTATTTTTCATTAAAAATCAAATTTTATGGAATTTGAAGTAATAACCAGGCGATTTAAACCCAAAGTGGCACAATATTTGCAAATGTCAAAATTTATTATTTATGGTATTGGCCATGGCAATCGAAATGTGGTAGCAGTGTATACATTTTTGGCCCAGAATTTTTTTTGGTGTTTTTCAATAAAAATTAAATTTTTCTATGAAATTTGAAGTAATAACCAGGCGATTTAAACCCAAAGTGGTACAATATTTGCAAATGTCAAAATTTATTATTTATGGTATTGGCCATGGCAATCGAAATGTGGTAGCAGTGTATACATTTTTGGCCCAGAATTTTTTTTTGGTGTTTTTGAATAAAAATTAAATTTTTCTATGAAATTTGAAGTAATAACCAGGCGATTTAAACTCAAAGTGGCACAATATTTGCAAATGTCAAAATTTATTATTTGTGGAACAGGAAATGGCAATCGAAACATGGTGGAAGAGTAAATATTGTTGGAGCAGAATTTTTTTTTTTTCGTATTTTTCATTAAAAATCAAATTTTATGGAATTTGAAGTAATAACCAGGCGATTTAAACCCAAAGTGGCGCAATATTTGCAAATGTCAAAATTTATTATTTATGGTATTGGCCATGGCAATCGAAATGTGGTAGCAGTGTATACATTTTTGGCCCAGAATTTTTTTTGGTGTTTTTGAATAAAAATTAAATTTTTCTATGAAATTTGAAGTAATAACCAGGCGATTTAAACTCAAAGTGGCACAATATTTGCAAATGTCAAAATTTATTATTTGTGGAACAGGAAATGGCAATCGAAACATGGTGGAAGAGTAAATATTGTTGGAGCAGAATTTTTTTTTTTTTAGTATTTTTCATTAAAAATCAAATTTTATGGAATTTGAAGTAATAACCAGGCGATTTAAACCCAAAGTGGCGCAATATTTGCAAATGTCAAAATTTATTATTTATGGTATTGGCCATGGCAATCGAAATGTGGTACCAGTGTATACATTTTTGGCCCAGAATTTTTTTTGGTGTTTTTGAATAAAAATTAAATTTTTCTATGAAATTTGAAGTAATAACCAGGCGATTTAAACTCAAAGTGGCACAATATTTGCAAATGTCAAAATTTATTATTTATGGTATTGGCCATGGCAATCGAAATGTGGTAGCAGTGTATACATTTTTGGCCCAGAATTTTTTTTGGTGTTTTTGAATAAAAATTAAATTTTTCTATGAAATTTGAAGTAATAACCAGGCGATTTAAACCCAAAGTGGCACAATATTTGCAAATGTCAAAATTTATTATTTGTGGAACAGGAAATGGCAATCGAAACATGGTGGAAGAGTAAATATTGTTGGAGCAGAATTTTTTTTTTTTAGTATTTTTCATTAAAAATCAAATTTTATGGAATTTGAAGTAATAACCAGGCGATTTAAACCCAAAGTGGCGCAATATTTCCAAATGTCAAAATTTATTATTTATGGTATTGGCCATGGCAATCGAAGTGTGGTAGCAGTGTATACATTTTTGGCCCAGAATTTTTTTGAAGAAGAAATTTGAAATTTTTTTGAAATTTGAAGTAATAACCAGGCGATTTAAACCCGAAGTGGCACAATATTTGCAAATGTCAAAATTTATTATTTGTGGAACAGGAAATGGCAATCGAAACATGGTGGAAGAGTAAATATTGTTGGAGCAGAATTTTTTTTTTTTAGTATTTTTCATTAAAAATCAAATTTTATGGAATTTGAAGTAATAACCAGGCGATTTAAACCCAAAGTGGCGCAATATTTGCAAATGTCAAAATTTATTATTTATGGTATTGGCCATGGCAATCGAAATGTGGTAGCAGTGTATACATTTTTGGCCCAGAATTTTTTTTGGTGTTTTTGAATAAAAATCAAATTTTTCTATGAAATTTGAAGTAATAACCAGGCGATTTAAACCCAAAGTGGCACAATATTTGCAAATGTCAAAATTTATTATTTATGGTATTGGCCATGGCAATCGAAATGTGGTAGCAGTGTATACATTTTTGGCCCAGAATTTTTTTTGGTGTTTTTGAATAAAAATTAAATTTTTCTATGAAATTTGAAGTAATAACCAGGCGATTTAAACCCAAAGTGGCACAATATTTGCAAATGTCAAAATTTATTATTTGTGGAACAGGAAATGGCAATCGAAACATGGTGGAAGAGTAAATATTGTTGGAGCAGAATTTTTTTTTTTTAGTATTTTTCATTAAAAATCAAATTTTATGGAATTTGAAGTAATAACCAGGCGATTTAAACCCAAAGTGGCGCAATATTTGCAAATGTCAAAATTTATTATTTATGGTATTGGCCATGGCAATCGAAATGTGGTAGCAGTGTATACATTTTTGGCCCAGAATTTTTTTTGGTGTTTTTGAATAAAAATCAAATTTTTCTATGAAATTTGAAGTAATAACCAGGCGATTTAAACCCAAAGTGGCACAATATTTGCAAATGTCAAAATTTATTATTTATGGTATTGGCCATGGCAATCGAAATGTGGTAGCAGTGTATACATTTTTGGCCCAGAATTTTTTTTGGTGTTTTTGAATAAAAATTAAATTTTTCTATGAAATTTGAAGTAATAACCAGGCGATTTAAACCCAAAGTGGCACAATATTTGTAAAATATCAAAATTTATTATTTGTGGTACAGGAAATGGCAATCGAAACATGGTAGAAGAGTAAATATTGCTGGACCAGAATTTTTTTTTTTAGTATTTTTCATTAAAAATCAAATTTTATGGAATCTGAAGTAATAACCAGACGATTTAAACCCAAAGTGGCACAATATTTGCAAATGTCAAAATTTATTATTTGTGGTATTAGCCATGGCAATCGAAATGTGGTAGCAGAATCTGGCGCGAAATTTGAGCTAGATAATCGTAATTTATCTAATTGGCGCGATTTTTCTCGCTCAGCAATCCACTCGGCGTGAGTTGTTTTAGAAAATCGCTGTCGCTAAGGAATTAGTTCATTGGAAAAGGAAAAATAGAAAGGAATCACTCACCGGCTGCTTGATTTACCTCTGTGTCCACCTTACCCCAAAATAGCGTGTCTGGTGTGTGGTAATCGCACACGCGCTGTTATGCAGAGACAACACTCGAGACCAAACTACCACAATTTATTTATTTGTTTTTTCACTTATTATATTTTTAATCACAAAATATTTTGTCACTGGGATTGTTTTTCCTTTCGATCACTATAAAAGATCAAAACACAACACCAAAGCGAAAACTGTAGAATTTATTTGGATTTCTAATCCTTTTTGTTCTTAATTTACAAAGTTACGTCACAATAATTTGTAAGACAAAGCCTTTCTTTACCATATTTATGTAATTGGATTGTGAAGAATTCATTGGATCACACTGTAATTTATTCCACAAACACACTTAACTTGGCATTTTATATCAATTCACTTTTCATAATTGTATGCCATTTGAGAAATCACCACCGTTATTATATTGCGTTATTTATTTTTAATGATCTCGTTCTATTTACCAAAATTGTTCTCCCGTTTATGTTCGCATCGTGCGCCTTATATCAACTACCCTTGTTTAAGTATGGGTGCTTTTGATCATATCTGTTCTTTTTTTTTAAACCGGTCTGTATCTCCCACGCGATTAGTTGTCGTATTTGGTTTTTTTAACACTCGGCGTGCCATGCATATTTAATTTGTCACGCTGAGAGCCGACGAGGATAGGATTTAGGATTCTGCGTGTTTATGGGAATATTAATTTGCTTATATAGACATGATTGGTGGAATAGAACAGGTTGTCACAATTTTCTTCCCCAGTTAGAGATTTTGGTTTAATTTTGAAATTACGTTATAGCGAGCTTTCGTAAAAAAAAATTTCGTTAAGCGAGGTATGTATATAAATAAACGGAATATACTGCCGTGTTAAGCATGTTTTACATAACTCAACATTTTTGGCCAAATTGAGTTATTGATGCTATTCGATAACTAACAACTAGCTTCATCATTAAAATTTAAAAAAATTATTAAAACTGAATTGAGAAACAAGTAATAAGAAAAACGGTTTTGATTTTTACTGCACAATGCAATAATTTCAAAATGTTAACATCATTTTTCTCATAATACATATTCTGTAATCTGTGGTTATATAAAACATGTTTATTACGGCAGCATTAGCCCCCAAATTCAGAGTCACGAAAATCGAAAAGCTGCAATTGTGCTCGGATATCGATGATTGATACCTCTATCAATAGGCGTTGAGACCTGTAATCGTTATTCTAACGGCCATTTAGATCGCTCGAATATTTCTACACATTTCGTAGAAAATTCGATTTTAATGAAAATCAACTATGAGCTATAGCCCACAAGTTCAGAGCCACGAAAATCCAAAATCGGCAATTATGCTCAGATTTCGAAGATTGATACTTCTATCAATAGCCCTTGAGACCTGTAATCGTCACTCTAATGACCATTTAGATTGTTGGAATATTTCTACACATTTCGTAGCAAATTCGATTTTACTAAAAATCAGCTGAGCTATAGCCCACAAAGTCAGAGTCACAAAAACCGAAAATCTGCAATTGTGTTTCGATTATTGATACCTCTATCAACAGGCGTTGAGACCTGAAAATACGATTACGAAAATTACTACAAGTAATCAACGCAGCGGTCAGATTAAAATTCGTCCCATACCAGTGGAAAGTGGCAGAGGTGATATTGATTCTAAAACCTAACAAGCCGCCAAACCAGAAAACTACTTCCTACAATTTCAAAATTATTTGAAAAGCTACTGCTCAAGCGGTTAAAATCAGTAATAGAAGTCAGAAAATTCATTCCTCTTCACCAATTTGGATTTATAGAAAGACACTCTGCCATAGATCAAGTGCACAGAATCACAGATTTAATTGAATATGCTCTGGAAAATAAAAAAATATGCTCAAGTGTCTTCTTGGACGTATCTCAAGCCTTCGACAAAGTATGGCACTGAGGCCTGGAATATAAACTACACAGAGATTTGCCAAAGCACTTTAACCTGATTTTAAAGTCATATCTAGCTGATCGATATTTTCGTGTGTAGCGTGCCAACATTATTAATTTTGGCACGCTACATTTGGCGTCCAAGGTGGAGCCCGAAAAGATATAAGCTTTAGATTATGTTAAACTATTTAATAATATACTTTTAGACAGATTTAAATTTTAGAATTGTGATTTTCTGCTCATCAATTGAATTCCATTAAGTAAGTAAAATTATTATTAATTATGCGTTATTACTAGTATTATTCATCCTAGACCAATTGCTCAGACCAATCCCAACCTGGTATATCCGAAATACACCCTCAAAAAAACAAACATGGTGAGTTATTTGGAGATACTTTAGAACATGCACTTAGCATCCTTAAGGATCACGTCAATAAAAAAGTCACCCTCATAATTCAGAGGATCGGGGATAATATATTGCATGCTCCTCAAATAAATTGTCAGATGTGGGGGGTTTTGAATCTACCGACTCGGATGAAGGTGAACGTGACGTATCGCGCCGCCAATCGAAATCGTCAAAACCAGGAGATACATATATAGAAAAGGGTATATTCCTATTCACAAGTGGGGTGTCGTGTTTCGAGGTGCCGATGTCGAAATGTTCGCTGAGACGGAAGGCGTCCATGACACAGAATTGCTTCACAGAGCCATTTACTTATTTGATGGTCCAACTCGACTGTGGTACAGGTCTACTGTGAAAACCAAACCATTTAGTAGTTGGGGCAGCCTCATTCAATCTTTGAGAAAGTCGTTTGTACCTGAGGATCACGATTATTGGCTCATGCAAGAGATTTATCAATGTGTACAAGGTCGAGACGAAAACTTTGGTCTGTACCTAGCGCACATGAAAAGCGCTTTTCAAAATTTAATAGAACCAATTTCTGAGCGCGAGAAGCTGAAGACCATAATAAGACATTTAAAACCCTTCTATATTGAAAGCTTCCAATTTTTTATATTAAGACCAATTAAGTCGATATTGCAAGAAAATTAAGGATCTAAAATTCAATTTAGATCATCGCTCCTCTAAACAAACCCGAAATTTCATTGACAACACAAATCCAAGAAGTACATCAATAAAAAGTAAAATGTCCGACCGAGTTCATAGCTGTTCACAATCGGTTGTTTCTGTGGAACAGGAGTCAACTGTTACAAATACCGATAAAAGTGAAGTGTCCGCTGTGAAAAAACTCACGTTAACTGAATCTAAACCAAAATATTCATCTAAATGCTGGAACTGTCTAGAAATGGGACATTCGTTTTATGAATGTAAACAACCAAAAACGCTCATATTTTGCTATAAATGTGGAATGGATGGGTCTATTAATAGGTACTGTCCGAACTGCAAAACAAAAAGTAATAAGTCAAAAAACTTATAAATCAGACTGGTCTTCTCTCAGGCCAATCTTTCAAATACCACGACTCCCCAAACTGTTATAAATTTTTCATATTTTCCCAAAAGTATAAACTGAAGTTCGCCAATTAATTATGCTATAGACGGTAGACCTATGTTAGAGGTTAAGATCTTAGATATGCCAGTTATTGGGCTTTTAGATTCAGGGGCCTCATGCACAATTTTTGGTATTGGCGCAGTAAAAAAATTATAGATCACTTAGGTCTTACTATACACGATATAAAATCTTCTATAGCTACCGCGGATGGCACTTGCCATTTCTTACACTTATAATGAAAAGACAGTGGTCATTCCGACATTAATTATATCCAACTTATAACCAACACTTTAATACTTGGTGTTGATTTTTAGAGGGGTTTTAATATCTTACCAGTTATACAGACTTGCTCTGATGTAATTTCGGTGAAACTTACGGAATGTCAACATGCAATTTCAGTTAAGGAATCTAGAGCGTTATATTCAGTTTTATACAACTGTTCTTGACTTCCGAAGGTGGTGAAATTTGCAGAACAGAGATGCTTACACCATTCCTCATATTGGGCGAATTTTGGGCAGGTTTAAAACAACCAAGTCCCCCTGGAAGAAACTTCTAAGGAAAAAACGGCATTTTCTATTTCTTCACGAGGACATTTCCAATTTGTAGTAATGCCTGTTGGTCTTCATAACGCTCCACAAATACAAGCTAGACTAATGGATATTGTATTGGGCGTAGACTTAGAACCTTACGTGTTTGTCTATCTCGATGATATAATTGTGCCAACCGAAACAATAGAACATCATTTGGAATTATTAAAAATTGTTGCCGAAAGATTAAGTAAATCGGGTTTAACAATTAATTTGGAAAAATCGAAATTTCTGCAAAAAAGCATAGATTTCAAAAATGGCAAAAATTTCAATTTGGATAAATTGTGTATCAGGTTAGTGTTGAGAACTCCAAATCGAAAAATCCAGAATTCTAATACCGATTTTATTGTAGGGAATCCAATAGGAATTTTCGGTAAAACGGTTGATTACAGAAATGTTGGTAAATTTTTCGAATACTTACCAAAAATTTATGTAACTATAAAACACAAATTACTAATAAGTTTTTTAAATTTGTCGAAACCTTTACCTTGGTTTTACACATAAAAAGGTCTTATTTGTCATTGATGCCATCAGTGTTGCCATTGGGACGATATTATCGTCATTTTGACGTTTTTAGATCTAAAATACGATGAGACGTTTTTTTATTTCTCGTAGAACAAAATTGACGTTTTGAAAAATATCCATACAAAATCGGTTTTAGAAAAGTTTTCGTAGTAAATTGGTTATAGGGCAAAGTTAAAGAATAAACTTTAGTAATAGTTTAAAATCTACTACATTTTTTTCTTTCTATTCGATTTATTTTCTTGTTTTTTTTTACATTTTCTCTTGTTGTCCTTTAATCAATTATAGTATTAGAATTTATTAGGGAAGAGTAAACGGAGTGAAAGTGAAGTCGTGCGCGTCGTAGCGATATTCTGCTCTGTTGCGCCATTTCTATAGACCAAGGCCCGAATTCCGGTTCGATGACAAATGATAATGAGAAATAACTTGATGTTTTATTTCAGCTAGTCGGTTGCATTTTTATTTAGAGTAGGCGAAATAAAAAATCAAGTCATTTCTCATTTTCATTTATCATTGAACCGGAATTCGGGTGCCAGGTCCCTTAACACGCAGTCTACACTAAAAAGATACATTTTGTTTCTCTATTCTGTTATATTCTAAAAAAGTTACCAAAAATAATACAACAACAAAAAAATTTAGTAAATTTTTAGAATATAACACAAGAGATATAAAAAAAATGTTAGACTGCGTGTTAAAAAATCCTAAATCTATTGGCATGCACCAGCCTACACTTTAAATATCTTAAATAGTTTAATTTAAATTATATGTCGCTATTTCTTAATTAACATTTTTCTGCTGTTTGGGTTTTTATTGAATGACGTTTTTGACGTTTTTTGCCTCTGAAAAAATACGGTTTCATTTCATTTTTTCTGGCAACACTGGATGCCATTCTAATTTTTAGACTAAACATCTTTTGATTGATTTGCAAATCTACCCAAACCTACCAAATTTAAAGAAAGTTTAATTAATCCGAACAATTTATCATAAAAGTTTGCAATGAAGGAAAAAACAGGCACTAGGTTTGGGAATAAAACCCTTTACTATTTAAGGTCAACACTTTTTAACTATAAAACTATCTTCCGTGGAAGCGAAATTTTTGCACAAAACTGCACTAACTATTGATAAGTTTTGTTTGAGATTTAAAACGACCGTATGAGAAATTTAAATTAAATGTTTATTTTTATTTCTAGCGAATGAAGATATTTATAAAATAATGAGATCGGTCAATTTTCTCAATAATGGAAAAATTGTGATAAATAGACTAGAATTTATTAGAGAAGGGGAATATTCTTTACTTTTTTTCTAGAAAAGTTAATTTTTCCGTAAATAACGGATAATACAATTAAAAAATTACCGAAAACCAGAACCAACAAAAAAACTGATCTAATTAAAAACAACTGAACAACTATCATTTACTGAGAAGAAACTCGTCATAAATAAAATTTCAAATTTTGGGTATAAAATTGCTAACTCTGAATTTTGTGCAGAAAAACTGAATTTTTTTTTATGTTTCAAGTATTTCCAAAATTTTCATATTTCAATAATTCAGAAGAATTATATCCAAATTTAGTCTTAAATACCTAAGTAAAAACCAATTGACGCTAAAATTAAAAACGAAGTAAATCGAGTCGGGGTATCCAGAATCGTTAGCACAAAAATGTTTAGCTTTAATCTTAGTTAATCATTTCTTTATCTGTTCTGCCCACTCATATGTCTAGTTAAAATATTTAGTACCAGAGTTTTTACAGAAGCATCCAATTTTTAATAGTTCCTTATGCCAAATATCATCAAGTTTTTCAAAATGTTTAATAGATTTTTGGAATTCTACAATTTTTGCGTAATTTGTAATCCTACAAATCGGATGAAGCTGAAGGAATATTTTGGGTTGGTACAACAATTTTTTTAAATTGCGGAATATGTATATGGATTACAAAACCAAGAATGCCCAAAATGCTTAGCTGTAAATTCGTTATTATTGAATGTAATTTTTGGGCGCCCTACATTTTATTTTTCCGATTTTGGGGGCCGCGGTTTGAAAAATTTCTATACTATCAAAATCAATAGCTGAATCTATTGTTCACAAAATCGAATTCCTCGAGTAACCTGTTACGGATAATTTTACAATTTTTTGGGCAAAGTGTAATGGTTCAGCTGCTTAAGTTTGTTAACGGACAAATTCAGAGAAACTTTAGAAATTAATTTAAAAATCTAATTTAATATTAATTAGTACCTATGTATCATTATTTTTAATTTGGTTTTTATGAAAAAAAAAATAATGTGAAATTGAAATGAAATTTAATCAATGTTTTATAACACCAAATACATTTTTTTGCAATACCTTGTATTGTCATATTTTGTGATATTATCTTAATTAAATATTTGAATTTATCCTATAATGTTTTATTGATTTAAGTGAAATATACTGAAGTAAAAAATTATTAATTCAAATTTCATCAATTTGTTATTTATTTTATTTTTAAAATAAATTCGTTTGAAACAAATTTTGTTGAATGATAGTAACGTAAGAAAATTAGAAGTCAGATTCGGGCAAAGTAGCAGTTAATATTTCAATTAATTTTTTTATTGTTAGTTTATTATTTGTCCCACCAACTAATTTTAAAAATCTGGCAGCCCTAGCTTTAGCCCACAAATTCAGAGCCACGAAAATCGAAAATCGGCAATTATGCTCCGATTTCGATTATTGATATCTCGATCAATAGGCGTTGAGACCTGTAATCGGCATTCCAACGGCCATTTGAATCTCTGGAATATTTCTACACATTTCGTAGAAAATTCGATGTTACTGAAAATCAACTGAGCTACTTTAGCCCACAAATTCAGAGCCACGAAAATCGAAATTTTGCGATTATGCTCCGATTCCGATGGTTGATACCTCTATCAATAGGCGTTGCGACATAGCTGAGCTACATATTATACATTTACAGTATGTTGCATTAAGAACTCTTTCACAATTACTTTTTCTTTTAACTGCCATACCAATTATAGCCAAAAGTTTAACATACAGACTCTAAGCATTTAGTAACGATAAAATGGAGAAATTGAAGGTCAGCACAATTTTCTTTTTTTATAAAGAATCTTTTGCTGATAAATTACACAGCTAACTCTTTTTAACACATACTCAAATGAAAAATAGCTAAATAAAAATCAAATTTGGCGAACCACATAAAAGTAACAAATCATTGCCAATGCATTCATAATATTTATTTAAATCAATTTTTAACAATTTTAAACAATACAACTTATAATTTAACGATATAACATCACAAACCTTTATGTAGTGCTTATACAAAAAAAAATTATTAAAAGGTAGGAACAGTTAGAAATTCAAGGAGTTTATATTAAATGTTCCGATTCACTTCGAGGTACAATGCTACGAAGTAAGTACAGTTTGCGTATGCCAAGTAAAATTTTTGATTGCATTTCATAAAAATGTTTTTTATAGTTAAGCTGATGCTCAATCCATACTCCCAAATAACGATATTCCGGAACTCTATGAATCCGATACAATTATTTTTACATATTCTTTTATCACAATCTTCAGAATGGCATTTTAAGATATCATAATTCATTTTGGCAGTAATTTGATCTAAATAAACAGCAAATGTCATATAAACACTTTTCTCACTAAGCACAAAAGAATGCATATCAACCATCAAATTATCAATTGTTAAATTTATATAGGCAATAGCAGTATCATCTGCAAAAGCTGTTAATTGGCCAACGAATTTGAGACATAACAGAGAATTAATATTATAAGAAATAAGATGGGACCTAACACAGACCCTTGAGGGACACCTGAACATTGGTATAAAGGGTCGCTATACTTATGTGTCAATTCTAATACGTTGACATCGATTCTTCAAATATAATTTAAAATAATTCCACGCAACACCCCTAAACCCAGAGTGCGACATTTTCGCTAGTAAAATTTGATGATCAACTGTGTCAAACGTCTTTTTAATGTCAATATGAAAAGTGCTCCCGTTTTTAAATTGTTATCGATACCAGACATAATCGGCGGAGCTAAGAAATTGATGATTGCGTCCTCAGTACTAAAGTTCTGCAAATAGCCAAATTGTGAGCGATTTAAAAACTGCGTACGCTTAAAAAAATTTAAAATTCGATCTTTAGTATTTTTCTCCAAAATTTTAGAGAATCCGGAAAGTAGAGAAATAGGTCTTTAATTATTTCGATCACGGGAATCACCCTTTTTATGTAACGGAATAACAATAGACTTTTTAAAACATTCTGGAAAATAAATTAAAAATATAACTAATCGGTTCAGCAATATAAAAGGCGCATTTTCTAATACAAATATTGAAAAATCCATCAGGGCCTTTACCGTAGCTATTCTTTAAAGTCATAATAGTACTATAAATATCATCAGGTGTAGTAGGGTAGAAAAAAAAACGTTCACTTGAAATATTCGAAGAAAACAGGAATAAATATTTATTAAACTAGAACTGGAAGAATTAAGTCCATTCGACGGCAAAGGTCCTTTGTACCTCACTATTTCTCAAAGAAACTCTAAGAAAAATATGATCAAGACACGATATACTAATATTGAAAATTCTAGTTGGTTGAATAACTAGTTAATAGTAACTAAGAATAATATTGATGACCTTCTTCTGCGTTTTTTTTTTGCTCCCGAATCCGATAGCAGTCAATTTCAAACTATAATTTTTAATTAAATTCTTTAGTGAAAACGTGATATAAAAAATATTTAACTCTATGTACCGCTATCGGGTGCTATTTTTGTATGACGGCTCTCGATAGCGGCTCCGGATAGCGAATAAAAAAACGCACTATTCAATGTCAACTTGTTTTTATAGATACGGACCCAAATCTTGGGACAAAACATGTTTTTTACTTGCCCTCGATTTTCTGTGAAAGCTAAATGGTCCAAAATTACTGCCTGAATTTTGATTAAGTAAGCTCGGCGTAAAATGAAAATTTTACTGGCATAATTTTAGAGTACTTGAGATCAAAACAATGCCTGCGGAATTATTTGTGATGAATATCCAATAGTATGATACAGATAGAAATTCTTCAAATTTTGTAAAATTTTAAAACCGTTCAAAATTCCTAATTTCAAAATTGTTCAATTAAACATTTTTAAATCTCCAAGTTTTTGAAACATTACAACTTATGTGCAAAATTTTAAGAAATTTTAATTAGATTTTTTTCTAATTAGAAATAACATTTAAATTCAAGAATTTTTTTATTTCAAATTTCTGAATTTTTCTGAAAATTTCTAATTTCTTTCAAAACAAAAATGTTCAAATTTCTTAATTTCTCTTCTGTAAATGGCTATTATATTATTAGTACAAAGTAAAGAGGCAGTTTATGCACCTAATTCATACAAACCCATAAATTACAAATTTTTTAAATATTAGAATGAATTTCACATGTCTTAAAGTTTGAAAAATTCAAATTTCGTATAAATTTCCAAAAAGTTCACAATTTAGGAACAAATTTTTTGTTATTGAGACAACTGTCTGAAATGATGCGAAACATTCAAGAATCCAATCTAAAATTTAAATTCTCAACATTTTAAATAAAATTCCCATTCTAAATTCCAAATTCAACAATGCCTGAATTTTCATATTTCTTCATTAATTTTAATTTGAAATTTTGTATACAAAGAAATTCAGAGAAACTCGGAATTAATTAAGATTACAAAAAATTACAAAAACTTAGACTTAGTTTTGCAAGCGAATTTTATAATTTGAAATTTTCCGGTTCGAGCAAATTTTCCTATGCACATTTATTATTGTGCAAAAATGAGGGCCCGGTTTTACCAGTTAAATAACTAAATCTAAAATATTTTGATTTAATGAATGGCAGCTAAAAGTAATAACAATCATCAAGACAGAGAAAAGACAACTTAGTTTCCAAAAATTTAAGAGGTTCCATAATTAAATTTAAAGTATCCTAAAAAATTCAGAAATCAATTCTAAAATTTTTATTTTAAAATCATTTCCGATGAAAAAATCAAATTCTAAATAATAAATGTTGCTCAAATCGAATTCTGTAATTTTAACAGCAAACCAGTTAATTTTTAAATTTTCTTAAAACCATTTACTTGGGTTTTATACTAATGCCAAAAATTTCGAAATTTCCAAATTTTTATGTTATTATGCTATTAGGGCTCGACTCTAAAATGCTTCGTAATTCGATTTGCGGCATAAATACAATTTATCAGTAAACATAGACTTAGAGCTAAGATACCAAAATTTGAGAGATTCTATCAATTAATGTTCGCGAAACTAGAAAAAACTCGAACTCTAATATAAAATTTGAATTCTGAGAGCTTCGAATTTTACAAATTTAAATTAAGTAGCTATAAGACTAAAAATGTTTGAAACTTTTCGATTCGAATTTTAGTTGATAAATCTAGATTTTAAATAGGTAAGAGTAATTCATTTAAAATGAAATTCTGAATATTTTTAAAATATGCAGTACAATCTATTCTCAGAATTCGTTTAAATAAAAATGTTCAAATTTTCTTAAAACTCATATCCTAAATGCGAAAATTCTTAAAGTTCATTATGGGTTCCAGATTGAAGTCAATATTTTTATTACATCAAATTAGCGCGATTATCAGCCAATTATGAAAACCCGCAAACAGTGCTATGGATAAGTTATCTGATATCCTTATCTGTGCTATAGCTCTGTCTAGCAATCCACTCGGCGTGAGTTGTTTTAGGAAATCGGCGTCGCTAAGGAATTATTTAGTTGGAAAATAAAAAATAAAAAGGAATCACTCACCGGCTGCTTGATTCACCTCTGTGTCCACCTTACCCCAAAATAGCGTGTCTGGGGTATGGTAATTGCCACGCGCCTGTTTTGCAGAGGCAACACTCGAGACCAAACTACCACAATTTATTTATTTGTTTTTCACTTTTTATATTTTTAATCACAAAAACTTTTGTCACTGGGATTGTCTTCCCCTTCGATCACTATAAAAGACCAAAACACAACAACAAAACGAAAACTGTATATATTTATTTGGATTTCTAATCATTTCTTTTTTAAGACAAAGCTTTCCTTACACACTGTAATTTATTCCACAAACACACTTAATTTGCCATTTTATACAGATAAATTCACTTTTCATAATTGTATGCCACACTTGGCAAATCACCACCGTTATTTATATTGCGGTACATACCCAAATTGATTTTATTTTTAATGATCTCGTTATATTTACCAAAATTATTCTCCCGTTAATGTTCGCAGCGTGCGCCTTATATCAACTACCCTTGTTGTTTAAGTATGGGTGCTTTTCATCATTTTTATTTCTTTTTTTTTTTAAACCTGTATCTCCTACGCGATTAATTGTCGTATTCGGTTTTTTAACACTCGGCGTGCCATGCATATTTAATTTGACCAGCTGACAGCCGACGAAGATAGGTATTAAAATTCTGCGTGTTTAGGAATATTGTGATGGATCACTATTTCCCGGGAGCCCGGTCAGAAAAGTATGACCGGGAAATCTAGGGATTTTCCGGTTTGAAATTTATTTAGTGTTAGTAGTCTTTTAGCCAAAATCCGCATGGGAAATTAGGAAACGGAATTTTGGGATCTCCTTTTTTTTCTGTATCAAAAGTGTGATTGGGAAATCCCGGGATTTCCCGGTTTTCGTTTTTTTTTATATACTCGTTTAACTATATAACGGCATAGGAATAATATATTACAGTAAAACCTAGGTTTAAGACCCTAGTTGGGCATAGTCCTGTCTCTGATTTCCGATTGCTCTGAGATCTGAATCCCATCTGAAATGGGATTCTAACATGAGTTTTAGATGAAGTTCTGGATTATGGCCAATTAGGCAGGAACTTGGCCGTTTCTTAACCGATTATGATGGAATTCAGGATGCATGATGGTAATGTGATTCTAAAAGGTTATTTAGAAGAAGACGTCGAATGTGGTCAATTAGGAAGGAACTATGCTGTTTATTAACCGATTATGATGAAATCCGATTTGTACCTTCAAAATTGGACCATACAATGATGATATTTAAAAAAGTTTTGGAATAAGGCCAATTATGGAGAAACTAGATTATTTTGTAAACCGATTATGATGAAATTCGATAAACAACTAAGTTCCTTCCTAATAGGCGTTATTTCAGAACTTCATGAAAAACTCAATTTAGAACCCCTTTTTCCATCATGCCTGAATTTGACTTGAAAATGATATTAATGGATCGAGGAAAACTACGAAGTGGTATGGAGCATTCTGCAGGCGAAATATAGCAACCAGCGTCTGCTTGCGACATCATACATACTTCAAAACCATATTATCGTTGCATAATATACAGGTTGCGACGGCTTCAAGTATCAGAACCTTACATGATACTATATCATCGAGATGATGCACAACATAAAAAATTTGAAGTTGGAAAATCCGTTTGAAACCCTCATCGCGCACATTGTGATGAAGAAATTAGATACGGATACACTTGAGCGATACGAAACCAGTCTGGAATGCCCACGCGAGGTTTCAAAGTTAGACATATTCCTGGGTTTTCACTTTTCAGCATGAGAGCAGCTAAGCCAGAACCCGATGCTCAACGAAGAGTACTTCTAAATACGGAAAATGAGTACAAAGGAGATACCGTTCCGAAATCCACAAGCAAATGTCCATATTGCAGAAAGAACGTGCATTCAATCAACAGGTACCACCAATTCCGCAATCTAAGTACATAATTGCGGATTGACTACATCAACCGGGCAGGAATTTGCACTAACTGCATTGTACACAGCAAGAAAGTTGTGTGCACGGAAAAGCCAGCTTCTACACGAACCTTACCAACAACCGGAAAAAATGGTATCTTTGAGTACATCGGACAACAATCAAACCACATTATTAGCAACAGTTGTGGTGAAAAGCACAGCCATTACATCAAGCCACCGTCAACATTTCAGAAATTGGGGCGCATACCACCAACACGGCTACCGCTTTAGTGCAAGTATGTCTTCAACCACATGCGTATTGCCAAAAATTACAACGGAGGTTCCAGAACGTCAAATCAAACGAGAATCAATCAACAACCAGTGGAATAGATTAACCTTGGCTGACCCAAAGTCCGACACCTCTGCCCCGATTGACCTTTTATTGGGAGCCGATCTTTATGAAGATTTCATCTGTAACCAAGTAAAACGGGGAAATCCGAGCGCCATTAAGACCAGCTTCGGCTGGGTGATTTTAGGGCCAACAGAAATTGCAACCCAGCTTCTCGTAGTGAAGGCCCATAGCGGAACCAAGGTGGAAGCGAATATGAACCGATTTTGGGAATTGGAAGAAACCCAGAGCAATAACATCGTGAAATCTGCTGAAGACATCATTTGCCACGACATCATTTGCCCTTTTGCCAAGAAACGAGCACTACATCGTTTTCTACAGCTCGAGAAGAAAATGGATTCTAACCGAGACCTAAGAAATTTGTACATCAAATTTTTGACAGACTACCTCAGCATGGGTGGCATGAAGAGAGCACCACCCCGCTCAAGCAAAATTATTTACCCCAACATGCCATAATAAAGACAACACCAGAATCCACTAAAATACGAGTGGTTTTTGACGCATCTATATGAACCTGAATGACGCCATGTACATTGGGCCTACATTGCAAAACGATTTATGGGCCATACTATTAAAATGGAGAAAACATCGAATTGTTTTTTCCGCGGACATCGAGAAAATGTATCGGCAGATTAAGATACATGATGAATATCAAACAATATTGTGGAGAGAAAGTAAATATCATCGTTTACAAGAGTATCAATTCACAACGGGTACCTGGCCATTCGAACTCTGAATCAATTGGCTGACGATGAAAGCAATAATCATGCAGAAGCCAGTCACATTATCAAAAATGATTTCTATGTGGACGATGTAATAACCGGTGCAGATTCGGTAGAGAAGGCTCAACATTTTCAATCTCAATTAATCCAACTACTTCATAAGGGCGGAATGGAAAATGGGCTAGTAACCACGCAGACATTTTAAAGGGAATACATCAGGAGAAGTTCCTCATAGGCAAAGCAACCTTTATGGATGAACAGTCAATTAAAACCTTGGGAATACATTATAGCCCGACAAAAGACGATTTTGTATTTGACGTGAATCTACCACCCAACAACGGCGGACTTACAAAACGTCAATTTCTGTCCGAAATGTCAAGAATTTTTTACCCATAAGGATGGCTGGCACCACTAATAGTCAGCTGTAAAATAATGTATCAGACCTTATGAAGTATGAAGATTGCGGACAAATGGGATTAGATGAAATTAAAACTGAAAGCTACTCAACTCATTCGTATACCTCAATATATTCATTGCAACAAAGACAACCGTGCTGAATTCTATGAATTCTGTGATGAACAGGCATATGCGGCGGTAGTCTACTGTAGAACCATAACCAGCGGCCAAATAGCGGTGCGTCTTCTAGCAGCAAAATCGAAGGTCGCCCCCCTAAAAGCAAAGTTAACAATCCCTCGTTTAGAGCTATGCGGTACAGTCCTACTAAGCCGACTAATTCAACAAGTGTTAAAGTACTAGACATGGAAATAAGTACCGTGACCTTGTGGTTTGATTCAATGATCACCTTAGCATGGATACGAAAAACGGCATCAACCTGCAAGTCATTTGTGGCAAATCGAGTAACAGAGATCCAGACCAACACAAGTATACACTCATGGAAACATGTCCGATCCAAAGATAACCCAGCTGATTGTGCATCTTGTGGCGTCCCACGAAAAGCGGGTGGACCACAAATATGGAAACAAACCATGAAGAAACATTCGCCAGTCGTCGCTCAAACACCTCATAAGAGTAACGATCCAACTATTCAGATGGCGAACAAAGCAGCGAAGTGGCATACAACTGCAAGAATGAGAACACGCCTTAGCAGTATTAGTACGTACAGTGAAACTAACGGAATTCCAAGAAGAACACTCCACACTCGACAAACACAACATCATCAGAGTAGGAGGGCGATTAGAAAATTCGCAGCTAACATATGAAGAGAGACATCCGATGATTGGGGCACCGGGAAACATTACACGAAAGTAATGCATCAACACTATAGCGCATATCCGGAAGTGGTATTGGATCATCAAGGGAATTCAAGCAGTAAAACACCATAACCATCAGTGCATACGATGTCATCGGTTTAAAAACAAAATGTCAGAACAACTCAAGGGAAGTCTACCTAAACCTCGAGTCATCCTGTCAGGATCATTCACTCACACAGGAGTCGATTATGCGGGACCCTTCAATATACGGATGAGTATAGGTCGGAGAAACAAGTCTTACAAGGATTATATTTGCATTTTTATTTGTCTGACCACCAAGGCTATCCACATCGAAATATCATCCGATCTGACAGCAGAAGGATTAATTGGCACAATAAATTGGCACTTTATGCCACCATCAGCACCACATTTCTATGAACTTTGGGAAGCAGGCATGAAATCCATCAAAACTCATCTGAAGAGATGTGTAGGGGATACAAAGCTCACCTATGAGGAAATAAGCACCTTATTATACCTAATAGAAGCATTTCTAAATTCCAGGCCATTGTGTCCATTAAACGAGAATCCGGAACACATGCAGAAAATTACCTCACAAAATAGCCTTCTCACATCAACCAACAAAGAGCACACACGAAGAAAGCGGGACATTGGCAATATGATAGGATACATATTGGGGGACGCGTTTGGCATTACGAGACAAAGCAGAAACTAATGAAGAACATTTATTAAAATTCATTAAGAACCAAATATCGAGCATAGATGCAATTAAAAATATATTCAAACACGAAAAGGAAAGCAACGACAAGAATTTCCGAGCTATCGCCAAACAATTACTGTATCTTGACAAAAGAATCGCCAGTGAAGCTGCAGACAGTGATCATTATAACAGAGTACAGACTCTCACAACTTTCATGATCCAAATAGAGATCATCCGAATTCAAGAGAACGTTCCAGCAACGATGCAAATTCCGGAGGGAGAGAATAATAACGAGCTGGGACACATTTACAAAATGTAAACGGTTCACACCAGAGTGACATCAAACAACATTATATTCCTTATTAGCATACACACATGTTTACCAATTATTCAACATAATTTCCATCCCCACCATAGGGGACGGGCAACTGCACAGCATAATATCTACAACGGAACTGCTGATGATCGACTTACCCCGCGAACATTTTGCTGTTACTCTGGTGTGAACCGTTAACACCAACATTTAGCTACTCGTAGAAGACCTAAATTTGTTTTCGCAGGCTTTGATTTAAAAGTGCCGTTTTTTTGTACTAAACTACCAAATTCGCGATTTGTATACGCGATATTTTTGCCTAATACCTACAAAAAAATTCCCCTCATTTTTAGAGAATTGGTGCGCTTGTACTAAAACTCACTCTTTACAATGCAAACACATGCGCGCTGTTAATCAACTCTCACGTATCTCATTCTCTTTAACATTCACGCATAAATTGAAGTAGAATAGAAGTGGACACGCTTGATTCTCTGTAAAATATCGCGAGAATTTAAAATCGCAGAAATTTTATAAACAATAAAAATTATTCAAGGCCTCGCGAAATACATTATTCTTATATGCGTTACAAAAATTGAAAATAAATGAAATTTATTTATGTATGTATGTACGTCTATAAGGCCAACCAATAATTATAATTATTGCGTTTCTATAAATGGATTGTGATGCCGGAGTAATGAAATGAAGTCACAATGAAATATGTACAGATAAGGACTTTAACCATGCTGAATTTCAAATTACACATATTTCATTGATGCTACCCTCCGCTCCAAACAAAACCATTCACTGAACTCTAAATAATTCCAGTTAAAAAAAAAAATGAATCACCCTGCACTAATTCGGTCGGCATAATTCCACCAACACACCAAGAGCGCGCACGACGATAACAAGAAATAACGACACAAAAACAAAAAAAATTCAAATCCAAAACACACTACTACAAAAAAACATTCATCAGTCGGTTTCCAACATTTCATTGTGAAACATCGTGGTTGAATGTTGTTTTAAAAACAAAAGAAAGCTTTATCGTTTTGTGTGTATGATTTTTATGTAGTTTTTGACTTAAATTAGTGCATTGCGTCGTGTGAAGCCTAGATAAAAAATAAAATTTCACCGCTTCTCATACTCAAATAGTTCTGTTTTTTTTTTTTTTGTTGTGTATACGTGGATATTTAAACGACATATTAAATTACAAAACTAATTTAATTTAACTGTAAGTAAATTGTATGTATATTAATTGCGTATGTGTGTAGAAATAAATGAAGATTACACAACAGCTATTGTTTGGGTTATATATGTATGTATATATACCTAGCTAGTTGAAAGATAAGAAACGAAATGAGCTAAGAAATTTTTTTGGTTGAATATTTTGTTGGTGTACTCGGATTCTCGGAACATCTTGCGCTAGCTAAAAATAAAAAATGGTGTGTGTGTTGTGTTCTGTTGCAGTGTTTTCTTATTTTTAGATTTTTAGATTTTTTTTTTTTTTTTTGTTGCTGGTTAAACAGATTTTTGTTAAGAAAATCGGATGGCAGTACCAGCTTCTCTACTGTGAGCCTACGTGACCTTGCGCCGAAAGATATTTACCCGTTAAAATTATTTATTGCCTTTATACTAAACCCTAATCTGACTGATTATTATCGGGGTATTTTTATCCAGTCTTATCAGTATTTTCATTTTGGTTTGTAAACTGTTATTCCATATGGCAAAAAATAATTAATAAAACCAGATTATAACCTTGTCAAAACTATCGGTCAAATTGAATACCGATATTATAAATAATAAACCACACACACACACAACTCGGTATCATTTTTCAAAGTAATGATTATTATGATACGCTTGTTAACTGAACGTTAATGTCCTAATTTCTAATACTCTGACTCACTATTAATAACAAATTAGATTTCACAATAATTTACTAATGACAACTACAAAACTAATCGTTTGTTTATGTCGAAAAACATGTGATTCAATACAATTGACAAAAAACACAACAGGTAGGCAGGCAAACAACACATATAATTCGTGAATCAATTACAACTTCTTGGAGTTAAAATATTATTGAATGGTGTGAACGTCCGCCGTCCTCCTAGTATAATTGGAGCTAATTAAATAACCTCCAGCGCCAGTCCATTTTATTTGGAATCGAAAGAAAAACCAAAAAAAAAAAAAAAAATTACCAAATCCATTTAGGCCATCCCCTTAAATATTAAATTGAGGGTGAGGCTTTCGTTGGCCATTAAAAATTCAACCAAACAATTTAATTAACTAAAGTGAAATTACTTTCTCGTTTATCAGTGCTATCTTAGTATGTATAGCTGGTATATAGCAAAAAAATGAAAACAGACCGAAAATTGAAAAGAAAATCGATACAGCCATTTTACAGAGGCAACATACATATACACCAATTTAGGTATGTGTGTAATGTGTATGTACGCAACTACAAAAATCATGACAAAATTATGTATTTAGCATATTTTCGAAAAAAAAATATTTTATTATCTTATTTACAACTTAATATATATATTTGGGAGATGCACGAGGGGCGGTGGTTGTTGACGAAGAGGATAATAATAAAACTGTGTGGCGTCAACCATATAAGTTTGTACGTCATCATCAAGATTTTCTTCTAATTCAGTGATTCATAATCGTCTGATTGTGCTGTACTTTTGAAATGTTACAAATTTGACAAATATTTCGGATTCCGTCTCTTTCGTACATGAAGTGAGGGGGGATCGCCAATGGTCGCTACTGTTATCTATAAACTTAGAGCTCAATAGAAGTAGGAGCAGCAAATTTTATTCTTGTTATCTAGGGTATTAAAGCATTTAAAATATGATAGGAGTCGGTGTGAAAGTAACAACGAGGAATTACAAAATAAAATAAAAATGAAGCACACCCCCCATATAATTCTTCCAACAGTGACAGACTTCCCAAAGGCATTATTCCTAATTTTTCATGGTGCTTATTTCTCTTATAATGTCCAAATTTAGAGGGTAATTGAAATTTGTAAAATTAACGATTTAACTGAATTTAATTACTGAGGGCTGTGGAGTCAGAGTCGAGGAGTCTCGAACTTGCTCTTAGTTACAAAAAGACTCGCAATCAGTATATTTGACCCCCGGTCAACGATACAGAGAATGGCTTAGCGTAACGTTTCACTTTAACACATAGAGATGTTATTGGCGGGAATTTATGTCGACCCCCCAGGTTAAAGTGCTATGTAATTTGGCAATCGCTTAAAATGATTTTTAGATATTACCGAAAAGCGCACAGTCATAGTCCACCAGCCGTCATCTCCATTTTTTGCTGGTAGTTTGGTTTCTTATAAAGGCACAAATTGATCAGTAAATTTTTTAGGGATAATGTCCACTTAGAAAAAAAACACATTCCCCAAATAGGACGATCCGGTGTTCTTCTAGAAAAGCAAATAATCCACGTCCCGTGAGTGACATTTATCTGATCAAGCTTTAACTTATTTTGATAGTCTGATTAGCCTTTTAGTCTCAAGTAGGTACAATTGTCCAAATTTTTGAGTCTACGATTAAGAAACCATTTTTGAACTATCTCTCCAGCCTTTTACATATAACCCAGAGGAGTTAGTTGTCCAACTTTATAGCAAAGATTTTGAGTACTTTTTTTAACGAGTAAATTAGAATTCTCTTTTGACCTTCTCCGTTTTAATAACATATTTTTGAATCCCAAGCCTAGTCATAATTCTCAGAAAGTAAATTGGGAGTAAAGTCGACGGGAGCTATTTCACCACAACTAAAAAAACATTAAGCTAAAAATAGACAAATGTAGATTGATTAGCTGGACTTAACGCTAGTCAAAAGATCTTTCGTGCTTGGACAAAAGACCACAGGCTCTTAATTAACCTGATAATATTGTCGGCCGGTACATACTATCTGAGCTCATTGCTCTCCTTCCTAGATGTTTACTAAAGCATGCACTTCTGCTAAAAAGACGTTAGCGTTGCTACCCAAGAACTTCGAGAGAGCAGTCCCACTCCCATACATTCCTACCCCTGCTCCGTCTTCAATTTTGAATTTACCCTTGCGAGTTGCTGATTACGAAAAGTCACCTGAAAAGAAGGCTAAATAAAACTAGAGGGTACCTGGTATCCAGAGTCAGCATATTTAGACTGATTAACCTATTAGCGATTCATCCATCGGCATATGCTGTTCTACCTTAGATTAGGGTTTTTTTGTCAAGGATTTCTCCTTTAGCGTTGTACTTTAGCCTGTGCCAAATGGCCAAAATGTGTCAAATGGAATCGGTTGCTAGTGGTTGCCACGAGGAGGCAGCACGTACACTTGGCGCACCCTGCTGAGAGGTTACGGAGCTGGTAGATTAAATTACTCAACTTTGCCACCCTCCCCCCCCCCAATAGACACCAAACCACCACAGAAAGAGACTAAGGTCTCTTTAATTTTCGGGAGGCCGATTAACAGATCCAACGACGTTAAGCATTTAGGTATCTTCTTGGACAGTAAACTTTCCTGGAAATTTCATCTGGAGTATGACTTGCCATATTTTGGCAGTGTACACGATCCTTTGGGAAAACCTGGGGCCTAACTCCCAAATTGCTGTCTTTCATCTATAAATCATTGGTTCTACCAATGTTATCTTATGCTTCCATGGTATGGTGGCCAGTGGTTAAATTAAAGACTTCAATCATTAAACTTAATGGTCTACAAATGATTGCTTGTAGGGCCATTACAGGAGCCATGGCCTCGACTCTCCTTCTTGCCATGGAATCAATTCTATTCTTTCCACAGCTACATTCTTTCATTCTTAGCACAGCATTTTCTGCTGCGTTTCGGCTAAGGAGCATAGGAATGTGTAACACTCTTGATTCAGTCGCGGGCCATATAAAAATATTTCGCATCATTAGTACCAGAAATTGATATGGTTAATGATAGACTGATGTCTGAATTCAATTTCTCTAAATTATATTCAGTGGTGCGACCTTCGAGAGATCAGTGGGATCACTGGATTTTCTTGAGAACTTGTATAAGTTGATAGTCTTCTTTTCTGATGGCTCTCGCTCTGATAATAGTTCTGGTTATGGAGTGTACTGCCCTACGTTTGATTTAAATTGCTCTTACGCTCTGCATAATTGAGGCATTGAATCTCGCTGTTACAATTAAAAACTTTGTTTTCTGTACCGACAGCTTATCTGTGCTGAATTCTTTGGATAATCCCTTGACTGTTTCAAAATTTGTTAAGGACTGTAAATACTTTTTACATCTTCTCTGTTCTAGCAATAGAGTAACGATTATGTGGGTTCCTGCCCATTGTGGCATTGAGGGCAATGATGTCGCTGATTCCCTAGCGAAAGCTCGGGCTGAGTTTAAATTCATCGGTCCCGAACCAGTTGCTTCCTTACCATTTAGGTAAGTTAAGAAGGCGATCAAAAACTGCACTGTAAGTGAATTAAAACTGCAATGGCTTGCTACTACTTGTAGCTGCGCCAAACTTTTTATTAGTGGACCTAATTTGAGGGCCACTAGATTTGCTCTATCTCTCAGCAAGAATCAGTTGAGAATCTTGATCGCAACTCTTACTGGGCACGGTCATTTTAAGGAACACCTTCAGCGCATGATGATTGCATTCACTTCTTGTGCAGTTGTCCGGCTTTCAACAGAGTTAGGCTGTAATTATTTGACTCTAGATCCATTGCTGATAATAAGCTGTATTCCTTGCCTTGGCCTAAACTACTTCAGCTTATTAAAGCTGCAGCACGCGTTTGCGAGTTAGCATAGAATCACTTGTATACACCATGGGCCTATCGTGGCACTGAGTGCGGAACCGTTCGGATGGTTCCAACCAATTTTAATAATTGTAATAATAGGTCTATTTGAATTCGTTTTGTACAAAACGTAAAGTTTGCCAATTTTATTTTCACTGGTTTTACGATCGTTTGACCGTTTTGCAATTAAACATTAGCCATAAAAATGATCTGGTCATTTTATAACCCTTAGTCTAACCCTCAGAAAATAAATTGAGAGAGAAAAATGTCAACGGGATATATGTCACGACACCAACAAAATGATTAGCCAGACTTAAGGCTACTAGTGAATAATCTATTCAAGTAGAGTGTGTGAATAATAAAATATAGTAGATTGGTTTAGAAGAAATAATCACCATTTAGCCAATTCAAAGTCTATTTGATTGTTTTTTAGGTAATTTTAATTCGTTTTGTATAAAACGTAAACCAAATTTCCAAATTTTATTTTCATTGGACGAAAGAGACACTGATTTTATGACCGTTTTTCAAATGGACATTATCCCTAAAAATTATCTGGCCTTTGTATAACCCTTAGTCTAACCATTAGAAAGTAAATTGGGGGAAAATATCTACCGGAAATATGTCACAACACTAACGAAAACAACCAATCCGCTAAGACGGCTCAATGATCCAGATTACAAAGATGACGTATTCCTGCTAACATACAAGAATGTCGACATATAGCAGAATTTGTATTTTCTAGCTAACAGATCTAGCAAATGAAATCTGTCTCAAAATCAACATTAGTAAAACAAAAGCTAAGAGACTTATCCCGAACAATAGTGTACACCAATCACCATCAATAACACATCAATCGGAGAAGTTGAAAAATTGGTATACCTTGGTTGTAGTGTTACAAAAACAGACGGCACTGAAGAAGACATAAACCAACCCATTAAAGAAGCAAGACATACCTTCAACATGCTTCATAAAATCTGGGCCGTGTCCGACCTGCCAAGAAATACAAAGCTTTCGATTGTTTAATGCATGTGTAAAATCAGCACTGCTACATGGGTATGAAACATGGAATCTCATAGAAGATCACAAGAAGACTTCAGGGGTTTGTAAACAAATGCTGATAAAATGCTTCTAGCCAAACACTATCAGCAACATCGAACTTCTGTGGCAAACAAAGCAAACATACATTGAGACCGAAATAAGAAAGCGCAATTGGCGATGGATCGGGCACACACTGAGAAAAACTCCTGAATGGAATCCGCAAGGAAAAAGAAAAGACAGATGACCAGCTATAACCTGGAAAAAACGATGATATAGGCTAATGACTATATACTAATATAGTCAAATGGTTCAGCCTACTAGACGACCTAGCCTCTTATTAAGCAATCTAGTCAAGACGAGTGTTCGGATAGATAAATGTGGTAACCTAGTTTCGAATAACAATTCAGTATTTAGTCAATTCAATTTTTTCTGAGAATTTTTTTCCTTAATAAAGGGACATAATGTCCAAAAAAAATTAGGGATAATGCCTAATTTAAAAAAGCCACAATCTCTAAATGGAAAGAGGCTTAATATGGTTCGATTTTGGTTTTTTCTAGATTAGTTTATACTTTTGTACAAAACGTACTTTATATTCACTGATTTTATGGCCGTTTTGCAATTGGACATTATCCCTAAAAACTATTTTATCGGCCATTTTATAACCCTTAGTCCTCAGAAAGTAAATTTGGGATAATTGTCTATGGGAGCTATGTTGTGACACCAACAAGAACATTAAGCTATAAACAACCAAACATATGGTGCATTGATTAGTCGGATTTTGTTTCTTAAAAAGAGACAGAAGGTCAAAAAAAATTTAGGGATAATAACCGTTTAGCAAAAATCAACAATCCCTAAATAGAAGAGGCGTAATATATTCGATTTTTGTTTCTATAATTAGTTTTGTACCAACCATAAACTGTCCAAATTTTATTTTCACTGGACAAAATAGACAAAATTCCTTTCGACTTTAAAGGACATTATCCCTAAAAATTTTGTAGACATTATTTCGCCGCCCATAACACCACAGTTCTTATCTTAAAACACTTTTTGTGCATATTTATAAGCTTTAACTCAGTACCTGAGAGTAGCCGACAACAAACCAACGGGAAATGTATGCTATAACCAACGGGAAATGTATGCTACGATACAACTAATCCAGTTCATTTTACTAGATAACGACAGTATTCTTATTCTTACGGATTAAATGTGAAATTAACGCAACGGCCGGTGAATGAGAATCATCAAGCAGCAATTTACAAATTGGCATCTTAGCAAAAAGATGGCCCGAACATTTTTAGGAATAACGTCTACTTAGAAATGAACAAAAATAATATTTTTCCAGGTTTGTTTAATTCATTTTGTACACCAAGATGAACTTTGTTAATTTTATTTTTATTGCACAAAATAGAAAAAAATCCTCATTGGCTCTGCGGCACTTATCCAAATAGGCATTATCCCTAAAAAAAATGTCACTTTTTAAAATTTTGTATCACGTCATTTAACAATAAACTAGGGGTTCCATGAGAGGAGGAGCAGAACCGGTTAAGATATTATCCTTCGTCGTGTATCGATCAAATGTGGAATGTTGACTTAGTAAGAAATTTACCCGATATCTTAGAGGGCCAATCCAACAATAACTTAAATAACTTAAAGCAGAAGATAACGAAATCCAATTTGTCTAGAAAATTAAATATGTTTTGAATACTAATTTATCTGAGATTAAACAAATTATCAAAGATAAGATAAGAATACGAACAATGAATGGTATAGAACAAATAAACAACAGCTCTATCTCAAAACGTAAAAAAAATTTTACGATGAGCTTAATTTTGAAATTGTTTTGAATTTTAAGATTTTATGAAAGATTAGTTTAGGGGGGATTTTTAATGCAGAGAATAACGTTGCTTCAATATTAATTTTATTTCAGATTTTTCATCGAATTTAACTCAGGGACAACTTTTTCACGCAACAAGATCCAAGATGTATCCTTACGTAAGTATCCGCTTATCATTTCTTACCAAAATAAAAATTAAACATCAACAAAAAACAAGAAAAAACCGATTTAAATTTTTGTTGCGACACACAAGACCCGCATAAATATAAAAAAAAACCAACATTATTTTGTTTGTAGGGCTCGGGCTATCCACCAAATAATAATGCACCTTATCCTCCAAATCCTGGTTACCCACCAAATCCTGGTTACCCAAATCAAGCACCCTATCCAAATGCATCACCATTCCCAGGTGGTGCACCATTTGGTGCCGGATATCCCCCAAATTCAAATACCCCAGCATACGGTATGAATCCACCACAAGGTGGTTCACCATATCCACCAAGTGGAAATTCGGCTTATCCGCCAACTGGAGGTTCCGCCTATCCGCCAACTGGAGGTTCCGCATATCCACCATACCAACAAAATCCATCCCCGTATCCAGCACAAAATCAATCGGTACCACAACAATATGGTACCGGTTATCCACCAGCCCAATCACAACAACCTTCATACCCGGGTGCAGGTGGAGCTTATGGAGCCCAACAATATCCGCCCAGCTCTACAAATACTACTGCACCGTACCCCGGGCAACAACAACAACAACCACAAAATCCTAGTCCATATCCCCAAGTAGCTGGCGGACAAGGTGGCGCACAACCATACGGATATCATGGTGAACAACAACAAACTGCAACAAATATGGCACATTGCTTTACGGAAATGAAGGGACACGTTCAAAACATTCGAACTGAACATACTAAGGTTTGCTATAAAAAAAAAAAAAATTAACAAAATGGATTCAATAAAACAAGTGTGCGCGCTTTTTTTTTTTTTTAATTTTCCCAAAATTAATTCATTCATTGTACACCAGGCGACAGTGTACCAAAATGTATTTTGTATAAGTATTTAGAATTTTTTCGTTTTTGTTATTGTTTATATACACTTTGGTTCACTGTCCCCGTGAGACTAAACACATTCTAATTAAATCACTATAGCACAGTTTGCTCGCAGTAAATTAACTCTTTATATAATTTTTATTTTTATTGTATAATTCACGTAACTGTATATCAAAAATCAAAATTATTCTCTTAGGGTACTCCAACTGTTAGACCAATGCAACCATTTGATCCGGTTGGTGATTCAAATATGTTGCGTAAAGCAATGAAAGGTTTTGGCACCGATGAAGATGCCCTAATCAATGTAATTTGTCGTCGTTCGAATGATCAACGGCAACAAATTATACGCGATTATAAAACAAGTTTTGGCAAAGATTTGGTTTCTGACATTAAATCAGAGACGAGCGGTAATTTTGAACAGTTGCTCGTTTCATTATTACAACCTACCGTTGAATTTTATGTGACACAATTGCGTAGCGCATTGGATGGCGTTGGCACAGATGAGGATGTTCTAATTGAAATGCTTTGCACATTGTCGAATAATGAAATTCATACAATTCGACGGGCATATGAGTATAGTATGTTTAGATTATTTTTATGAGTTTTTCCGCGCCAAAAATTAGTTTCTAAAATAAAATAAAAAAAAAATAATTTTCTAGGATATCGTATGACTCTCGAGTCTGGTATTAAATCGGATACCTCAGGCCATTTTGAACGATTACTTGTCTCCCTGTTAGTCGGTAATCGTGACGAAAGTGGTGTAACTGATTTAGCTCAAGCACAAAGTGATGCCCAACAATTACAAGCAGCTGGTGTTGGCAGAGCGGGCACCGATGAAGCTACATTCAATATGGTGCTATGTCGTCGTAGCTTCCAACAATTGAAACTTGTGTGTCAAGCGTATGAAAAATTGACTGGCCATACATTAGAGAATGCAATTCAACGTGAATTTTCCGGTGACATTGAAGACGGACTTGTTGCCATCGTTCGATGCTGTGCAAATCGTCCGGAATTTTTTGCCAGACGATTACACAAAGCAATGTCCGGTTTTGGTACGAATGACAATCAATTACAACGTTTGCTGGTGACACGCAGTGAAATTGATTTGGGCGATATAAAGGTGGCGTTCGAACAAAAATATGGTAAAAGCCTAAAAAGTTGGATTAAGGGAGAAGCTTCGGGACACTATAAAAATTGCTTATTGGCACTTATCGGAGAAGATAAGAATTAATTTAGATGTATACAGAGACATTGTTATACAAATTTGTTTTCTTTTTACGCAAGATAATAACCAGCTACTCTACTATTTTCACAAACAATACTATTTTTTAATAAAATATACTTAAAAATAATGTGCCGTCGATCTCAGGGAGCTCGGGCCACCATATATTTACAAATTTATATAATATACACATTTATGATTCATCTTGGTTTATATACTTGGATGTAAAAATATTTTTTTTTTTAAATTATATATTTGAATATTTTTAATAAATAAAATGTAAGAACAAAAATTTAATAACATTAGAAAAACTGACCTTTTCACTTTATATTAAGTAATATGCGTGTGCGTAAAGGACTTACAATTTTCCTAGGTAAGTGTCGATGTAAGTATTAGATTAGAACTGTGTAGCCAATTTGTGCCAACTCAAGTGTATCACATAATATCCAAAACTATGCCAATCCTAGCCTAATTACTTTCTAAAAATACTAGAATTCTTTGGGAGTTGATTTTAGTTACGTGGACTACAAATAATATGTTTTAATTAATAGTAGTTTGATATAATTTATTTGCTTATTTACTAAATATCTTAACCTATAGCTTACTGTTTTAAAATAGTAGTTTTAGATGTGCATGCAAGTAAGTACTCATAAATTTGTTTTATATTATGTGAAGTGTACTATCGATTAATAATCAATAATGCAACATAACATTAGAATCTGCTTCAAAATCTAATTTTAAATTAAAAAACAAAATTGTTTTTCAGTCATTTTTACAACTCGATTCGATAATGACTCGATATATCGAGTTGACAATTCGACGAATCTCGATATGGATTGAATTGTTGAATAAAAGCTCAAAAAAGAATTCGATATTACTCGATTCAATCGAGACGCATAAATTAAGGTTTTCTAAGCAAGTCGAACAGTGTTATTTAATTTGATTCGATTCGATTGGCGTTTATTTAGTCACGTCACATCAATTTTTCGATTCTCTTAAGTTGCGTTTCTACTGCAACAAATAACAATGTTATGCAACAAATGTTATATAACTTGAAAATTGATATTTAACAGTGTTTAGGTCCATTACAACATTTTCATGTAACACTATGTTAAAAAACATTTTCATGCCATGCTACAATGTTTTATGTATAACGTTGCTATTTGCTGCATAGTGGATATTATACTCCTTTACGAACAAAAAAGTGGTTTGTTACGACTAAAGTCACGTTATGCGTCACAGACTAAATCCAATAATTGTGTTTGTGTTCACTTCAGGCGACGTGATGCTAGTCACGTCACGTCATATAAAAATCGATATGCTTTAAGTCGATTGACATGTCACGAAAGCAACAAATTTTATCAATGAATTGAGCTGTTGTAAGACTTAAAAAAATGAGAATATAATTTTGAATTTGTGCATGTTAACTAACAATGAGTAACTAATAGTTTTAGATGTGCATGTAACCTAGACAAATAAATTAATTTTAATTTTTATAATTTTGAAGTGTACTGTCGATTATAACTTACAAAACTTAAGTAAATTGGAGTCCTCTTCGATGTTGAATTTAAATACAAACAAAACATCGGATTCGAATTATAAATAAAATGCGTGTTTAAAAGAGTATCATCCATCCACACAATTTACATGAAATTTTCTTTGTAGGGTTCGAATAATTATAGCGGAGTATCACGTTCAAATGCATCAGCCCCGGCTAATATGCCATTTGGTACTGGTTTTGTAGATAATTTGAATAAAACTTCATCTTATGGTGGTGCTATTCCACCAGTATTGCCACCAAGAAATTTGCAAGGCAATAATAGCCCGTATCCGGTTGGACGTAGCCAACAAAATAATAAATCTTTTGCTGATGATGTTTATGCAACAATACCATATGCCGATGAAGATTATCCGTCGGCCCAAAATACTAATCGATCTGGTGGACATCAAAGTCATACATCACAATATCAATTTGAAGAAGAACAATCAGCTAGAAATTTGCCCCTATCCTTTTCGAATACGCGAGGATACGTTCGGAATGAGCATAAGGTTTGATTAGGATATTATGTACTGTTTCTATGTGTGTTTGCGTGAGCTTTAATCGGAAAATTTCTTCTAAATTTTCGTTGTACATATATAACATTTTGCATAAATGCTTTGGGTGTATTACAAAAAATTCATCTCCTTTATAGAAAATTGTTATGATGTGTGGACAATTTCAGGTTTCAAAATTTCTAAATTCGATCTTTGATTATGGTTAAAATTTGAGTCGTTGTGTCTTTAAGTGATTGATGTACTGTATAATGGTATCCGCGTTTTAAGACAGACAAGTTTTTTGTTTATAATTTTTGTATTAATTTCTGCATTTTGTAAGTAGAATTTGTGACATTAAAAGTGACATGTGATATGATTCATCTAAAAGTGTGTTGATTTTTATTAAATATTTGCTAAATATAATTTTAATATTTTTTGTTATATAATTGGAATGGCCGTTTGAATCCTTTATAGTATATATAGCTAAGCACGTACAATACTTACGACCATATATAATACAAAACAAAAATTTCATCGTGTTCGCCAACATAAGAAAAAAAAAAAAAAAAGTTAAAAAATATCTGAGGATTTTGTTTTTTTTTTTTTGTACTTTTTTGTAGAAAAAACAAGTCGAACCGAGTCGCCATATTGCAAAACCTGTACCAGCATTAAAACCAACATTTCATTTTGATCCCGAAGCAGACGCATCAAATCTTCGTCGGGCAATGGAAGGTTTAGGTACTGAGGATAAAATTCTAATCAATATATTGTGCCATCGATCGAATGAACAGCGACAAATGATACAGCAAGTATATAAATCGCCGTATGGTCGCGGCCTTATCGAAGATGTAAAAGCTAAAACGGGTGGAAATTTTGAAAAAGTATTAGTAGCACTATTGTCACCACCGTGGGATTATCGGGTAAAAGTACTTCATGATGGATTTACGGGTATTGGAACGGACGAGGAAGCCCTTATAGAATTTATATGTACATACACAAATCGCGAAATACAAATACTTAGCCAATTATATCAAAAAAGTTATAAAAAAACGTTAGAACACGATATAGGAGCACATGCGCCCGAACACATGAAACATCTTATGCTGGCGGCGGTCCATGGTAAACGAGAAGAAGATCATACGATAGATCCGGATTTGGCAAAACGTGAAGCCGATATGTTGGTCCAGGCATTTAAATTGGGCACCGATGAAAGTGCTTTTAATGTTGTGTTCAGTTTACGTAATTTTGAGCAAATACGATGTACCGATGAGGAATATAAAAAAATTACAGGACACACGCTCGAAGAGGCAATAGAAAATGAATTTACCGGTTGTATGAAAGATGCTCTGCTGGCCATTCTACAATATGCACACAATCGTTATGAATATTTTGCACACCGATTACACAAATCAATGGTTGGATTTGGTACAAATGATAAACACTTAATGCGGGTGATCGTAAGCCGAAGTGAAATTGATTTAATTAATATTAAAAATGCATTTGAGCAAAAATATGGCAAATCGCTGAAAAGTTGGATTAAAGGTGACACATCCGGTGACTACAAGCAATGCCTTTTGACACTGATTCAAGAGGCCTAAATATAGTGTCTTCCTATATAACTTAATCGTGTTTTTGTTAATTAGATTTTTAAATAAACAATTAAAAAATAATTAAAACATTTATAATCAGTGCGGTCCCTCAGCGGAGGGGTATTTTAACCGAGTTTGCTTTAATCGGTCTTCCAATTAAAAAAAAAAAAATAGACTAAGATGTTGTATAGAAAATTAATTTTTGGCCACAACAACACACTTACACACATACTATATATCGCTCGCTATAACCAAAATCAATCAGCTAAAAACCTATAATAATATTTTATCATAAAACCTATAATACAAAAACGTGATATTATATAAAATTGTACAGTACTCAATAAAAGATTTGAATTAATTAATTTAGAAACTTGCAAATTGTCTTTAACATTACATCCATATCCATACATTGTGTTACTAATTATTTTATTTTCATTCATTCAAATTTTCTACGAATGATCGTATTCATACTGCAATCAAGTTTTTTTTTTGGTTTGAAAATCTAAATCATCCATAATACGTAAATCTCACGCATGATCAACTATATGCACTTGAACCAAAAAAATTTCGAGTTTGATGCTTTGCTTGACACCATCTATAAATTTGTTTCAACAAACTTAATAAATATACAAACATTGCAACAAATACATTTTAAGGAGTAGTTTGATGCACTACATAAATTAGGATTCAAACTTTTATCATCAAAATTGATTAAAACAAGTCAGATTTAAAATATAAAACAAAGATCGCACTTTACAAATTTTAATAATTAGTTTGAAAGCTGGTTTGATGCACCGCGTAAATTTGGCTTCAAATATTTTTCACCAAAACTGATTAAAACTGAGAATAAGACTAAATGATCATGTGGTCCTTTACTTTATGAATTTTGAATATTGGTTTGAATCCTAGTTTGATATACTAAACTTTAAAACCGATATTTGATGGAATTAAAAATTGTTTTAAATTCTTCTTCGCATTTGAGTTTTATATTAAAATAGTAAGCAAATTTCAATCAAATCGAACGCGAACCGCCAAAGTTGTCATTTCAAAAATAAGTTTGATACACCATGGTTTCAAATTTTTAACTTCAGTACTGATTAATGGCTAGTTTGACGAAACGCCTAACTTGATCAATATGTTTGATTAATTAAAATTGTTAAATAAACATAAAGTGTTGCTTGCTTGAAGTTGTGCACTTTATACATTTTAAAAAGCCGTTTAAAAGGTAGTTTGATGCACTACAAAATATCGTTGTATTTAGATTCAAATTTTTGTCACCAAAACTAATTAAAATTTCAGACGAAATATTAGATTTAAAGAACGAGGTAATGTGGACCATCCCCTTAATCAAATTTTATTATTGATTTGAAATTTAGTTTGATGACTTTTAAACCGAGTTTGAAACAGTTTTGGTGTTTGATTCAAGTATAAATATTAAAATGAATATTTTTATTTGACGTATTCAAATTTTAATCTAAATCATCATCGATTCAAAGTTAGATCATTTGCCCCTTTAGACATTTTAATATTTAGTTTGAAAGCTGGTTTGATGTATCGCATGACTCAACGTAGATATTGAATTTCAAGCTCTTAAAACAAAAACTAATTAAGACTTGAAATTGTGATCGTGTGTGTTTTAAATCAATTTAAAAATATGTCGATCAAACTACCGTAAAAATTGATTATTTATTTGATTGAATGAAAAAACTATTTGAAATTCACCTCATTTGAGATTTGTATACTAAATAGTAAGCAAATTTCAATCAAATCGAAAGCTCTTAAATTTGAAATGAAGAATTTGGAATTTAGAATTTGAAATTTAAAATTTGAAGTTTGAAATTTAAAATTTGGAATATGAAATTCTTGAATTTGGAATTTGATATTTGGGATTTGGATTTTAAAATTTGGAATTTAAAATTTGAAATTTGGAATGTGGCATTTGAAATTTGGACTTTGAAAATTGAAATTTAGAATTTGGAATTTAAAATTTGGATTTGAAATTTGGAATTTGAAGTTTGAAGTTTGGAATTTGAACTTTGAGATTTGAAATTTGGAATTTGAGATTTGAAATTAGGAATTTGTAATTTGCAATTTGAAATTTAGAATTTGAAATTATTAATGGAATTATTAAATTTTAAAACATGAAATTTGAAATTTAGCATTTAAAATTTGGAATTTGAAATTTAAAAACTGAAATTTGGAATATAAAATTATGGATTTTAGAATTTGATATTCGGGATTTAGATTTTAAAATTTAGAATTTGAGATTTGAAATATGGAATGCGGGCATTTGAAATTTGGAATTTGAAATTTGAAAATTGAAATTTACAGTTTGAAATTTGGAATTATCATAGAAATTTGTAATTTGAAATTAAAAATTTGGATTTAAAATTTGGAATTTTAAATTTGAGATTTTATAATTAAAATTTAAAATTTGAAATTTGCAATAAAAAATTTTGGATTTTGGAATTTGATATTTGGGATTTGGAATTTGAAATTATAAATTTGGAATTTTAAAATTTAGAATACGAAATTTGGAATTTAAAATTTGGAATGTAAATATTGAAGTTTGCAATTTGAACTTTGAGAATTGAAATTTGGAATTTGAGATTTGAAATTAGGAATTTGTAATTTGCAATTTGAAATTTAGAATTTGAAATTATAAATTTGGAATTTTAAATTTCAGATTTAATTATTAAATTTTAAAACTTGAAATTTAGCATTTGAAATTTGGAATTTGAAATTTAAAATTTGAAATTTGGAATATGAAATTTTGGATTTTAGAATTTGATATTTGGGATTTAGATTTTAAAATTTGGAATTTGAGATTTGAAATTTGGAATTTGAAATTTGAAAATTGAAATTTACAATTTGAAATTTGAGATTTGGAATTTGGGATTTGGAATTTGAAATTTGAAGTTTGGAATTTGAAATTTAAAATTAAAGTTTGAAATTTGGAATTTAAAATTTGGAATTTGAAATTTAAAATTAAATTTTAATATTTGGAATTTAAAATTTGGAATTTGAAAGTTGGAATGTGAAATTTAAAATTTGGAATTTAGAATTTGAAGTTTGGAAGTTAGAATTGGAAATTTTGAATTTGAGATTTGGAGTTTGAGTTTGAAATTTGGAATTTGAGATTTAAAATTTGAAATTTGAAATATGCAATTTTGAATTTTTGAATTTGGGATTTAGAGTTTGAAATTTAAATTTGAAATTTAGATTGTGGGATTTGAAATTTGGAATTTTAAATTTAAGATTTGATAATTAAAATTTAAAATTTGAAATTAGCAATTTGAAATTTAAATTTGAAATTTGAAATTTAGAATTTTAAATTTGAAATTTAGAATTTGAAATTTGGAATGCGGGCATTTACAATTTGAAACTAGGATTTTGATTTAAAATTTTAAGATTTGATAATTTAAATTTAAAACTTGAAATTTTCAATTTTCAATTTGAAATTTAAATTTGAAATTTAAAATTTAGAATTTGAAATTTAGGATTTGAAATTTGGAATTTTAAGTTTAAAATTTGAAGTTTGGAATATTAAATTTTGGAATTTGATATTTGGGATTTAGATTTTATAATTTGGAATTTCAGAGTTGAAATTCGCGCATTTTTGGAATTTGCAATTTGAAATTTAGAATTTGAAATTTGGAATTTAGGATTTGGAATTTGAAATTTGGAATTTAGAATTTGAAGTCTGAAATTTAGAATTGGAAATTTGGAATTTGAGATATGGAGTTTGAAGTCTGAAATTTAGAATTGGAATTTGAAATTTGAAGTTTGGAATTTGAAATTTGGAATTTGAGATTTAAAATTTTGGATTTATTTTTTTAATCGTCTATTGAAGAGTTTTTGGATTCAAATAGTTTGCTGATAACATTGTTGGTTGGGGCAAGGTTAATAAAGTTTCAGATTTCTAAATCAAAATGATTCGGAATTTAAATTCATATATCTTCTTCTAGCGGGAATTTTGTTTAGCAGATTGAGCGTTTAAAATTAAAATAAAGTTTATTAGCCAAATTATATATTTGTGCTAATTGTTTGTCATATATGATTAACTGATCTGGATACTTATATTATTTAATTTAATTTTGTACGGACAACTTACAGTTGTTATTATTTAATGTGTTCCAGATCTAATTTAAATTATTTCTTAGTTGGGTTTTAAGCAGAATAGCCATAAGCAATTATTTATTTTATGTTGTTTTCTCTTTGGAAGTAATTTCAGGCGGTATGCTAGATTTGAAGAACGGGTAGTTTGAAACAGTTTTGGTGTTCGATTCAAGTATAATAAATATAAAAATGGTCCATTAAAGTATAAAAAAATTTGATTATTCTTGAATATTTTTATTTGAGGTATTCAAATTTTAATCAAAACCTTTATAAATTCAAAGTTTAGTATGTGCACCGACTGGTTGATTAATCCAGATTTAAAATTTAAAACAAAGAACGTTTGACACTTTAGACATTTTTATATTTAGTTTGAAAGCTGGTTTGATGTATCGCACACAATGCAGAAGTTATTGGTTTTAATGAGTATGCACGTTAGTTTGATGCACCGTTTAAATTTGGCTTCAAATATTTGTCACCAAAATTGATTAAAATTCAGCTGAATGACTGAATTGGCAGAAAAACGATAATGTGGTCGTTTATTTCGTGATATTTGAACATTGGTTTGAAATCTAGTTTAACATACTAAACTTTAAAACCGAACTAGAAACAATTTTAGGGCTCATGTCAATTATAAATATGAAGTGTTAGGACTCCGAAAACTCTTTGAAATTTACCTCATTTGAAATTTTTATACTAAATAGTAAGCAAAGTTCAATCAAATCAAAGCGTCAAGTCGTCAATTCAAAAATAAATTTTTCAAGTTGGAAAATAAATTTGATGCACCATGTTTTCAAATGTTTAACTATAGTACTGATTAATACTGTACTATGATCCATCAACTTGATCAATATGTTTAATTCACCGCTAAACCAAGTTGCATTAGGATTCAAATGTTTGTCACCAAAGCTAACTAAAGTTTCAGATGAAATGCTAGACTTCAAGAAAAAGATAATGTGGGCTGTTCCTTTATCAAGTTTGATTATTGGTTTGAAGTTTAGTTTGATGTCTTGTTTGAAACCGATTTTGAAACACTTTTACTAAGTCTATTAATTCTATATATTAAAAAATATTGTAACATACGACAACGTCCCTTTTGGACATTACAACATTTGAATGACTAGTTTGAACGTTATTTTGATGATGCATCGTGTTTAAAATAAACTTCAATTTTTTGCCACCAAAACCGATTGAGACTTACAGAAGTCATGCTAGATAGTAAGAGGAACAATAATAAGGAACTTCACTGGCTTGTTTGAAACTGATTTTGAAAAAATATCCACCAAACTACACTACAGTTTAAACATCTTTGAAGCTTGAAGCACTGTTGAAAAGGTAATGTGGGTTTCAAGAATATTCATAAAAAGCACGTTCAGTTTATGTTTAGCTTAGTTATTAGTTTGAAAACAAGTTTGATAATTTAATTTATTTCAACTTAAAATTTTAAGGTTTGTGCACTGTGACCTTTTTAAAGCAACTTTAAATCTCAAAGTTCGTTTTACATTTTATAAACTTTAATGATTGCTTAGTGTGTAAGCTATAGTTTAATGCACTGCATAAATTGAGTTTCAAATTTTTGTCACCAAAAAATTAATTAAGACAGATAGATGTTCACTTTTTAAAGTTTCAATGTTTGTTTCAAATGTAGTTTGGTAGCTTTTTCAAACTGATTTTGAAACATTTTTTTGCATTTGATTCAAGCATAAAATGTTGGTCTGTGACATTTCAAGTTTGAAAGCGAGTTAGATGCATCACACCAAAATTGCTAAATGTATTATTGGAAAGTTCAGTTAAATCTTAAAGATAGTTTTGCATTTTATAAATTTTAGTGACTAGTTTGAAAGCTAGTTTGATGTACTGTTTAATCGAAAAGCGATACTATAGGGTTTCACTTTGTATCCAGTTTGAATACTGGTTGAAAATTTAATTTGTTGGCTTGTTTGAAATCGAGTTTGAAAAATTTTTCGGAAGGAATTTAATTACGCTTAATGCTATTTTGATTCAATTCGATAATTGAAAATTTGATTATAGTTTTAAAGAATTTCTATATACTAAAATGACATTCAAATTTCAATCAATTCAAAAAGAAAAGTTAATCGCATCAGAAATTTGACTCGCTGCTGCTCTTTGCACTTCACTAATTTTTGTTAAATCCACTAAAATTATTTGAACCGGAATTTTCAAGCTTATTGCGTTTAATACAGAATATTTTCAGTTTGTTTTTGAAGTTAGTGAGCTTAAGGTTTTAAATCAAAATTCGGACAGGCCTTTCAAAATTAATTTGAAGCAATTCTTGGGGTGAATTTTAACAAACAACAAGTTCTTTAAACAAGTTAATTTGTACTTCAAACTTCCTCTACGTCTTAATATTTGGTGGTTTGAAAACAAGTTTGAAACAACTCGTAAATTCTTCTGAATTTAAAGATGAATCAAAAATCGCAAATAAATAAATTTATTGGAAATTACTTGGGAAACACTTTCAAATTTGAATACAATTTGTATCAAACTAGTTCAATTGGTTTAGAATCAATTATTAAAAAGATTCGTTATTTATATTGGTAAAGCTGATTGCATCTTGCATTGAACAAATTAAAAGTATTGTTTGAAAACGAGTTTGAAGCACTTCTAACTTTTTATTCAAAATTTGATAAAAAGCTTAATTAGACCAAAAATACATCAAACTGGCACTTTGTTCATTTTTCAAGTTTCAAAGTAAGTTTGATAAGTTATAATGTGAAAGAAGAGATAGAAGTAGAAAGAAACATTCACATTATCAAGTCTGGATTTTGGTTTGAAACTAAGTTTGAACAAGTTTTGATTTTAAAAAATGTCCATCGAACTAAAAATTTTATTTAATTATTTGATCGAATTAGATAGGATTCCACTACAAAAATTAAAGTTAAGTTAGTTTGAAATTAAGTTTGAATCAACGTTGTTTGGGTTGAGCTTTCATAATTACTTTGACACGCTAGCTGTCAAATTTAATGTGCTTTTTATGAGGCTTGTAGACCTCATGAATCCAGTTTTAAATTTTTGAATCAAACTTCGTAAATAAATAAATTAAAATGAAAAGATCACGTGTTTGAAATAAATGAAAATTTTTCAAATTCAACTTTAATCAAACTACTTCCAAATTTAAATCCAGAATAAAAAAAATTCAAATGTTTATGTCCCTCAGTAATTTGTATGAGACAAATTATGAAATTTAGACAACAATTATTCGAAATGAGTCATATTCATTCATTTGTAGTTTACCCGAATTCACCCAATAATATCGATGAGGTAATTTTAAAGGAGAAAAATTCGAATCACGTCTAATTTGTTTTCTGTATTTTACGTGGTAACACATGCCACAATGACGTCGATAAAATTAGATCACAGCGAACATCAAAAAATAGATCGTAACTAATTGGGGAAAACAATCAAATATGTGATTCATGCTAGAATCGATCTCGCACGCATAATAATTAGATGACGTTCATAATCCGAATTTCACAACTATGGTAATCTGTAAATGGATCATGACGTGGATCTTTGATATTGGTTGCTGCTTTTTATTTTTATTCACCGTTGCAAATTTTCGCGGAATTTTTTATTTTGTTTTTTTGTATGTTGGTGGTGGTAGTGTATTGGTACAATAAAGATAATAATGTAAACAAGCTGTCTAGAAAAACAACAAACATATACTCGTATAGTGTAAAAAATCATTAGTACATTCAACATCATAATTCATGTAAATTAGTAAATTACATTCGCACATACACATTATAAATTTAGCGAGCGCACTAAAATAGTTAACGACGTCATCGTACAATGTTTATTGACATTGGTCATTTGTATACATTGGAAAATGGCGCTCAGTTCGCGTTAATGCGATAGTGTATTGTTTTGTTATAGTTGTTGTTGTATTTTTAGTTGTTTATATTGTATCTTAATCCCCCCACTCTCTCTCCCTCTTATAATCATATAAATAGAACCACGGCTTACAGTACTTATGAGTCAGTGTCGATACTAATTTTTGTACATTTTGTGTTAGAAACTGGGAGCAGTAACAAGTAGTGAAAAGCCTCTAAACATTTTGAACAGTTTGATTGGAAGTGGTATAACGTAAGTGATTGTGACAATATATAGTTCGTGTGTTTATAAACAACAAAATATATTTTTTGTTTTTTTTTAATATTTATACAGAATGAATTATGTGCCAAGTAATCAAAATCCATCAAATATGCCGGCTGTAACACCGTCACCAAATTTTGATGCAACTGCATATGGTAAAACGCTTCGCAAAGCAATGAAAGGATTTGGAACAGACGAAAAAACCATAATAAACGTGTTGTGCAATTGTTCGAATGACCAACGTCAGGAAATTCAAAAAGTGTATAAAACTCAATTTGGGCGTGATCTAACGGAAGATATAAAATCAGAGACGAGTGGAAATTTTGAAAAATTATTAGTTGCACTGTTAATACCAACATGGGATTATCGTGTGAAAATAATTCATGACGCCATTGCAGGTTTGGGAACGGACGAAGATGCTTTAATCGAATTTTTATTGGGTTATACAAATCGTGAAATAAAAATATTGAATCAACTATACTACGATAAGTACAAGAGAACGCTTGAAGAAGATGTTGTCGGTGATACATCGGGTCATTTTAAACGACTTTTAGTCTCAACACTAGTCGCAGGACGTGAAGAAAATCGTCCGCTTGATTATGAATTGGCTCGTCGCGAAGCTGGTATGCTACTTCAGGCGGGTGAACTTAAAGTGGGTACCGATGAAAGTGTATTCAATATGATATTTAGTCGTCGTAGCTACGAACAAATTCGTATCACAAGTGAAGCGTACAATAAAATTACGGGTCATACACTTGCAAAAGCGATTGAATCTGAATTTTCTGGTTTCATTAAAGACGGCCTGCTCGCAATATTACAAACGGCTCATAATCGTCCAGAGTATTTTGCCACGCGACTATACAAATCAATGGCCGGATTAGGTACAACAGATAAACAACTCATACGTATTATAGTAAGCCGCAGCGAAATTGATTTGATTAATATTAAGGAAGCATTTGAAAAGAAATATGATAAATCGTTAAAAAGCTGGATCAAAGGTGACACATCGGGAGATTACAAAACATGCCTTTTGACGTTGATACGGGAAGCGTAACATTAAATATAGACTCATGTTATCTAGATAGGAATTTCTATTTTATTATACAAACATTTTTCTATTTATTTCTTAAGCTAATTTTAATATTATTATTTAAGCCATTTTATACCAAAAACGACTTATGTTACTATGTACAATTAAGAATATTTGTAATTATATTTACACAAATAAATAAAACAATTAAACCCGAGTAAATTGTTTAGATTTTGTACGATAATAATTTTGTTTGGAAATTGAACACGCGACGATTTACAAATTAAAGCTGAGTTCGATGATTAATCGAATTTTTATTGGGAAGTATGATTACCTCTATTCCACACAAGTTTTTATTGAATCGATTTTTTTAACCAACTAAATTTTCTTTTCTGAATACTGATATATTTATACTGGCACCTACTCTAATTAGAACAGGAAATCCGATGGTTATCTGCTGCCTGGCTAAACAATCTATCCACGCTATCTTATAAAGGTAAGGTACAATATTCTGAAAGCAGCAGCGTCGAAGTATCTCAAGCTGCATGCAAAATTCGAAAAAATTTTGTGTAGAATTTGATTGAAATTTGATTTGAAAAACATTAAGGATTTGAATGCTTCGTGAAATAATTTCTGTAGATCAAGAAACGCGTCAAGTTAAACTGGATTTAGTAAATTTATTTTAATATTATATTAATTGCATTCAAACTCAAGTCAAATTTCAGTGAAATAACTTATTCAATTTTATTTTTTATGAAACCTGAATCAAGTGAAAATCATTGCTAGTAACTTTAAATATTTTTAAACTATACAAAACCGTCTGAAAATTCTACAACAAATTTCGAAAGTGTTTTAAGTGCAAAAAGTTTGATTTGAATAAAATTTAATATCTGGATATTACTTGAACAAAATTCTCTGGAAATTTAGAAATGTTGAAAATTTGAACAGGAGTGATCGTCAAATTTTTAAATATATTATTACATTAAATTGTATTCAAATTTAAATAAAACTCCAATCAATTTTTATTCAGATTTACTGTGATCTTATTGAATTGTATTATTTTTGGTTCAAACTTTGATAGTGACTCAAATTCGAGTAAAATTGAATTGATTGAATTAAAGCAAATTTATAACATCATACAAATCAATCAAACCTCAGTCAAATTTTCTGTTCAGATTTATTGTAAACATCAACACTCAAATATGAATAAAATTGAATTAAATAAAACGAATTGAATGAATAAAACAGCTGAAAATTATAGAATAGCTCGAGAAAATAATTTGAGTGGAATTTGAATGATGATTGATTAGAATTTTTAAAATTAAGATTTTGATATTTCTTGAAAATAATATCTGAAAATCCCGGAATGCTGGAAATTTGAACTGTATTGACATAAATTCAACATTTTTCATTTCAAATCAATTTTTTTAAAATAATTTGAGTCATATTTGAATACTGATTGATTTGAATAAAATTTAAAATTTGGTTATTTCTTGATAATGTCAGTTGATATAAAAATTTCGGGATTTAAACTAAATTAGCTATACATCTTTTTTGCATTTCAAATTTAAATCAAACTTTAGTCAAATTTTCTATTCAAATTTTTTAAGAACTTACTCGATTGTATTATTATTATTTTTTGTTTTACAAATGAATTTAATTGAGTAAAATTAATTTAAAATTACTCCAACTACTTTCAAATACTTTTCAAATTAAGCAAAATAATTTGAGTGGAATTTGAAAATGATGTTAAATTATATTTGTCTGAAAATAATGGCGGTTGACAAATAAATGCTGGAGATTTCAACAGGATTGACCGAACATGTTCTTAATATTGTATTAAAGAGCGTTTAAATTTAAATCAAACTCCAGCCACGTTTTCTATTCAGATTTACTATGAACTTATTCAATTGTATACATGAATTTCAAATTACTCCAACTACTTTGGAATACTAATCAATTTGGGCAATAGGGTTAAAAATTCTATAATAAATTGCGAGAATAATTTGAGTGTAATTTGAATAAAGTTTGATTTGAATAAAAATTAGGATTTCGATATTTCTTCAAAATAATATTTGGAAATGCTGAAGATTTGAATTGGATTGACCGTAATATTTTTGTATGTTATATTATAGTGTATTCAAATTTCAATCAAACTCCAGCTACGGTTTCCTTTAGGTCAGGTTTACTATGAACCTATTCAAATTGTACACATTTTTAATCAAACTGGAATAAAAGACTCAAATTTAAGTAAAATTATTCCAACTACGTTCAATTACTATTCAAATTAAGCAGTAGTGCTAAAACTTCTACAATAAAGTGAGAAAATAATTTGAGTATAATTTGAATAATATTTGGTTATTTTAAAATTAAAATTAATCTCCAGTCAAATTCCAATTGTATGGCGTTTAATCAAACTGTAATAAATGAGTCAAGTTTGAGTGAGATAGATTTGAAATGAAAGAAACTATAGTTATTTCGGAATAGATCGAGAAAATATTTTGAGTGAAATTTGAAATTTTGATTCGTTTGACTAAAAATATAAAATTATTCCAATTACCTTAAAATACTTTCCAAAATAAATTGAGTAAAATTTGAATAAACATTTATTTCAAAAAAATTAAGATTGAATGTGTGAAAATGTGCCAAAATGTGTGAAATTTGAACTGAATTAACTAAACCTTAGTTTAAAGATACATTTCAAATTAAAATCAAATTTTGTATTTAGATTTACTGTGAACTTACTCAATTGTATTATTTTTTATAAAACGTCTCAAATTTGAATGAAATAATTTTTAAATCATTCCAACTACTTTACTATTCAAATTATGCAACAGAGCTAACAATTTTACAATAATTTGAAAAAATAATTTTAGTGGAATTTGACAAAAAATTTGATTTAAAAAAATTTTCTGATTAGGTAGGGTATTCCTTGATTGATCCAGAAATGCTGACCGAAAATTTTCTTAATTTTGTAAGGTGCATTCACATTCTCTATTCAGATTTACTGTGCACTTCTATAATGCTGAAAATTTGAACAGTGTTGACCGTAAATTTTTTAAATATAATATTAAATTGCATTCAAATTTAAATCAACTCCAGTTGATTTCTACCATATTGAATTGTATTATTTGTGTTACAAACTTCGATAATGACTTGAATTCGAGTAAAATTGAATTGAATGAATTAAACGAAATTTATTCCATCATACAAACTGAAATCAAACAAATAAATTGAGAAAATAGCTTGAGTGGAATTTGAATAAAGTTTGATTTGAATAAAATTTAAGATTTGGTTATTTGAACTGGTCTGATCGTAAATATGCTTCATGCTATAATATACATTCAAATTTAACTCAAACCCCAGTCAAGTTTTCAGTTCATATTTATTTGTCAACGTGACTCAATTATGAGTAAAATAGAATTGAAATGAACTAAATGGCTGAAAATTGCAGATCGAGAAAAAATTTGAGTGGAATTTGAATGAAGATTTATGAAAAATTGAAAACTAAAAATTTTATATTTGTTGAAAATAATGTCAGAAATATCAATCCCGAACTGCTAGAGATTTCAACTGTATTAACCGTAATTTGATATATTGAAGTGCATTCAAATTTAAATCAAACTACAACCAAATTTTCTGTTCAGATTTATTGTGTATACATTTTTCATCTACTTTCAAGAAAAACTCAAATTTGGGTGAAACAAAATTTAATTGAATTAAAGAAAATATAAAATTATTCTAGTTAGCTTCAAATTTTCAAATTAATTTGAGTGAAATTTGAATAAAATTTGTAATTTGGATATTTCTTGTTGATGCAAAAATGCTGGAGAAAGTTACATCATTTTAAAGTTATATTTCAAATTAAAATCAAACTTTAGTGAAATTCTTATTCAGATTCACTGTGAACTTAATCCTTTTTTTATTTTTTATCAAACTTCAATAAAACACTCAAAATTGAGTGAAAATTAATTCCAAATTACTCCAATTACTTTGAAATACTATTCTGAGTAATAGGGCTAAAAAGTATAAAATAATTGAGAGAATAATTTGAGTGTAGTTTAAATAAATTTTGATGTGAATAAACATTTAAGATTTCGATATTTGTTGGAAATAATATTTGGAAGTGTTGGTGATTTGAACTGAATTGACCGTACATTTTTTTGATATTATATTAAATTGTATTCAAATTTAAATCAAACTCCAGCCATGGTTTCTATTCAGATTTACTGTACAAACATCAATAAATGGCTCAAATTTTAATTAAATTTAATTGGATTAAAGGAAATTTAAAATTATTCCAGTTACCCTAAAATACTTTCCAAAATAATTTGAGTGAAATTTGAATAAAGATTGATTTGGAATAAAAGTTGGGAATTGGATATTTTTTGTTGATGCAAGAATGATTGAGAAAGTTACATCTTTTTAAATATATATTTCAAATTGAAATCAAACTTCAGTCAAATTTCTATTCAGATTTATTGTGAACTTACTCACTTGTATAATTTTTGATAAAACTTCAATAAATGTTGTGTGAAATTATTGCAACTACTTTCGAATACTAAAGTGTATTCAAATTTAAATCAAACTCAGGCCACTTTTTTTGTTCAAATTTACTTAGGATTTATTCAATTATGTAAATTTTTCATCAAACTTCAATAAAAATCTCAGACTTGGTAGAAATTGAATTTTAAATCATTCCAATTACTTCAAGATCTATAATCAAATTGCCCAAATAAGTTGAAATAAATATAATATTCAGTGCAATTTAAATTCTACTCAAAGATAGATTTTGAATATAATTGCATTCAAATATTTTGTTCATTTTTGAATATAATCCTAAACTATTCATATATTCAGAATTTCTATTGCATTTGAGTCAAATTTGTAAGTGTAAAACATTTACGCTTTGAATGATTTCCATGCGAAGTTCGCATCGAATGTTGTCGTCTGATTTTGGAAATTTTAAAAATTCATGTGAAATACAAAAAAGGAAATTTCAGAAATGTTGAGTGATTTTCGAAAACAAATTTGAGTGATATTTTCATTCAAACTTCACTCAAACTTGACCACTTTTCCCCTTTTTGTACCATTTTTGATCAGAATAAAATTTTAAATATTTTGAGTGGAATCTCCTTATGAAACTTTTGAAGAAATTCACTCAAAACTTATAAACAAATTGAGTGGATTTAACTATGGAAAGTGGAATAAAATGCATTAAGCTTACAACAAAATTTGGTGGCTACCTATTTGAGATTCGACCATGGGCTGGGTTAGGATATTTCACAATTTAAACAAAATTTTAAAAATCGAATTGTTCAATCCCAAAAATTCATTTTAATAATTTTGAGTGGAATATTTAATTTAATTTTGCAAACATTTTCTTTGTTATTTGCTTCAGAAGAAACTATTTAAATACGTATAAGGTTGCAAGGTATTCAATCATAAATTTGAGTCCGATTCGGAGACATGAATATTTTGAGTTGAATTTTGAATACATATTGATTCAAATTTAATATTTCACTCATGTCCGATCATTTGTGATTTGTATAATATTTCAAATTAAACTTAACCTTTAGTCATATTGATAATTATACTAATCCTTAGAAGTCTGAATATAAAAAATATTTTGAGTGAAATTTGAATTCTATTGGAATGTGAATTAGTCAAATTTTGAGTATAATTTCACTCAATTAATGGAATAATTTCCATTGAATTTAATCGTCGTATAATTTTTGAAATTTGATGATTTAATGTGTGTGTTTGTACTTCTTAAATGAATTTGAGTGATATTTTGATTAACTTTTGTTTTAAAATCCACTCAAATTTGACTCGTGGATGTTGTAGTTCAATCGTAAAAATGAGTTCACTATTTTGGTACCATTTTTGATCAGAATTAAATTTTAATTATTTTGAGTGGAATCTGCTTATGAAACTGTGGAAGGAATTCACTCCAAACTTATAAACAAATTGAGTGGATTTTAACTTAATTCAGACCGCTTGGATTACTAAATGATAATTTTCAATACAATTTCACTCAAATATTTCACTCATTTTCAATATAATCCTAAAGAGTTAACGTGTGCACAATTTCCACTGGATTTGAGTAGCCATTGAATATCATTTAAGCCTTGAATGTTTCCAAACGAAGTTGACTTAAAGTAATAAAACATTTCCAAATTTTAAGAATTTGATGAAAGTTAAAATATTTTTAAAAGGTTTTAGGAATTATTAGAAATTTATGGAATCTAGTTTTGGGGCTAAAATTTGCTATAAGAAACTCCGATTTTTAAATTACCCCGTTTCTTAAAAAACTTTAAGTTTTTCGAATTTTATAATTGAAATCTGAAAGTGTCTTGAAATTTTAAAATTTAAAATTCGTAAATTTTACTAATTAGCTAAATGTAAGAATTTTAAGAATTCAACCAAACAAAAATCAATATCGCGGCTGCCGTCTATTGAGTGATAGCACAATTTTCTTATTATTGCTCAGGTTTATGTTGGACAGAATTTTTAATAAAAATTTAATTAAACGAATTAAGGAAAACAAATGACGAATGTCAAAATCATATGTACAAAAACTGTTAGCGCCTCCAAGTAGATATTGACAACTAAAAAAACGCGGCTGATATAAAATTTGAATCAAATAAATTATTTTTTAACAACCGGATTAAACTAAACCAAAATATTCAATTTCCTGCTTTTATACATTGTACAATCTATTTATTAGATTTCGTATGTTGATACAAAAAATAAAAAATTTGTGTTATAAATGTGCTAAATACGCAATGAAAGGTGTGTATTTCCATCTTTATCAACTCTTCGATGTATGTGCAGAAGTATTTCACAGTGCAAAAAGGTTACAATTGCATTTTGACATTTCTTGACAATCGTTCAACAGAGCGTTTAGTATAGCAAGACTGGAGGAGCGGGAGGTTTAAGAAATGAGGAACAAAATTAAATTAATTTGACCTCATACCCCGCCGTCATACATATCTGTTTAAATATAGAGTTTCAATGTCATATTAAACGAGTGTATCAAATTATTTTATTTTACCCAAAAAGTAATGTGAGAGCGTGTATGAAGATTTTAATGTGCCGCGTGTGTGTGTAGAACAATTTGAGTGTGGGAACTTGGGAAGAGCGAATAAAGCACTCTTCTTTTAATTCCCTTTATTGTTGTGACTTTGTGAACGCGTTGTAGATTATTGCTATCGATTTAGTCTAAAGAGAGGCAAATTTTATAAATATAAATTTTATAAGACATTCCAAAAATTGTAATTGTTTCGATAAAATTTATTAGAAAAGAGTTATATTTATGCATTATATGGAGGCAAGGTACTAAAACCATTGCCCAAAAAAATATTACGTCACACCATAATCAATATTTTGTGTATAATGTACATTGTATAATGTTCTTTAAAAATATATAAAAGATAGAAGAATTTTTATTTTGAACGAAATATGTTGTGTTTTGTATAGTTTCACGCGAACATTAAATATACACGCTATAGTAAAGCATTGGAATAGTATTTAGTGGTAAATAATCGGTGTGACAATAACAAACGGATTGTTTAATTCTGCAGTTAATATATTACTCCAAGTAGTGTGTAGTGTAAGTGAAATTTATAAAAAATAAAAAATTTGGGTAATTTTTGTGTATAATAAAATTGTTTTGTGTTCCATATATATATATATATATATATATAGAGAATGAGTGTTGAACCAAATACTCCGGGGGTTATCCCACAATCAGATTTTGATGCTGTCGCCGATGCAGCCGCACTGCGTAAAGCAATGAAAGGTTTGGGTACGGATGAAAAAGCGATTATCGAAATATTTTGCAATCGTAGCAATGAGCAACGTCAACATATCCAAAAAGAGTATAATGCCCAATTTAGTCGTGTCTTGGTCGATGACATAAAATCGGAGACAAGTGGAAATTTCCAAAAATTACTAATTGCAATGTTAATTCCAACACGCGATTATCGTGTTCGAATTGTTCGTGATGCCATCGATCGTGTAGGCATCGATGAAGATGCCTTAATTGAATTCATCTGCGGTTATTCAAACCATGAAATTCAACATTTAACTCATACATATTTGGAGCGATACGGTAGCCATTTAATCGAGGATATAGCTGAGGTTACGACCGGATATTTTAAACGTTTTCTAGTCTCAATATTGACGGGGGAACGGGACGAGGATAATAAAATGGATTACTTGCAGGCACATCATGATGCTGCACTTTTATTACACGCTGGTGAATTAAAAATAGGAACCGATGCAAGTGCTTTTAATGTGGTCTTTAGTAAACGAAATTATGCGCAAATTCGTTTGACCGATGATGAATATAAAAAAATTACGGGACACTCGCTTGAGGAAGCGGTCGAAGCTGAATTTTCGGATTCGATGAAGGAGGCGCTACTCGCTATTTTACATTCGATTCGTAATCGTCCGGAATTTTTTGCAACCCGCCTTTATAATTCGATGGTCGGTATAGGAACTAGTGACGAACAACTAATTCGTGTTATGGTCAGTCGCAGTGAAATTGATTTGATGAATATTAAGTATGCGTTTGAAGAGCGATACGGTAAATCGTTAAAGGATTGGATCAAAGGGGACACATCAGGCGATTACAAAATATGCTTGCTTAAGCTAATTCAAGAGGCATAGCATGACTAGAGGATGCGACGATTAGTTCCTCTTTTTAAACTTATAGTTATTAGAATATCTAGAATTTTTTTGCTTTTTTACAAATTTCCCACTGATTTTAAAAAAAAAAAATTGTTGTAAACTTTGTATAATTTTTGTGAACTCTCTAAAATCAAATTTCTTATATATTTAAAACACAAATATGTACACTTCGATTCCAAAGCACACACATTATTTTTGATAATAATTACATTGTACAAATTAAAACCAAACTTAACATTTAATAAAATTTGCATTTAAACAATAACATAATCATATGTCTTAGTATTGTATATCACGAACAACATTATGGTCAAATAAAACATAATTTACATATCTTTACAGGAGTTAATCTAATATTTGCGTCATTGCGTACAAAAAATAAAATGTTGGGCTATTCCATTTCCGCCGCAAATTTTTTTTTGTGTGCCAATTCTAGGCGTAGAAATGCAATGACCTTCTAACAATTTCATTTTGTTATGTGGAACACACACAAAAAAAAAATCTGTTTCCTTAAACCTGGCAGGCAGCCAATAAACGAAATTCAACAGAAAAGCAGGACATTTTTTTGTTTGTTGGTTTGTTCTAAATAAAATGCGCAACCATCAGATGAATTTTTATTGTTTTGCTTTTATTATTTTACTAAATTTATTTTATTTTATAACAAACAAGCACGCAACACTCGAATTTTTCACAAAATATAGAAATTTTCTTGACGTTGATTGATTATGGCAAATGTGGTTTGTTTGGCACAATTCTTAATTTATAAAAGTGGGTGGCTAATTTTGCACTACTTCCTACTTACAACTCATTATCATCTAGTTTGAATGTTTATTTTAAATTAAAATTTCAAAATTTCTCAATACTTCATGTATGGATCCCAAAATATTTTAAGGGTTCCATATTTATAGCATTGAAACTTCAAAATTAAAATTGCAAATAATAAATTCTGAATTTCCAAAACAAGTTAAACGAAATTTTAAATTTCCAAATATTCAAAATTTTATATAATCCAATTCGGCATTTTAAAATTCGCTTCATAATTAAGATTTGTTAATAAAATTCCAAATTTCAAAATTTTGGAATTTCACAATTTTTGTTAGGTTAGAAAATTTAAAATAATTATGTATGTTTGTAACATACAATTTTAAATTTTTTTCCAAAATGAAATTTTATAATTTAGGCAATTTTCCATTTATGCTTTAGGTTTTAGGAAATTTTGTAGGTCTTGTTTAGAGGCTACGAAATTAGAAAAATCTATGCCCAAATTTCAAGAAATTTTGATCAACGTTTATTTTTACAGAGATTCAGTATAAATTCCTGAGTTTTTAAAAATTCTTAAGCTTAACGTCGGGTTCTCACTAATAAAATAATAACAATTGTTAAATTGAAAATTGAATCAAAACAAAGTTTGAATTTTCAAAATTTTAAATATTTCAAGGTTAAATTTTTTAATATCTGCTGAATTTTGACAAAAGTTCGTTAATAGATGTATCCAAAATTCAGAATTTCAAAATATGTATTTTCATTCTTTCCAATTTTTTGAATGAGATAATTCGGAATTAAACACTTTTGAAATTATGAAAGTTTGTGACATAAAATTTACAATTTTTAAAATTTGCTAATTAAAAATGGTTACAGGTAATTCTCACAATGGTAAAATTAAAAAATTAAGACATTTCTGCATTCAGGGGTTTAGAGCAGTTTATAAAATTGTAGTTATCGCTGATTAAAGTTTGAAAATTCGGTATTGGTCAACGATATTTTGAAATGAATTTCACAAAATTTCAGCTAATCGAATTCTGAGAATTTTGAAAGAAATGTTCAGATATACTACATCACAAATAATTTTGAAGTGTACGAAATTCGAAAATTATTTAAAATTGGTAACTTATTCATCCAAAGTTCAAAAAATTCACATTTTAATATCTTTTTAAAAATAAGCCATAATCGTTATTTTTAAAAAGATTCATTGAACTACTGAATTTATTGAGAATCCATAAAATATAAGATTATGGTATCTAAATTTAAGATTCAAAAATTGCAACAATTTGTTTATATCATCAAAAACTCTTTAGAAATTAAGAAAATTAAAATTGTTTAAAATTCTTCGAAATAAATTCTTTAAAATTTAAACAAATTTTAAAATGTGAAATTTCTTTAAAATTATCAACATTTTTCGAAGTTAACAAAAAAAAAATGGCAAAATTCTCAGCCATCTTTAAAATTCAGGAATCAATTCTACAAAATTATTCGGCAGTCTTCAAGCTTCTTAATATTCTATAAAAATTTTTATCTGGTTTCAAAATATTTAATTACCTTCAAAATTTTAAAAATTTTATTTCAAGTTTATTTCTTTAAATATTTTTATTTTTTCGCGAACTATTCAGTCATTTTCAACAAATGTCTAATTCAACTAACTTTTAACATTTTTAGAAAATATCACAAATATTATGGAATTTAAATTACCAGTGTTTTTAAAATTGATAACACTTCTTGTGGCAAAATTGCGAATTCCAATTTTCAAAACAAAATTCTTTGATTTTTTTGAATTTTTTGGAGACGCAAAATTTTAAAAAGGACTTAAATTGTTTGTTTTCGTTACCTTTCTGCAATAGTCTCCGAAAATCTGCAATCGTTAAATAATTTCTAATTTAAAATTTTTAGTCAACCCTCAACATTTTCAAAATGCTTCAGATTCTCAAAAAAATTTCAAAACTCGTCAAAAAACTTTTTTATAATTCACAAAATTTCTCGATAGTCTTCAAAAATTTTCAAAATTCACAATATTATTTTTTCTTTTTTTAAACCGTTTTTAAAACGATAAAAAAACCTATGTGCTTAGATCGTTAGATGGAGTTTCAAAGTATTTCAGATTGTTCATACGTATAATTTTAAAGAAATTTGAGAACCTTTCAAAATTATTTTTAAACCTTTTTAAATTTTAAAGAACTCATTTCGAAGAATTTTGACCAATTCTCTAAATTTCTAAAGAGTTTTGGTACCTATATAAGAGTAAGGTCGGGTTCTCACTAACCAAAAAGATAACTATTGTTAAATAGAAAATTGCGCCAAAATAAAATTTAAATTTTCAGATTTTTTATTTAAAATATTTGAATTTTCTCAAATATCCAAATCGCTTCAAAATTTTAAATTTCGCTCCCAAATTTTAAAACATCCGGTATTTCGAAATTAATTGCATTCTGCTGAATTTTAACTAATTAAGACTTGTTGTATCTCCAAAATTCAGAATTTCAAGAAATTCCAAATGGTTCTGACAAAAAATTCGAAATTAACCACTTTTGAAATTATGAATATTTGTAACATAAAATTTATAAAAACTAAAATTTTTTCAGTTGCTAATTAAAAATGAATTTCACAATGGCTGAAATTTGAAAATTTAGAAATTTTTGCATTCATGGTTTAAGGTTCTAGAAAAATTTAAAAAATTGTAGCAATGACTAAAGTTTCCGATATGTTATAAATGTTAAATTTCACAAATTTTAGGAATTTGATCTAATTCGGCTACGACGGATAAAGCCTACAAAATTCGATAAATGGTACAAATTGGTAACTTCTTGTAACCTAAAATTCAAAAATTCTAGTTATGGCTTGTATTTAAAATGATTTATCGAACTCCTGAAATTTTAAGAATTCATTAACTATACAATTATGGAACCTCTTAAATACATAAAAATATTTCAAGTTTAATTCAATTAATTTCGAAATTTTAAAATTCGCTTCCAAAATTTAAAACATTGTTATTCTTCAAAACATATCAATATTTTCGAATGTTTGTTGAATTTCGAATATATTGAAAAATTTGTTAATAGACGTTTCCAAAATTCAGAATTTCAAAAATTTTTGAATTTTTTGGTCAAATTTATATGCATACATAATATTAAAAATTTGCAAATTAAATAATTTTGAAATTATGAATTTTTGGATTACCCATTTTGATAATTTTATATTTGCTAATTACTAATTTAAAAATTTGTTAATTAACATAATAGATGTTAAAACGATTAAAAATGCACATTGAAGAAAATTTTGGAATTTTTAAGTTAAGTTTAAAATTCAATAATGGTTAGGATTTTGAAATTTCCAGAAAATCGAAAAAGCTTTCAGCCTAACTTTTAATTTGAATTTAATGTAAAAGCTCTATTTCTCGCCTATGTTTGAATAAATTTGCCCATTTCAATCGACTTATCAGATTTTAGACCATAAAAACTAAAATGTTTCGGTATTTCAAAATTCTTTAATTTTACAAAGAATAAGAATAAGATGGCAAAAAGGTTTGTGGTTCAAAATAAAGTAAAGTGTATAACTTCCAAAATCAAATTCCAAAACTCGGGTGTCAAAAAAATTCATTAATTATGGTACATCGAATAATGTAACATTTCAAACGGGCCCCACTAACAAAAAAGATAAAATTTTAAACTTGATAAAATAAAATTTGAATTTTCAAAATACTTCAAAATTTTAGATATTTAAATTGTCCCAAATTCGTCAAAATATTAACTAGTTCCGAATATCTGTGTACCCAAAATTCTAAATTTTTAATTATTTTTTTGGAATTAAACTCGACGGTTTAGAAAATTAGACAATTTTATTTTTAAATTTGATTTACTGGGAATTTGAAATTTCACAAAATTTATAAAATTGTAGCAATGATCAATAAAGTTTCCGATATGTTATAAATGTTAAATTTCAGAAAATTTCAGGCATTTGAACTGATTCGGCTACGACGGATAAAGGCTACAAAATTAGAAAAATATGTAGTACAAATTGGTGACTTCTTGTGACTCAAAATTCAAAAAAATTTCAGAATTTTAAAATTCGCTTCCAAAATTAAAAACATTTGTTATTCGTCAAAACACATTAATATTTTCGAATGTTTGGTGAATTTTGAATATAAAAGATTTGTTAATAGACGTATCCAAAATTCAGAATTTCAAAAATTTTTGAATTTTTTACTCAAATTTATATCCATAATATTAAAAAAATTATTAAAAAATTGCAAATTAAATAATTTTGAAATTATGAAATTTGGGTTACACATTTTGATAACTTTATTGGTTTTCCAATTACTAATTTAAAAATTTGGTAGTTAACACATTACTTATTAAAACGATTAAAAATTCACAATGAAGAAAATTTCGAAATTTTTAAGCTTTAGATTTAAGTTTTAAAGTTTAAAATTCAATAATGGTTAGGATTTTGAAATTTCCAGAAAATTAAAAAAAGCCTTCAGCTTAACTTTTAATTTGAATTTAATTTGGTAGGCCTATTTTTGGATAAATTCGCCCATTTCAACCGACTTATCAGATGTTAGATCATAAAAACTAATATTTTTCAGTATTTCAAAATTTCTTAATTTTACAAATAATTATAAGATTACAAAAATATTTGTTGAGTTCATAACTTCCAAAATCAAATTCTAAAACTCGGGTGTCAAAAAAATTCATTAATTCATACATCGAATTATGTAACATTTCAGACGGGCCCCACTAACAAAAAAGATAAAATTTTAATCTTGATAAAATAAAATTTGAATTTTCAAAATACTTCAAAATTTCTAAATAAATCTTAAGAAAAATTTAGATATTTAAAATGTCCCAAATTCGTCAAAATATTAACAAGTTCTGAATACCCAAAATTCTAAATTTTTAATTTTTTTTGGGAAATATACTAGTCTGTTTAGAAAATTAGACAATTTTAAAATTTGACAATCAATTCGTTATATTTAACGTGATTAAAAAATGCACAATGAGAAAACTTTAAATTTTGGAAATTTTCTGATTTAGCTTTTAGACAAATTAAAAAAAAAAATTAGCTGCGTTTATTAGGAATTTAAAATTTCACAAAATTTCAAGAATTTCATTGAATTTCAAGAATAATTTGTACTGAATTGTACTGAAACCAACCAATGGTGGGGCTACATTTAAAAAAATCTAAATTACAACTTTGCAGTTCTGATACTCGTTTAAATTTAGTTTAATCATAAAGACTAAATTCCCAAACAGACTGTAAAAGCTTAATTTTTATAAATTCAGAAATTAAAAACCAATAGCACAAAATTCTAACATTTATAATCTCGAAGCTTTTTCAGAATTTTTTTTCGAAACCTTCTAAATTTTGATTCTAAGTTGAAAGTTTGTATTTTGATGATTGTTTTTGTTTAAGGTACATATCATTTTAATTAACATCAAATCGTAGCGTTTTAGAATAGGGCTTCACTACCAAAGCAGTTAAAAATTAATAAATTGAAGATCTGAAACGAAATTTGAATTTACAAAATATTTTAAAATTTCCAAATATTTCGAAACAAATTTAAGATTAGAAATTAGAAGATTAGAAATTAAGATTTAGATTTTAGATAAAATTTAGATTTTAGAAATTAAACAATTCTGAATTTAAAACCTTCGATATTTCCGCATTTAGGATTTGGGTTTTAAGAAAATTTAAAAATGTTTAATAGGTTTGTCTGATTAAAGTTTTAAAATTTAATGCGGGCAAAACTGTAAGGAACTTGCAATTTCACAAATAAGAATTTAATCGAATTTTGAGGATAGGCTGTTCGATATTTTAAAAAAAATTCAGAATTTCCTTCAGAAAATTTGCAGATTTTAAATTAAATCTTATAAAATAAAATTGCCGGATATTAATTTCTACTTCCAAAAATTCTAAATTTTACACCCAGCTTATAATTTAGACAAAGTTTATAGCTACCAAAACTTAAAATTCAAATTGAAAAAATCTTAATTCAAAAATATATAGAATTAATAATAAAAAAAATTCTTGAAATTTAATTTTTCCAGAGTTTAACATCGAAGCTTCCAGAACTTATAGTTTAGATCGGAGTTTTGATTTTTTTAGTTTTATTGTACATTTAAATTAGAACCTCTCAAATCTTGATATCTACAAAACATTTCAGAATCAAGCCTCAATAATAGCATAAAACACACCATTGATAAACTAAAACGAAATTTTCTAAATGTTTTAAAATATTACAAGTTTTTTAAAACATTTCTAAATTTCACATACGTTCGAATCTAAAATTATAAAATTTCAGAAATTCCCAAACTAATTCCGAGTTTCTTTATTTGTGAAGAATTGATACGAAATTTTAATTTGGAAAATATTTCAAAATTTCATATATTCGAATTTAAAATTTTAAAACTCGGTTCGGTTCCAAATTTATATTTAAATATTGTTGTTTTGGAAAATTAGAAATTAAACAATCTCGAAATTATACATTTTAGTATTACAAAATTTAACAATGCAATCCTGATTACCAAAAAATAAAAAATCCAAATTAAGGGATTTGAAAATTTAAAAATATTTCCGTTTAGTTATAATTATACTGTTAAGAATTCGCATTTTACAATTAGCTTAATTTACATAAATTTTATAGATACCAAAATTAAAATTTAAAATTTAAACAAACAACAAAAAATTTATATTGCCAAAATTAAATTTCTCGAAATTTTATCCGAATGTTATATCGAAGCTCCCAGAATTAAAATTTTTTGATTGAAATTCTTAATTTTAGTTTCATCAACATTGATAAGGAAATCTTTCAAATTTTAAAATCTAAGTTTGTATTAAATGCCTTTAACTACATAGACAATTATTTTTCTAAAATAAAACATTTCAGATTCTGAATTTAAAATTATAAAATTCACTTCCATAAATCCCCAAACGTCTTCTTTGAATAATTCGAAATTCGAATTGAAATTTTGAATTTGTATCTTCCAAAGTCGGTGTTCACTAAGAAAAAAGATAAAATTTAATAAATTAAAGAATTGAAACAAAATTTTATAAATTCTTATTTAAAATTTTAAAACTCGGTTCCAAATTAAATTTTAAATATTTAAAACGTCGTAAATTTTAAAAGTACATCCTGATTATTAAATTATTTTGAAACTCGTTGTTTTAGAAAATAGGAAATTTCAAAATTACAAATTTGAGTATTTAAAATTTAACGATTTAACCCTAATTATCAACAAACAAAAAATTATCAGAATAGAGGAACTTAGCATAGAGGAAGGAGCGTAAAAATTGTAAACTAAAACGAAACTTTAGTTTTCTAAATATTTTAAAATATTTCAAGTTGTCCAAAACATTTTCAAATTTCATATACCTGAATTTAAAATTATAATATTACTAATTCCGAATTTTATTGTGTAATTCGAAATTCGATTTGAAATTTTGAATTAGTACCTTTCAAAGTCGGTGTTCACTAATAAACAAGATAAACATTAAATTGAAAATTAAAGAATTGAAACGAAATTTTAATTTGCAAAATATTTCAAAATTTAAAATTTTAAAACTCGCTTCCAAATTCAATTTTAAATATTTAAAATGTACTAAATTTTAAAAGTACATCCTGATTTATAATTTTTTTTGAAACTCGTTGTTTTACAAAATTGGAAATTTCGAAATTAATAATCACTAGTTTTATAAAATTTAATGGTTTAATCCTGATTATCAAAAATAAATTATCAGAATAGAGAAATTTGAAATTTTAAGAATATTTGCATTAGGATTTCGATTTAAACCTTTTTAAGAGCTATCGCAGATAAAAATTTTAAAATTCGCTATGGGGGGTAATACAAATTCAGAGAATAGGTATACTTTATTGAAATTTACAGACAAATATTCATAATTTCTCTACAAATGAATCGCACTCTCTTTTTTAATTCTATTAGAAATTTAAAAAATTCTATTTTCAGACATCCTAAATTGTACCCCCAATTTACATTTTCATAACTATAAAATTTTAATTCTAAAAAATTCAGAATTAATAAACAAATAAAAATTCAAATTCCCTAAAATGTAATTTCTGTAAATTTTCTCAGAGTTTTACTTCGAAGTTCCTATAATTTAAATTTAGATTAGAGTACTTAACTTTTTAGTTTCACTGAACATTAAAAATAGAACATCTTAAATTTTGATAACTAAGTTCTAGGTCCCTGTCTCGATAATAGTTTGTATTTAAGCAACCAATAACTACATTAAACTAAAACGTAAGTTTCGTTATTATATTTGCTAAATATTTTAAAATATTTCAAGATTTCCAAATATCATATTCCGAATTTAAAATTATAAAATTCACTTCCAGAAATTCCCTTCCAACCATTTCCGAATTTCCAAAATTAAAAATTCGAATTAAAATAAATAAAAAAAGATAAAAATTAGTAAATTGAAAAATTGAAACGAAATTTTAATTTTCAAAATTTCATATATTAGAATTTTAAAACTCGCTTCGAAATTCCATTTTAAATATCTAGAACGTCCCAAATTCGCCCAAATATTGCAAAACTAGATCCGAATTTTTTATTTTTTTTTTTAATTAAACAATTTCGAAATTATAAATTTTGGCATTATAAAATTTAACAATTTACTCCTGATTATCAAAATAAAGAAAGTTGAAATTTTAAGAATTTTCGCATTTAGGATTTGCGTTTTAAGAAAATTTGAACATTTTTATTTAATCAAATTTCGAGAATAGATTGTACTGAATTTTTTAAAAATATTCAGAATTTCATTTGTTATTTAAAATCTGTTAGAAATTTCAAAAAAATTCTAGATTTATCAACTAAAGTTTGCAAATTTTGAAACTGATAAACTAAAATTTCTCGATATTAATGTTTAATTTCAAACAATTTTAATTGTTTACCCATCTTAATTTAAATTTCATAGATATCAAAATTAAACCAAAAAAATTAAATTTGTAAAATTCGAAGCTCTCAGAATTCAAATTTTATATTAGTTCGGATTTTTTAGTTTCGCAAAAGTTAATAATAAAATCTCTCAAATTTTGGTATCTATAAAGCTTTAAGTCTCTGTTTGCTAATAAATTGTATGTATGCCGCACATCGAATTACGTAACATTTTAGAGTCCAGCCTTAATAGCATAAAAAAATAAAAATTGAAACATGTTGAAATTCCAAAATTTTTGGCATTAGTATAAAACCCAAATTAATGGTTTTCTGGTTTTAAGAAAATTTAAAAATTAACTGGTTCGCTGTTAAAATTACAAAATTTGATTTGAGCAATATTAATTATTTAGAATTTGAAATTTTGTAAAATTTTAAGAATTCGATCGAATTGTGTTTTGAAATTCGAAAGAAATGTTTAGAATTTTATCGGAAATGTTTTCAAAATAAAAATTTTAGTATTGATTTCTGAATTTTTTAGGATGCTTGAAATTTAATTATGGACCCTCTTACATTTTGAAAACTAAGTTAGATGTTTCACAATTTGTTTTCTCTGCCTTGTTGATTGTTTACTTTTAGCTGCCATTAATTAATTCGAAACATTTCAGATTTAGTTTTCCCACTGGCAAAAACAGTCCCTGATTTTTGCACAATAATAAATGTACACAGAAAAATTTGCTCGAATCAGGAAATTTCAAATTATAAAATTTGCTTTCAAAACTAAGTCTAAGTTTTCGTAAATATTTGTAATCTTAATATATTGAAATTAATTACGAATTTCTATAAAATATACAAAATTTAAAATTAAAATTAGTGAAATTAGTGATTTTGGTAATTAGAAATTTTAAAATTGAAGAAATATGAAAATTCAGGAATTTCGGATTTGTGAAGAAAATTAAAATTTTATTAATTCTAAAAATTTAGTATTTCCAAAATTTCGTAAAATTTCAACGATTTAAAACAGAGAATATTCTGAAATGGAATTTGAAAGATGTTCAGAGATCCACCACAAATAATTTACCCAGTTAGGATACAAGAGTTTTAGAAATTCAGACGTTGAAAATAAAAATGTTGAGAATTTAAATTTTAGATTGGATTGTTGAATGTTTCGCATCATTTCAGACAGTTGTCTCAATAACAAAAAATTTATAACTTATACGAAATTTGAATTTTTTAAAAAAAAATTCAAAATTTAATTTCTTAAAAGTAAAATTTAAATATTTATTTTAAAACATGTGAAATTCATTCTATTGTTTCGGAATTAATTGCAGAATTTTTAAAAAAAATTTTAGAATTTACAAAATTTAGAAATTTGGAATAGCTATTTATAGAAGATAAATTATGAAATTTGAACATTTTTGAGTTAGGGAAAAAAATTAGGAATTTTCAATAGAGGTCAGAAATAATTTTTCTAAAAACTCAAAAATTCGAAATAAAAAAATTCTTGAATTTAAATGTTATTTCTAATTAGAAAAAAATCTAATTAGAATTTCTCAATATTTTGCACATTAGTTGTAATGTTTGAATAATTTGGAGATGTAAAAATTTTTAATTGAACAATTTTGAAATTAGGAATTTTGGACGGTTTTAAAATTTTTCAAAATTTTTAAAATTTGTTTAGAATCTCAAAATTATTATCTATCTCGTACTATTGGATATTCATCACAAATAATTCTGCAGTCACTGTTTTGATCTCAAGTGGTCCAAAATTAAGCTAGTAAATTCTCCATTTTAGGTCGAGCTTACTTAGTCAAAATTCAGGCAGAAATTTTGAACCATTTAGCTTTCACAGAAAATCGAGGGCAAGTAAAAAACATATTTCGTAACAAAGTAGTTGTTTCCTTGCATAAAACAAGATTTGGGTCCCTATCTATAAAAACAAGTTGACCTTGAAGAAGGTCATAGAAAATTAAATTTAATCGAATCGAATGAATTAGAATTACTAACTAAATCAAACAATTTATTTGTCAGTCTCGGCTTGGGAATTTTTCCACGCAAAAAATTATGAAACACCCTGTTGCCTGATAAACAATTTTAATTCAAACAAGCAGTACAAAAAGAAATTAAATTCGTCATCTTTCCAAGACTTATTAAATTCGCGACATAAAAAGCGCGACTTTATAAAATTATTTACATTTACTATATATGAGATACCGCGCTTTCCCCTCACCCACCTCCGAAAAAAATCCGATTTATTATTTTACAATTTAATTCAAACCGAAGCAAACATTTGTAATTATCATACTATATACTATTGACGTTGTTCGTCAGTGCGATTGCATATACTTACACAAACAAATTTATCTTTTCGCTTTAAAAACTACTAAAACTAGCACTTACTGCTTAGCACAATTCAGTTTTTCATTCATTAATTTGTGATATTTGTAAATAACGTATATAGAGTAAAAAATAATGGCTCCTAGATATCGAAGTACACTTCATATATGGATTGAGCCATATGTAAGTTTAGTTGATAAGCCGTTCAAAATTTGTATACTAAATTTATCTTTTGTTACCTATATACAGAAAACGCCAACTGTGCTACCGTTTGAGAGTTTTAACGCCAGTCTGGATGGCCAAAATTTGAGAAAAGCGATGAAAGGATTTGGCTGCAATGATGATCAGCTGATTGAAATTTTAACACACCGTTCAAATAAACAGAGACAAGTAAGTATCGAGAGTCGCGATTACTCATAATATTTTGTGTTGTAATAATTTCCGTGTGCGTTTATTAAAGGCGTGGTGGGAATTGCTTACTAAATTTTAATTTTTTTTTTTTGCGGCTCGCTTTAATCATGTGTGTTTAAAAATATTTTATCACAAAAAATGTTGTTTACTTGTAGGAAATTGCAAACACTTATAAATCTCAATTTGGACGTGATTTATTCTCGGACATTAAATCTGAGACTAGTGGAAATTTTAAACAACTTCTAGTCGCTCTATTAACGCCTACAATCGATTTCTATTGTGAACAAATTCGTAGCGCAATCGAAGGTATTGGAACTGATGAAGAATTGTTGATTGAGTTTTTGTGCGGTTTACAAAATATTGCCATACACAAGATAAACGAACATTATCAATATAAATATGGTTTATCGCTCGAGAATGAAATTAAAGGGGATACTTCTGGACATTTTAAACGACTCTTTATTTCGCTATTGGTTGGTGGTCGCGACGAAAATATGGGAGTTGATTCGAAAAAAGCACTTCAAGATGCTGAAGCATTGTTACGTGCTGGTGAACTTAAATTTGGCACCGATGAGAGTACATTCAATATGATTTTCTGTCGTCGTAGCTATGAACATTTACGCGAGGTGGACAGACAATATCAAACGTTGGCCGGACATCCGCTTGAGAAAGCGCTCGAAAAAGAATTTTCAGGTGACGTTAAAGATGGTCTCAAGGCGATCATTAGATGTGCGATTAATCGCCAGGATTTCTTTGCACGTCGACTTCACAAATCGATGGCCGGCATTGGTACGAATGACGATCAATTGATTCGTATCATTGTGGTGCGCAGTGAAATTGACTTGGAAGACATTAAAGTTGCATTCCAAAAACGATTTGGTAAATCGCTTAAGGATTGGATTAAGGGTGATACGTCTGGTAGTTACCGCAAATGTTTATTGTCGCTTATTCGTGAAAATTAATAATCTCTTTTGAAATATTTACTATATTTATATAAATACATACTATATATATGTACACACAACATATAAACATAAATACATATTTTTCTTAATTATCTAAATTTTTAAATATCGCATTTTTATTTAGCCCCTTGGGGAATTTTGCAATCCCACCGCTGCCAAACCCACATTATAACAACAAAAATTATAACATGTGTGCAGTTATCGCGTCCTCGACGCACACAACCACAAATCGATTTTCCATTATATTTTCTTTCCAGAGAATTCAGCTGGATTACAATTCCATGCACTGTCGATGCCCCTATCGAGACATCAAAAAAATTACGAGCGGTGAACTAAAAAAATTGTATTTAGCACTTTTAGTCCCGACACTCGATTACTACTGTGACCAAATACAAGAAGCACTCAGCGGCATACGAACCCAGGAGGATATACTAATTGAATATTTTTGCGGATTAGAAAAAGATTTGATTCGGAAGATTACAGAAAATTACAGGTTTAAAGTTAAACGGGCCATTGAACGCGATATTTCGCTAAACGTACGGGATAAATTAAAAAAATTATTTATTGCCCTGGCTAGCGGTGAACGTGATGATGAGGACGAGGAACAGAAGATTGATGTAGAGGCGGCTAAAAAAGATGCCGAAGATTTATTACCAACGGAAGAGTTTAATATAGATTCGAGTCGAAGGGCATTATTTCAAATATTAACACGTCGGAGTTATGGTCAAATTCGTGAAATTAATCGACAATATAAAAATTTTGGTGGCCTATCGCTAGAGGATACAATCGATCGTCAATTTAGTGGTTCAGTAAGGGATACCGTCCAATCGATCTTTCAATGTATGATCAATCCGGCGAAATTTTTTGCCACATTACTTCACAAATCGTTGGCCGGTACGAAATTAAATAATACCGTGCTGATACGCGTCATAGTGTCACGCTGTGAAATTGACATGGGCAATATAAAAATAGCATTTCATGAATTGTGTAATAGAGAGCTGGCAGATTTTATTCGATGTCAAACAGCAGGGAGTTACTGTAAATCGCTTTTAGCCCTCATACAGGAAAGTTGAAGGCTGATATTTTATACTCTTATATTTCAGTTTTTTTGTGTAATAAACTTGTGCTCTGAATTTTTAGAAAATTTTGTCATTTTACTGAGATATAAATGAGAAAAATTAGACAGTGCAATGCTAAATTGAAATGTCAATGATTCTGGGAACGCTCAGATAAAAAGCAGTGATCCAATTAAATTCCTAACTTTTTATCGCATTGAAAAAATAAATTGTAAATTATTTCTGATTAATTTTGCCGTTAGTCGTATCAGTCACCACATTAAAATAACACAAAAAGTCACGTTTCACGTATTCCATCTGATATATACCTTAAACTAACAGATATTCTAAAAATAGCCTAGCTCCATTCCAGTAGGCCGTATTCGAGAACTTTTCGAAAATAATTTTATAGAGTCCCATTTCCTTCTCAAGTTTCATTCAAATTGGGCCATATTCTAAAAACCTAGTTCCATTAAAATTGGCAAAAAAATCATTTCAGATCATCGTTTTTCATTTAAAAATGAAATTTGGTCTAATCTAATTGGTCAAATATTCTGAGAAATGGCTTAGTTCCATACCAGTTGGCCAAATTTCACAACTATAGTCAAACAGGCTTCAGAATTTAATTTCAGGTTACATTCAAGTTCAGTCTCTCCAATTGGCCATATTCCAAAATTTCATAAATATGTTTCTGGAATCCCATTTCCATTGGGTCCTAATTATTAAATTTCATCAAAATCAGTTTAAAAGTGGCTAAGCTCCGTTTTATTTGGTCATATTCCAGAACATTTTCAGAAACATTTTTTACAGTATTCCGTTTTTTTGCAGATCTCAGATTATCGGTTAAGAAACAGGCAAATTCGATTCAACATGGGCCATGTTGGTTCGACATCAAATGAGCTAACTATATTAGAAACGTTTTATGAATTCCGTTTCCCTCATACGTTTAAAAATAATCGGTTTAGAAATAGCCAAGTAATCCAGTTCCTTTCAAATTGACCATTTTCTAAGAAATAAACCAGTTCTATTCCAGGAGGCCTTCAAGTAACAGTCGAATTTCATAATAAGCTTCTCAGAAACAGCCAAGTCCCAAGAAGTATCCTAGTTCCATTAAAATTGGCCATAATTCAGAATTTTGTTAAAAAAAAAATTTGGAGTCTATTTTTACCTCTTATGCCGAGCCACTCCAAATAAGCCATATTCCAGAAGTTTATAAAAAATGATTTTTAAATCCCATTTTCATCCAATCACACTTATCGAATTTGATCATAATTGGCTTGGGAATAACTAAGCTCCGAAGTATTGGGCCTATATTCTAAGAAATAACTTAGTTCCATTCAAGTTGGCATTTAAAAAAAAAAGTTTTAAAATCCCATTGTCTTTTGATATCTTGACTTTCTTCATTACCGGTTAGAAAATAACCGAGTATAATGAAAAGGGCCTTATTCTAAGAAAAGGCCTAGTTCCCGACTCGAAATGAGCCATATTCCAGAATTTTATAAAAACGTTTTCGGAAACCCATTTCCTTCGCGTGTATCGAATTTTATTAAAATCGGTTAATAAATAGCCGAGTTCCCTTGTACTGGGCCATATTCTAACAAATAGCCTGGTTCCAGTCCAATTGGCCATATTTCAGAACTATGTCAAAATATTTTTTTGGATCCTCATTTTCACACAAGAAATAGTCAAGTTCCATCCTAATTGGCTGTATTCTAAGAAATAGTCCAGTTCCATATCAGTAGACCGTATTCCAAAAGTTTTTTGGATTTGAATTCAACATTATCGATTAAGAAATAGTCAAGTACCTATGATAACTCAGGAAAGAAGTTTCTTTTCTGAACAGTAGCAACAGTAAACAAGTTATCAGCAGTAGCAGCAACAAATAAGGAAGAACGACTCCAATTAAATAAATAATCCAACTTCGGTTGGCTATAATTCGCTAGATCAGTTCGTTCAAAAATTGTATTTTTGTAGTGTGGTCGTAGCTACCTGAATAGTAGAACTCCTACAAACTTCCACATATAAAGAACTCAAGGAGGGTTCTCATTTTTGTTCAGAATTAATACACCAATCGAAAAATGGCGTTAATGCCATTATTGCTAATATATTTTGTCTATAAAAAGCAAAAAGAATCTTATTGAATATAATTTCCTAAATGTTGATAACATGATCGAATAAAAGAAATAAAGTTAGTCGTATTTGTAATATAAATGACGGCGTAGGTGTTAGCACGGTGGACTAGAGATCATAAGATCGCAAGTTCGAATCTAGCTCAAAGCAATTTATTTTTGAACGATAAAATGTTTGAGAAATTACAAAAAAAAAATATTCTGTTTCGGGGCAACGAGTACGAGTCTAAAAATTATTTCACGAGTAAAATTCGGAAACGTCGTTTGCATCAAACATCATCTTTGAAAATCGACCAAGTTGTGTGGTATCATCCAAAATGAAATATTTTACGTCAAAGTTTTTATTTCGCCAAGTGCTATTGTACGCAGTATTTATACGACAAATTGACTAGTAAATGTATAGAGTTGAATGGCTTAGTGGTAAAATGAAGGCTTGTGGTGCAAAAGGTCCAGGGTTCAATTCTACTAACTTCCATTTTATTTTTAAGCAAAAATTGGATTTTTTTTGATTTTTTTTGTATTTCCAATTATTTCTTCGAATTTCACCATTTTTCATTTTTTTTGTTGCTGGTGGCCCGCCGATTTTCTCGGATCTTCTCGGATTTTTTCGGATTTTCCCCGATTCATATATTTTTTATCTAAAAACAAATCTTTTTTTCGTCGTTGGCTGGGATCGAACTCTGGACCTTCATCACTCCACACCATCACCTTAACACATCGGCTATCACTTCATATATAACTTAACATTGGTTTCTTTATTTTATGCAATCGTACTAAATACGTATGCCCTAACAGAGATGTCACCATATCCATATCATATGGTGACATCTCTGTTACGCCATACGAACTACATTTAGTACAGATTGTTTCTGCGCTAAAATTGCTAGCATTTCTAGTTAAGCTTAAAAGAGGGCGCGCGTTCGCCATTTTTTTTTTTTTGTCGCGATCCAAATTCCGCTGCTCTTCTCGGATTATTCCCAATCCATATATTTTTCATCTAAAAAAGAAATATTTATTCCGAGTTGCTTTGCTTGGAATCGAACTCCGTACCTTTACCACTCCAGTCCTTCACCTTACTGCATCGTCTATCACATCACATAGCAAACAAGATAAATTTGTTTGTTTTGTGCAGTCGTGCAGAGCAAAACAAATGTATCTCTTATGTGGGTATGGTGACATCTTTGTTATGACAGACGAACTATATTTGATACAGAGTGTTTCTGCGCTAAAAGTGCTAGCATTTTTGGTTTAGCTTAAAAGAGGGCGGGTAGTTTTGTGCAAAATGTCTGAGGTTCGATTTTAGTAATTAGTGCGGATTTTTTAAAATAATTAACATTTTATTGGATTAAAATTTTCAAAAATTTATTTAACTGATATTTTGTTTTGTATTCGTCAAATTGTCATTTCGTGTTTTTTGTTGTGTGCGGAGAAGAGCCCATTGTTTCCCGCTTGATTAATTATAGTGATCCTCAATGAGTATTTGGTGTTTTCGTCTCTTTGTTCAACTTCTGTTATGTTTATTCAATGTAGGTAAGTAACCATGTTGGGCCATGTCATTATTGACCTCCACTCTACGGTTAATATTTAGTGCTAATAAAATAAACACAAAAGAAAAAATCAAATTCTCTGTAATTCGCCTACGTACACCAATCCCATTCAGAATTTCAGAGTTTTCTCCGGAAGGCTGTAATTTAAATATTTCAAAAATTAATATTAAACTGCGCTCATTTTGCGATACATACGAATTGGGTTGGTGACATGCTCCCGACAGACAAAATCCCGCGGGACACCCGAGGGGCAAAATCCCGAAAATAAAAATCCCAAACTTACAAAATCCTGAGGGTATAAAATCCCGAGAATACATAATGCCGGTGGTACAAAATCCCGAGGGTACGAAATCCCGAGGGGACAAAATCCCGAGGACACAAATTCCCGTAATCCCGAGAAATTCAATTTTATTCAGGATTTCCTCGGGATTACGGGGTTTAGACGCATTCGCGGACACGACGGCAAATACCGGCAGTACCAGCTCAATTGCGCAGGACAAGACAGTATATGCCGGCATTTAAAAAATTCATTATAGGACAAAACGGGAATTACCGACAACAAACGCATTTCAGGCTACAAATTACACTACAAATCACTTTTTTCATAGCAATAGATAGAACCTACATATTGTCAGTGAATCGCGCGAAGAATGGATGGATGACGTTGCACAAATTAAAATTCAGCCTGACGCAACACCACTACAAGTTTTTGAACAAATTTTTAATCCGTTAATTTTGGAAACGCTCGTCGAATCAACAAAAATGCCTATGGTAAAAAATTTTGTGAAATTAACCGTCCAGCAACAAGGAACTGCCGTATTGCTAAATTTAGACCTACTGGTTCCGAGGAAATGTATAAGCTTTTGGGGCTTTGGATGTTTTAATCACAAGTAAAAGTTCCAACAATACGGCCGCTTTTTCAAATGATGTTTTGCTCCATCGCCGACCAGTTTTCCACAAGACCCCAATTTTGGGTCAAAATACCAAAGTCTATTTTTTGTACCGTTTACTCCAGATATATCGTTTCCAAAGTATTTTTAACCGCGCAAAAGGATTCCGTATTTCAAATTGGCTTTCATGCCGTTATGGCAGACCACATATAAAAATGTTACGATGCAGGAGAGGGATATCCCAATATCGGCGTATGGTCAAGGTGGGAAAGCAAGCCCGCTGGCGTCGTTATCATGCTACTGTAGTTCCTCAAGGGACCCGAATATATTTTGTTACATTTGTGGTAAATTTGAAATAGCTAAATGTCGAAAGACTACATCTGACTCGATTTAAAATATATACCACGAATGTTTCGGTAGAGAGATCTTGAGGAAAACATGTGGACTCCAAATATTATATGCAATGCCTGTTCCAGCACTGATGAATGATTTAAAACCTAATATTTACAAACCTAACGAGTGGAGACTATTTATTGACTCCTCAAAACTCAGCCTAAAAGCGGTACTACTGCCCAATGGAAATAAATATGCCATACTATCCCAATAATCCACTCAATCTCTATGGGAAAGAATTATGGAGATCTAGATATATTTTGCAAAAAAATAAATTACTCTCTAAAAATTATAACAAAACTGCTAGGGCAGCAGCCTCGTTTTGTAAAATACCGTTGTTTTAAATGTCTCTGGAATAGTAGAGACCGAGAAAACCATTACGTTCAAAAATAGTTGCCGCTAAGAACCTTTATTAGATCCCTCAAAAATTCGCTTACCTCCACTACACATAAAACTTGGGCTGATGAAGCAATATGTGAAGGCATTAGACAAAGGATGTCAATGTTTTCAATACATAGCACAACAATTTCCGAAACTGACAAAGGCTAAAATTAAAGAAGGTATTTTTAACGGACCTCAATAAACGGACAAAAATTTCATTAAAATCATGCAAAAAAATCAGAGAGCTGCCTGGCTCAGTTTTAGAGAAATTTGTGAAAGCTTCTTAGGATATCTAAAGTGCCTGAACGTGATCCATTCGCCTATTTTTATGCTAATCCAAATGCAGAAATGAACGATAAACTAAGCTAGGTCCAGTTGCAAAAAAGCGAGAGAACGTTATTGCCGAATAAAGAATTCATTAAGCTCATGCGATAAGCCAATGACAGACAAAATTGTCTTTTAATGCATACCATAAGAAATCTTTTGCAAGGGACGAATGCCGAACCATAGCAAATCTTTTTAATCTTTTTTAACCTGCCCCTATGTTGCGGCAAAACATTTGTAATACGGCTGGTAATGGATATTTACAACTGTTTTACGGAAAATAATTGTTTTTTAATTCATTCATTACATCCGCTTCAACGGGCAAGGCAGCTGTAGCCATCGACGGCACGGCCTGTTTCTGATCGGTGGTTTTAGACAGCATCTCCAGGTTGGTCCTACACTGTGGCTAGGGCTCCAATTTTCTAAGCTAAATGAAGTCATGTGGCAATCAAATGCCGCATTCTCTCGGGTGCTTACAAATATCGGCTCTAATCAGAAGCTTGATCAGTCTGAACAGCATCTTATCGAGTCACGTTTCTTTACTCAAAAACGTGCGAATAAGCTCTGCCCACATGGCTTGAGACTATTTTGGAGCAACGTATAGTTAATATTTATAATCTATAGATGCGCTCAATACTCAGGACAAAATCACATTCATTACGACAGATGTCTTTAACGGCTGCGATACTGCCGAGTAGTTAGCATTCGCCCGTCAAAAGATCCATAAAATGAGCATAGTGGATACAAATGGTTTGCCATACAAACTTCCAATTGTCATAGGTCGGCCGTAATTAAGCAAAACCAATATCGACGTGACAGATGGACTGGCGAATGAAACTATTGGTTGTCTGAGGTATATCGAACGAAGCAATCCTGACTAGGGCAACGAGAACGATGAAAACGTCAACAGTTAAAATGTCAAATGACTCTGAATGGATTTCGGCTCAAATTCACAAATTGGCAAGAAGGTCAGGCCTTAAAACTAGATGGGCGCCAAAAAAGAATATCGACCGATGTTTGGTACCCATTTATCGAAAAAACTCAACTCTTACGATTAAAAATCCAGTCAACAACTTGTGTATGTTGCTTTGCCACGAGTTTCGAAGGGCTGTTCATCATGTCGGCTATCAATGATCATGTCTTCTACCATGGACCTGAAAATGCAACCTCAAATGGGTTCTCTTCAAATTGCGCCTCACCACAAACACGCTAAGTACAGCTTAGGATGTAATGGAGAATTGTGCACGAGATAACAATGACGTCTCGTTTTAAACATAGAACTGCAACAGAGTCTCATATTACATCACCTTAACCTAACTGACACGATCACGCAGGAATGCTCAATTCTTTTGCGTTCCGAGACGTAATGACGAGCACGTTAATATTCCTAATTTTGAATGATGCGTTCAGTTTAAGAGAGATGGTCAGCGAGCTGCCGGTCGCCCTTGCTCCATATTCTGAAAGAATTTAAAAAATTTTCCAATGACTTGAGAATGCTGGTTTTTACGGTATGTTTATGGATGGCCGGCCGTGTGTACATTCGTCAAAGACAGATCGAACTAATTTTTTGGAAAGCGACAAGGCAGCTTATACGAGTTTGAAGTCATCGTTGATCGACACCGAGAATTAACAAAACCGGCAGGGTGAAAAATTGGCTGTTGGGCTTAGTGTGACAACTATACCAAATCTAGTGATGAAGTCCGTGAATCGCGGAAAATTGAATGGTAATTTGAATGGAGTCTGTGAGCCCTGCGCCCTCGGCAAGTAGGCGCCAAAAATCCATTTTGGAGTCAAGACGGAGCACAATCATCAAGAATTTTCGAGTTGATCCACTGTGATGTATGTGGACCTATCAAACCATCCACGATAGATGGCAAATATTACATTGTAACGTTTCTTGAGGATTACACACATTTTGTGGCTGTTTACCTGTTGGAAACCAAATCGCTGGTAATTGAATATTTTATTGATTGTTCCAATATGGTTTCTGCGTAGTTCGAGCGAAAAATTTCAATATTGAGATGCGACAATGGTGGTGAATACTCATCGCATCAGTTCAAGAAATTGTGTCGTGATAAAGGTATTCGGTTCATACAATTCGGAGCAAAACGACGTAGCAGAGAGATTAAACCGAAATCTATCGATTGTGGGATGCTGAATCGTTACGAGTAGTTATTCGTCGTGATGTTAAGTTTGATGAGTTCCGGTTGTCGGATATCAAGACCAAAGACATTAACAAATCATCAGAACCAGGCGGACGAACCTGTCAACAATGAAGATAAACTTGATGATGATCATGACGCGAGCATTGATGAATGGTTTTCTGTCGAAAAGGAACTGGCCGGCGACGACGAGGCGAAGAAACGTGGTTCGGATATAGTGGTGCAACAGATGACGAATACATCATCATCGCGACCACTGCGAGAGCATCGCCCACCGGCTCATTATAATGATTATGTGAGTGGAACAATTAATGATCGTATGGAGGATGAGGACAACGAGGCCATGACAGTTTTTGCATTAAATGCATTAGCATTTGTTGAGGATGTTCTTCGTTCATTTGAGGGAATTCGAGGGCGAAATGATGCTGATGAATGGATGAAGGAAGGCAGTGAATGCAGAAATGGACTCGCTCAAGGAAAATCAAACATGGAAGCTGGTTGAACCACCATCTGGACGTTCGATTCTAAATGGGTTTTTTCAAGAAAATGTGGGCTTGACTTCTTTGAAACTTATTCGCCTGTGGCAAGAATGGTGACCGTGCGACTACTGTTGTCTGTGGCTGTAGAACGTGATTTGGAAATGCATCAAATGGATGTCTGCACGGCTTTTCTCAACGAACTCGAAAAGTCGTTATATGGGCTAAAACAAGCGTCTCGGGTCTGAGCCAAGAGGTTTCATCGTTTTATGATTAGCTTTGGTTTTGATCACTCGAAATATGATCAATGTTTGTCCATTCGTGGGCGAAGAGATGAAGCTGTGTATTTGCTTCTGTGTACGTGGACGATCTAATTTTACTCGGAAAATCGGTTAAGCAAATTGATGAAATCAAGAGGCTCATTTCGAAGGAGTTTGAGATGAAAGACATTGGTGAGATCCGTCACTTCTTGGGCATCACTATTCACCGTGACAGAGAAAACCGCATGTTACAGTTAAGTCAACAACCATATTTTGAAGATGTGCTCAAACGTTTTGGAATGGAAAATTGCAACGGGATCTCAACACCCATCGAGTGTAAATTGAAGCTCCAGAAGACTGAGGATGCTGTTATTTCAACAAAGCAACCAGATCGTGAATTGATTGGCTGTTTAATGTACGCAGCGACGACATCGCGACCATATATGGTTATGTATTTCTGTTATTTGGCGCAATACTATTTCCTGCTCTACAAAGAAGCAAACGCCCTTAGCATTATCGTCGACTGAGGCAGAATACGTTTCATTGAGTTCTGCAATATGTGAAGCGACTTGCTTCGAGGATTATTGTGGGAGATGGGTGAATTCGTCGGTAAACCAACGGTCATACACGAGGACAACCAAGGTTGAATCGGCATCGCATCGAGTGGAAATGAATCTCACGGACTCAAGCACATTGATATTCGATATCATTTTCTGCGCAATATAATCCAAAAAGCAGCTTGCGGATATCATGACCAATGGTTTACTAGCTGCTACACAAAACACATTGCGAATGAAATTGTGATTGATTTGACCTCTCGATTTGATTAATTGCGGTAATTGTATTTGGATTCAAAGGATCGAGACGGAGTGTTGAAATGTAAAGCGTGAAGTACATTGCAGGTGCACCCTATGGACAATATATATTCATATAAGAGAGTTAAATAAACGTATCGGTCCTCATTCCCGTTTTGACCGCTGAACAGTAAATTTATGCGTTTTACTTTGCCCGATAGATTGCGTTTGACTTCACAGTAGTTATACTGTAGGTATAACTCCGAAGCGTATACCCAGTCGAATAATAAGGAATCAACAAGCAGTACGAGGTTCTTCCTTCCTTTTTCTTGCCAGATATTATTATCAAACTGGACCACATCTATCCAGACTAGGTCCTCAAACAACCGAAATCAATAAATTCAAGGTAAACTTCTAAAATTGATCCAAACCGCCCTTTGAATCAACTTTACAAGTTTATCTTGATTTTATTGATTTTTTCAATTCTGTAATGTCTGCAGTGCATATTGATGAACAACTCATGATCATTTGTGATTTCAATCTTCCAGACATTGTTTGGTTTGACCCCTTCGACTAGGGGTTGAGTGTGATTTATTGAGCTCTATTTGGAGATTGAATTGGGATTTGAGTCTTAAGTTAGCTTGACTTGTTCTGAGCTAAGCTGATGTACGCATTTAATTTTAGAACCATGTTGAATTGAGGATTGACTTTGGAATTAAGCTAAGGGCTGCGTTGAGGGTTAAGTTGTCAAGTAGAGTGTTGAGTTGGAGTGGAGCGAGGGAGGTGCAGTTTGGGTTTTGTTTGGGGGTTGAGCCGGGGGTTGCGTTGGAGATTAGATTGTTGAGATCATGTACTCATCTAGTTTTCGAACCATGTTGATTTACCGTTTCAGCTGAACATTGAGTTTGGGTTGAGTTGAGGTCGAGTTAAGGTTGAGCGGGGTTCGAGTTGAAGTTGAGTTGAATTTGAGTGAGTGGTTCAGTTTTAGGGTTTAATTTGGGGTCGAGTTTAGGGTTTTTGGGAGGTTAGATTGAGTTGATTTTAGTTGAGTTCTTACACGCATGTAGATTTCATAACAAGTTGATTTTGGGATTGAGATGGCCTTTACGTGTGAAGTTGATTGGAGGGGTGAGATTTGGTTGAGCTAAGTTCAGTTGAAGTTGAGTTAAGGTTTAGTTAGTTTACGTTGGGGTTTAATAAGAGGTTCGATTGAGGAATTATTTGGGGATTGTTTTGGGGTTGAGTTAAGAGTTAATTTGAAAGTTGATTTGAGATTTATTTGGTTAATTGCGCTTTATTGCTCTTCATGGAGATGACAAGGTTAGGGTTCCTGTTGGAAATTGTACCAAATAAAAATTGAAAGAACCATATTTGGATGTTTATGATCAAATTATCAATAAAAAACTTAAATTGTCAATCCCGCCATCCGAACAAGAAACCATTGATTATTTGGTGCGAAATATGCGGCCAGGACTACAGGACCATTTTGCGTCAGCACATTCTTGGGCTGTTTCTTGCTAATATTTGTTATTGTGCGAAAATCGAATTTCTGTGACTAACTCTCAGTCCCTCTATCTAGGCATTGATCTGTGGTCAGCTTTCGGGTTAATACCAAAGATGCTAGATGAAATTGGCACTACTGTTTTGTATATTGCTCCTAAGGTTAAGCATGATCTGTCTGTTCGCCAAAACTTTTTGCTCTCGAATGCAGTTAAAATGTTTCCTAATCTTATTTACCATGAGATTTAGTTGATTGACGGTGCTCGCCCTATAAAACAAAGATTTTATCCATTGGTACAACAAGATCTCCTTAAGGTGGACCCAGACAGGATTCGAGTCATAGTCGAATATCTGGTGCCTAGGCAGATTCGTCGCTTTCTGGGATTGGAGCAAGAAACAGCCGATATTTTCTCATACATAACTGATGAAAGTGAAAATGAGGATGAATACCACGAACTACCAGAACCAGCGAACATTAAGTTAAAATCCGTAAAGCAAGAAAAACGCTACAAGCTCCAATTGACAAAAGCTAGAATCTTAAAGAAAAATTTTAGCAACATTTTACAACCCGGCGATACTAACAAGTTCAACAAAGTTTACTGCTAGCTCAAATTAAGACAGATCACAGATTCATGGGCTGCATTCAGCAGCAATCATGAACAAATGATGGCAAATGCAAAGGGTTAACAAAAAAGGATCCACCACAAAACAACCCAAAGAGGAGAGCACATCTTGTAATGACTGATGCATCTTCAAACTGTGCTCAATGTAATGGTGACCATTAAATTACAAGCTGCAAAAAATTCTAAGCTTTATCAGTTTTGGAGAAGACATCAACTGTAACGGGCCTACCACGAGCAATACTACCGAAAAAAGTGTGAAAAATGTCATGGAGCTCATCATAGTCTACTTCACGACATTCAAATGGAGCCAGTAAAGAAGCCTGAAGTTCCAATCAAGACAATTTCATAAACAATCTCCAAATCCACACAAGGTAGATCTTATTGGCAACCGCTATGGTCAATATAACTACCAACATTGGAGAAATTCTAGTTTGGATTCTGATTGATCCAGGCTAGGAAGTGGCAAATAAGCTCAATTTAACAAAAATTCCGATCCAAACAAACATTGCCGTCATGGTACTAACAGAAGCCGGTACAGCAAAGTCCGCTGTAGAATTAACCATCAGACCGAGATTTTCATCAAACTTCAAGCTAAAAGTCAAAGCCGCTACCCGCTGTGATGCTTCAATCAAACACCTGGAGCCACACCAAAAACCTATCTGGGCAGATCCGACATTTCATGAACCTGGCCCAATCGATATACTTCTAGGAGCTAATTACTACGGTCAAATAATTATGGTGAATCTGCTGAAAGGTGCCCCAAATGAGCCAATTGCGCAAAAAACCAAATTAGGATGGATCATCATGCGCCGCCAACGCAAACATGATAATGACTCATGCTGTGGTAGTAACAGCAGAAATCGACTACAAACTAAAAAAATTCTGGGAGGTCGAAGAAGTGGATAATAAGTCGTCTTTAAAACTATCTTGTAAATACCACGAGTTGAACTATGTGGGGCTTTGTTAGTCGTAAAATTGATGGGCAAAGTCAGTGAAGCATTACAAGTACCAAATCTAGAAATGAACTTCTGAACCGAATCCGGATTCGAAGGCATCCGCACAAGTACAAAACCTTCGTCGCTAACAGAATTTCAGAAATCAGCCCTCTTCCCATTAGTGACACAGGAACTGTAGAAAATAAACAACTCAAGGACGACTACGGTCTGAGGAATCCGGCGCAGCCAAAACCTGCAGGGGATCCAGCATAAGCCACACCCCAACAATTTTTGGTGGATCGAGTGAGTGTGGGGCGTCTACCCCACGAAGATAACAATTTGATAAATTGCTCCATGCAAAATTAATTTCTAATTTCGTTCCCAATAGAACGCCGAATTATACAGGTACGGGTATTAAAATCGTTCGCCCAACACTGATTTCGTTGTACAGGGTGAGCAATTTTAATCGAAGGATCCAAATATCTTCCAAAATATGCTAACTACAAAGAAATGTGTTTATATAAAAATTGTCAAGGACAATGGGGTCATCTATCTATATTAATGCCGTTTGACCTTCAGGCCAATTTTCAAGGTCATTTTTTATTTTCCGGTATATTCCTTCAGGTGACCTTGGGAGGGTATGAAAAATACATGTTCAGACGTAACACGTCCCATTCTTTTCGAATTTGGTGTCAAAAATTAGGGTTTCCATATAAAAAATGACCTTGACCTTAAAATGGGCTTGGAAATTGACCTGAATGTCAAGAAAAATGACCCTCCATTGCCCTACACCTAGACAATTGGATTTTAACAAATTTTTTTCTAGCTGGCGTATTTTAGGAGTTATTTGGATCCTTCGATTAAAATGGCTCATCCCGTACATGCAAACAAATACTACTCCAAAGTTTTTGATGTACGGAATTTTGTCAAAATAAAAATCAAATCCCCTGAGCGTCGCGCAAATATATCAGTTGACAGAAATGTTCATGAAACCCTTCTGAATCAGATTGATCTGTGTACCTATCTCAAGTCTGTGGCATTTCAATCAATTTTGAGAAAATTTAAAAATTTATGTTAACGAGCATGGGATGTTCCAAAACGAAACTCAACCATCCAATTAAATGTATCTGTTTAGGCTCTGCATTTATGATTAATGCCGCATCACATCGTTTATCAGCTTTAAATATTCCATAAATAAATTAATTCTATGTAATTATAACAAAATATTTATTCTCAGAATTTCACCACACCCTACCCTCTCCTAATAAATATATCGCTCACTATAAATATATTATGTTTAATGAGGACACCAGTTCAGTCTTGATTTTTATGTAAACCAATCAACAAATTCGTCAATATGTCAATTCAAAAAGGTGATGTAAGTATACAACAGCATCAGTCCGTGTGAACAATAATTTTTATTAACTGCAATTCTATAATATAGGCACGTCCAACTGTTGTACCAGCAAAAAATTTCAATCCCGATAATGATGCTGAAATATTACGTGATGCGATGAAAGGTATGGGATGTCGTGAAGAGGTATTAATCAAGGTGCTAGCAAATCGCACCAATAAACAGCGTGTCGAGATTGCGAATGTTTTCAAAACAAAATACGGACTCGATTTAATCGATTCAATTAAATCGGAGACGTCAGGAAATTTCGAAAAGTTACTTGTAGCCATGTGTAAACCAGTAACACAATTTTATATCGAACAAATACATGATGCGATGGCCGGTTTAGGTACCGATTCAGGTGCTCTGATTGAATTTTTGTGTGGCCTCTCGAATTTTGCGATCGCTGCAATTAAAACATTGTACAAAACACAATACAAGCGTACCCTAGAAGATGACATCAAATCGGATACATCAGGTAATTTTCAACGATTATTGGTTTCACTATCGGTTGGTGGACGCGATGAAACACCAAATATTGATGTGGCACAAGCGGTTGATGATGCTCAAGCGCTAATCGATGCTGGTGAAGGGAAATTAGGTACGGACGAGAGTAAATTCAATGAAATTTTGTGTCGTCGCAGTTTTAAACAGTTGGCTGAAATTAATCGTCAATACGAAAAGCTGAGAGGTAATTCATTGGAGAAGGCAATTGAAAGTGAATTTTCGGGTGATATTCGGAAGGGACTTAAATCAATACTTCGGTGTGCAGTTAATCGGCAGGATTTTTTCGCCAGCCGATTACATAAATCAATGGCTGGTATGGGAACCAATGATAAGCAATTGATTCGACTTATAGTGGTCCGCAGTGAATTGGATTTGGCCGACATAAAAGAGGTGTTCTTTACGAAATACGACAAAACACTTAAGGACTGGATTAAGGGGGACACAACAGGAAATTATCGAAAATGTTTGTATGCCCTAATTGGGGAGCCGGATGAGGAAGATTAAATAAATCTCTGGCGCATGTTTATTTATGTTTTTTTGTTCCATAATAAATCGCTTAAATTCACTAGAAATTTGTATTTTTATTGCCTTTTGACTCATTTCGACTGTTATCTCTGTCTGTATTTTCCATATATGTTTATTCTGAATTGCTGACTCAGCCGATAACAGAATGCTTATCCATATTTTAGAATTTGTTGTGGAATTATCCACAATACCTACAATAAAAACATATTTTTTGTAAAACATACATGGAAATTTTATTCATCGGTTCAAAGAACGATAGGGAGTAGGTTTGCGTCAAATTTTAGATGGAATTTATTTACAAAACTGTGTAACAATTTTCAGAGATTCAGGAGGAAATTTGATTTTTGGAAATGTGTACGACAGCTTCCAGCATTTCTAGGACTGTCACTTGTTCCTGGACCCATTCGGATAAAATTGTATCAAAACTTAAATGAAATTCAACTCAAAAAATCATAAGGTGATCAGAACTTCGGTCCTGATAATTAGCTCATCTCCCAAACGAATCACTAACTGAACCTCTTAACTCAATTTTCAGCTCAATATGCAACTCACTTTACAATTCACAATAGACCACGACATGCATGTGTTTTTGAAGTCAACTCAATCCTAAATCAACCTTCAACTAAACATTCAACATAACCGAAAACGAAATTGAATTTTCGCCGAAATGTGTAGAAATATTCGAGCGATCCAAATAGCATTTATAATTACGATTACAGATGTCAACACCCATTGATAGAGGTATCAATCATCGAAATCGGAGCACAATTGCAGATTTTTGAATTTCGTGGGTCTGAATTCGTTGGCTATAGCTCAGTTGATTTTAAATAAAATCGAATTTTCTACGACATGTGTAGAAATATTCGAGCGAGCCAAATGGCCGTTGGCATGACAATTCCAGGTCTCAACACCTATTGATAGAGGTATCAATCATCGAAATCGGAGCACAATTGCAGATTTTTGAATTTCGTGGCTCTGAATTCGTGGGCTATAGCTCAGTTGATTTTTAATAAAATCGAATTTTCTACGACATGTGTAGGAATATTCGAGCGATCCAAATGGCCGTTGGCATGACAATTCCAGGTCTCAACACCTATTGATAGAGGTATCAATCATCGAAATCGGAGCACAATTGCAGATTTTTGAATTTCGTGGCTCTGAATTCGTGGGCTATAGCTCAGTTGATTTTCAATAAAATCGAATTTTCTACGAAATGTGTAGAAATATTCGAGCGATCCAAATGGCCGTTGGCATGACGATTCCAGGTCTCAACACCTATTGATAGAAGTATCAATCATCGAAATCGGAGCACAATTGCGGATTTTTGAATTTCGTGGCTCTGAATTTGTGGGCTATAGCTCAGTTGATTTTCAATAAAATCGAATTTTCTACGACATGTGTAGAAATATTCGAGCGATACAAAAGGCCGTTGGCATGACGATTCCAGGTCTCAACACCTATTGATAGAGGTATCAATCATCGAAATCGGAGCACAATTGCAGATTTTTGAATTTCGTGGCTCTGAATTCGTGGGCTATAGCTCAGTTGATTTTCATTAAAATCGAATTTTCTACGACATGTGTAGAAATATTCGAGCGATCAAATGGCCGTTGGCATGACGACTACAGGTCTCAACACCTATTGATAGAGGTATCAATCATCGAAATCGGAGCACAATTGCAGATTTTTGAATTTCGTGGCTCCGAATTTGTGGGCTATAGCTCAGTTGAATTTCAGTAAAATCGAATTTTCTACGACATGTGTGGAAATATTCGAGCGATTTATACGGCCGTTGGCATGACGATTACAGGTCTTAACACCTATTGATAGAGGTATCAATGTTCGAAATCGGAGCACAAATGCAGATTTTCGATTTTTGTGGCTCTGAATTCGTGGGCTATAGCTCAGTTGATTTTCAATAAAATTGAATTTTCTACGACATGTGTTAAAATATTCGAGCGATCCAAATGGCCGTTGGCATGACGATTGCAGGTCTCAACACCTATTGATAGAAGTATCAATCATCGAAATCAGAGCACAATTGCAGATTTTTGAATTTCGTGGCTCTAAATTCGTGGGCTATAGCTCAGTTGATTTTCAATAAAACCGAATTTTCTACGACATGTGTAGAAATATTCGAGCGATCCAAATGGCCGTTGCCATGACGATTACAGGTCTCAACACCTATTGATAGAGGTATCAATCATCGAAATCGGAGCACAATTGCAGATTTTCGAATTTCGTGGCTCTGAATTCGTGGGCTATAACTTAGTTGATTTTCAATAAAATCGAATTTTCTACGACATGTGTAGAAATATTCGAGCGATCCAAATGGCCGTTGGCATGACGACTACAGGTCTCAACGCTTATTGATAGAGGTATCAATCATCGAAATCGGAGCACAATTGCAGATTTTTGAATTTCGTGGCTCTGAATTCGTGGGCTATAGCTCAGTTGATTTTCAATAAAATCGAATTTTCTACGAGACGTGTAGAAATATTCGAGCGATCAAAATGGCCGTTGGCATGACGATTACAGGTCTCAACGCCTATTGATAGAGGTATCAATCATCGAAATCGGAGCACAATTGCAGATTTTTGAATTTCGTGGCTCTGAATTCGTGGGCTATAGCTCAGTTGATTTTCAATAAAATCGAATTTTCTACGACATGTGTAGAAATATTCGAGCGATCCAAATGGCCGTTGGCATGACAATTCCAGGTCTCAACCCCTATTGATAGAGGTATCAATTATCGAAATCGGAGCACAATTGCAGATTTTTGAATTTCGTGGCTCTGAATTCGTGGGCTATAGCTCAGTTGATTTTCAATAAAATCGAATTTTCTACGACATGTGTAAAAATATTCGAGCGATCCAAATGGCCGTTGGCATGACAATTCCAGGTCTCAACACCTATTGATAGAGGTATCAATCATCGAAATCGGAGCACAATTGCAGATTTTTGAATTTCGTGGCTCTGAATTCGTGGGCTATAGTTCAGTTGATTTTCAATAAAATCGAATTTTCTACGACATGTGTAGAAATATTCGAGCGATCCAAATGGCCGTTGGCATGATGATTACAGGTCTCAACGCCTATTGAAAGAGGTATCAATCATCGAAATCGGAGCACAATTGCAGATGTTTGAATTTCGTGGCTCTGAATTCGTGGGCTATAGCTCAGTTGATTTTCAATAAAATCGAATTTTCTACGACATGTGTAGAAATATTCGAGCGATCAAAATGGCCGTTGGCATGACGATTAAAGGTCTCAACGCCTATTGATAGAGGTATCAATCATCGAAATCGGAGCACAATTGCAGATTTTTGAATTTCGTGGCTCTGAATTCGTGGGCTATAGTTCAGTTGATTTTCAATAAAATCAAATTTTCTACGACATGTGTAGAAATATTCGAGCGATCCAAATGGCCGTTGGCATGACGATTACAGGTCTCAACACTTATTGGTAGAGGTATCAATCATCGAAATCGGAGTACAAATGCAGATTTTCGATTTTCGTGGCTCTGAATTTGTGGGCTATAGCTCAGTTGATTTTCAATAAAATCGAATTTTCTACGAAATGTGTAGAAATATTCGAGCGATACAAATGGCCGTTGGCATGATGATTACAGGTCTCAACGACTATTGAAAGAGGTATCAATCATCGAAATCGGAGCACAATTGCAGATGTTTGAATTTCGTGGCTCTGAATTCATGGGCTATAGCTCAGTTGATTTTCAATAAAATCGAATTTTCTACGACATGTGTTAAAATATTCGAGCGATCCAAATGGCCGTTGGCATGACGATTGCAGGTCTCAACACCTATTGATAGAGGTATCAATCATCGAAATCGGAGCACAATTGCAGATTTTAGATTTTCGTGGCTCTGAATTCGTGGGCTATAGCTCAGTTGATTTTCAATAAAATCAAATTTTCTACGAAATTTGTAGAAATATTCGAGCGATCCAAATGGCCGTTGGCATGACAATTCCAGGTCTCAACACCTATTGATAGAGGTACCAATCATCGACATCGGAGCACAATTGCAGATTTTTGAATTTCGTGGCTCTGAATTCGTGGGATATGGCTCAGTTGATTTTCAATAAAATCGAATTTTCTACGACATGTGTAGAAATATTCGAGCGATCCAAATTGTCGTTGGCACGACAATTCCAGGTCTCAACACCTATTGATAGAGGTATCAATCATCGAAATCGGAGCACAATTGCAGATTTTTGAATTTCGTGGCTCTGAATTTGTGGGCTATAGCTCAGTTGAATTTCTGTAAAATCGAATTTTCTACGACATATGTGGAAATATTCGAGCGATTTATACGGCCGTTGGCATGACGATTACAGGTCTCAACACCTATTGATAGAGGTATCAATGTTCGAAATCGGAGCACAAATGCAGATTTTCGATTTTTGTGGCTCTGAATTCGTGGGCTATAGCTCAGTTGATTTTCAATAAAATTGAATTTTCAACGACATGTGTTGAAATATTCCAGCGATCCAAATGGCCGTTGGCATGACGATTACAGGTCTCAACACTTATTGGTAGAGGTATCAATCATCGAAATCGGAGCACAAATGCAGATTTTTGAATTTCGTGGCTCTAAATTCGTAGGCTATAGCTCAGTTGATTTTAAATAAAACCGAATTTTCTACGACATGTGTAGAAATATTCGAGCGATCCAAATGGCCGTTGCCATGACGATTACAGGTCTCAACACCTATTGATAGAGGTATCAATCATCGAAATCGGAGCACAATTGCAGATTTTCGAATTTCGTGGCTCTGAATTCGTGGGCTATAGCTCAGTTGATTTTCAATAAAATCGAATTTTCTACGACATGTGTAGAAATATTCGAGCGATCCAAATGGCCGTTGGCATGACGACTACAGGTCTCAACGCCTATTGATAGAGGTATCAATCATCGAAATCGGAGCACAATTGCAGATTTTTGAATTTCGTGGCTCTAAATTCGTGGGCTATAGCTCAGTTGATTTTCAATAAAATCGAATTTTCTACGACATGTGTAGAAATATTCGAGCGATCCAAATGGCCGTTGGCATGATGATTACAGGTCTCAACGCCTATTGATAGAGGTATCAATCATCGAAATCGGAGCACAATTGCAGATTTTTGAATTTCGTGGCTCTGAATTCGTGGGCTATAGCTCAGTTGATTTTCAATAAAATCGAATTTTCTACGATGTGTGTAGAAATATTCTAGCGATCCAAATGGCCGTTGGCTTGACGATTACAGGTCTCAACACCTATTGATAGAGGTATCAATCATCGAAATCGGAGCACAAATGCAGATTTTCGAATTTCGTGGCTCTGAATTCGTGGGCTATAGCTCAGTTGATTTTCAATAAAATCGAATTTTCTACGATGTGTGTAGAAATATTCGAGCGATCCAAATGGCCATTGGCTTGACGATTACGGGTCTCAACACCTATTGATAGAGGTATCAATCATCGAAATCGGAGCACAATTGCAGATTTTCGAATTTCGTGGCTCTGAATTCGTGGGCTATAGCTCAGTTGATTTTCAATAAAATCGAATTTTCTACGATGTGTGTAGAAATATTCTAGCGATCCAAATGGCCGTTGGCTTGACGATTACAGGTCTCAACACCTATTGATAGAGGTATCAATCATCGAAATCGGAGCACAATTGCAGATTTTCGAATTTCGTGGCTCTGAATTCGTGGGCTATAGCTCACTTGATTTTCAATAAAATTGAATTTTCTACGACATGTGTAGAAATATTCGAGCGATCCAAATGGCCGTTGGCATGACGATTACAGGTCTCAACACCTATTGATAGAGGTATCAATCATCGAAATCGGAGCACAATTGCAGATTTTTGAATTTCGTGGCTCTGAATTCGTGGGCTATAGCTCAGTTGATTTTCAATAAAATCGAATTTTCTACGACATGTGTAGAAATATTTAAGCGATCCAAATGGCCGTTGGCATGACGATTACAAGTCTCAACACCTATTGATAGAGGTATCAATCATCGAAATCGGAGCACAATTGCAGATTTTCGAATTTCGTGGCTCTGAATTCGTGGGCTATAGCTCAGTTGATTTTCAATAAAATTGAATTTTCTACGACATGTGTAGAAATATTCGAACGATCCAAATGGCCGTTGGCATGACAATTACAGGTCTCAACACCTATTGATAGAGGTATCAATCATCGAAATCGGAGCACAATTGCAGATTTTCGAATTTCGTGGCTCTGAATTCGTGGGCTATAGCTCAGTTGATTTTCAATAAAATCGAATTTTCTACGACATGTGTAGAAATATTCGAGCGATCCAAATGGCCGTTGGCATGACGATTACAGGTCTCAAAGCCTATTGATAGAGGTATCAATCATCGAAATCGGAGCACAATTGCAGATTTTTGAATTTCGTGGCTCTGAATTCGTGGGCTATAGCTCAGTTGATTTTCAATAAAATCGAATTTTGTACGACATGTGTAGAAATATTTGAGTGATCCAAATGGCCGTTGGCATGACGATTACAGGTCTCAACACCTATTGATAGAGGTATCAATCATCGAAATCGGAGCACAATTGCAGATTTTCGAATTTAGTGGCTCTGAATTCGTGGGTTATAGCTCAGTTGATTTTCAATAATATCGAATTTTCTACGACATGTGTAGAAATATTCGAGCGATCCAAATGGCCGTTGGCATGACGATTACAGCTATCAACACTTATTGAGAGAGGTATCAATCATCGAAATCGGAAAACAATTGCAGATTGTTGAATTTAGTGGCTCTGAATTCGTGGGTAATAGCTCAGTTGATTTTCAATAAAATTGAATTTTCTACGACATGTGTAGAAATATTCGAGCGATCCAATTGGCCGTTGGCATGACGATTACAGGTCTCACTCAACGGCTATTGAACTAAATATTCGATATACTCCGATCGACAGATGGGAAGAGCAACCGAACAATAAATCGATGGACCTACGTATACGGGCTATTGGATCAACAAATTGACTAACAGAAAAATGATCAGATCAATCTGTTCATTCGGTTCGTAAGGGCATTTAAAATTTTTTGAAATTGTAGATCAAACCACAAGTTTTTGGTCGTATAAATCGTTTGCGCTGCACTGTAAATTTGTCTATATAGATCCTACACCAATATTACAACGTTAACTTTTCTTGATTGTATACTAATTACTAATTTGCACGTATTATGAATCACCACCCAAGGTTGTTTAACTTCAAATTACTTTTGTATAAGTATTCATTACATATATACACTTTGTACGACTACAACTTATTTTGTGAAATTTCCGATCATCGAGCGTTTAATCATCGCAACGTCATCTACTGCCTTTATAATAGCAACCCAATTTGTGCTTACTGTTTAGTCATTTAGTGTTTGTAAATACCAAAATCGTGATAAGATAATTAGATCAACGCTATCGCATTATAAGCAATTTGCCTGATAACGAATTCATTACATACTTAAAGATTGTCTTAGTCTTAGAGAAGAACGACTAAGAAGTACCGCGCGCGATCGTTTAATCGATATTTTTATGACGCGGTGTAAAAGTTAATTGAGGTTTTATTGAATTTAGTGATTTAGCGAATCGTGAGAATTTATTTTGGTCATATACAAATTGTGTTTTATATTTAGTGTTACATAGAAAAAAAAATTATCGCACAGTTTATCACCATCCGACCGCAAACAAAACAACAAATTGTTTTTAAATAGTGACAGAACATTCAGTTGTTTAAAAAAAATTATCTGACAAATTCCCCAGTATTCGTAATATATTTACTGCTGTTTATACATAGTTTATTTCTGTTCAGTACGTTGGGCGTATAAAATGTCGTCTGTTAAGTGTGTTGTAAGTAGTGTGACCGAAAAAAAACTAAATAAAAATTGCAAGCTGTGAAATTAACAAAAAAAAAAATTTGTTTACACGTTTCTAGCCGACAATTGTCCCATATGAGCATTTCAATGCCGATTTAGACGCAGATGCATTACGCCAGGCAATGAAAGGATTTGGATGTCGCGAAGATGATCTCATTGAAATTCTAGCCAAACGATCGAATAAACAACGATTGGAGATCGCCGATCGTTATAAAACAAAATTCGGAAAAGATTTGATCGCCGATATAAAATCAGAGACGAGCGGTAATTTTGAAACACTTTTGGTTGCCCTACTCACACCCCTATGCCTTTACTATGTACAACAAATACATGATGCAATGGCCGGTATTGGAACCGATGAGGAAGCACTCATCGAATTTTTATGCGGCCTACAAAATCAAGCGATTCATGTCATTAACAGTGTGTACAAGGAGACGTATAAGACAACACTTGAAGCGGACATCAAATCTGATACGTCGGGACATTTTCGGCGGCTGTTAATTGCACTTTCGGTCGGTGGTCGAGAGGAGGGGGCAGTTGTCGATAAAATACAAGCGTTACATGATGCTGAGGCGCTATTGAATGCTGGTGAACTTAAATTGGGAACCGATGAAAGTGTTTTTAATCAGATTTTATGTCGTCGCAGTTATGCTCAGGTGCGCGAAATTAACGAACAGTATAAATTTTTGAAGGGACACGATTTGGAGACAGCAATTGAAAATGAATTTTCGGGTAATATTCGTAAAGGTTTAAAATCGATTGTGCGGTGTGCTATCGATCGACAAGCATTTTTTGCCACACGGCTATACAAATCAATGGCTGGGATTGGAACTAATGATGCGCAATTGATACGGATTATTGTGGTCCGCAGTGAAATCGATTTGGCCACAATAAAAGGGAAATTTTTGGAGAAGTATGGCAAAACTTTAAAGGAATGGATTAAGGGGGATACCTCGGGGAAATATCGCAAATGTTTGTTCACCCTAATTGGGGAGGAGGACGAAAAGTTTAAATAAGTTAATTGTTTTGTAAATGTTACTAATTTAATTTATAAACATTTTATTGACTTTGATTTAATAAAAAATTGTTAGACGTTTAATCGTCGGTTTCATTAATAAGTGCATACAAACACTTCCGATAATTTCCGGATGTGTCACCTTTTATCCACGATTTAAGCGATTTTGCATACAAACTCTCGAACGTCTCCTTAATATTTTCCAAATCAATTTCACTTCGCCACACAATCAACCGGATAAGCGCTGCATCATCCGTTCCCAAGCCCACCATCGATTTGTACAATCGATTGGCATAAAATGTATTCGAATCGGTTGCCAATTGTACAATCGCTTGAAGACCTTTTTTCACATCACCCGTAAATTCCTCTTCAATTGCACTGATAAGCGAATGTCCAATCAGATTTTTGTACTCAATATTGATTTGACGAATTTGTGAATAGTTTCGAGTGCACAAAATTTCATTGAAAACATTAAAATCATGTCCAACAATTAGCTCACCAGCATTTAATAATTGTACAACATCTTTCATTGCCGCATCTCTATCAACCTTTTGACTTTCATCTCGGCCACCATTTGCCAGTGATATAAGTAGCCGTCGAAATAATCCCGATGTATCATCCGCAATATCTTTCTCCAATTCACAACCATATATGCTTAAATATCGTTGTTTGATGGCCAACATTTCATCATTTGTTAGTCCGCATAAACTTTCGATGAGAGCATCTTCATCGGTACCCAAACCATCTACAGCATCATGTATTTGTGTGGCCAGAAAATCTTCTGCCGGTATTAACATGGCCGTTAATAGGCTGGCCAAATTTCCTTTGCATACACTTTTGATGTCTTCGACTAGGTCACGCCCCAATGTTATTTTATATAGTTGCATTATCTGTTGGCGCTGATGATTCGACCGAAATGCTAAAATGTTGATAAACACTTTGTCATCGACTAAAAAACACTTGAGAGCATTTTTTACCGCCATTACATCATCTATCAGATTGAAATGTTTGATTGGTGTTATCGTGGGTCTTTTCTGTTGAAATAATTATGTATTTGTTATTTTTAGAATGTGCGCAGTTTTTTTGCTGTTGATAAAACTCACATTTTTTAGAAATTCAGCCATGTTGATCAATGTAGACAGTCGGTTGGACTGTTTCATAATAAAATGTTCAAAACTAAATGCCGAGATTTAAAGATGAGTCAGAGATAACAAATTAATGTATGCGGGGGGGGAATATAGATAGAGATAATGGGTCCGAATGAGTCAAATGGGAATACAAATATATAATTTTGGAACGAATTTAAGCGATTTATCGTATTTCCGAAAAATGTCTGAAGTATCTCTGTTCTAATGCTGACTACATTAAAAATGTTGCTTGGATTACACAAAAAATTAGCTGAACATTATATTCGCGTAAACAGAGTTAATAAACGAAGAGGTATATTTACAGCGCGTATTAACCAGAAAGTGAAGCAACAACACACAAATATATACTTTGATATATCTATCAAAAGCGCCATAACGGTAAATTCAACCCTGGCCCAATTTCCAAATCAAAATGGTCTGAAAAACTCCATTCGTTCAAGAGCTAAACTAAAATCAACTAAAGCTAACTCTAATCCCCAACTAAATTGCACACAAAATTCTAACCCAACTCCAACTCAACACGCAATTGGAACCCAACTCAACCCTCAACTTAACCGTAAGCCCAACGCAAAAATATAAAGTTACAATTCCTAACTGAAACTCTTAACTCAATTTTCAACTCTAACTCCAACTCAATCACAACGTAATCCGTAAATAAACCACCAACCCAATCATCAATTCAACCCCAAATGTCCCCCAAATAATTCCCAACCAAACTCCTTACTCAATCCCAATCCAAGCTAACTCAACGGCCAACTCAATTCCGGAATGAACTCGATTTGAAAACTACAAGCATATATGAACTCAACTCAAATCCACTAAATCTGAACTCCCACTAAACCCCCAGCTCGACCCCAAATTAATCCCCAACCGAGCCTAACACTAATGAAACTTAACCATAACTCAATCTCAACTGAACCTTCAAATAAATCCCCAACTCAACCCTCAACTCAACTCCAAATTCAACCCCAAACTTAATCCAGAACTAAACGTCCTATTCAATCACCGAGTCAGCAACGTGACTCGAGAAAATACAATCGTACGATTTAACCGGTTTCTCCTACTCGACTCTACTTCAACTCGACTCCAACTCAACATCACCTCAGCCCTAGCCCAACCCCAACTCAACATCATAAACTCGACCTGCAACCCAGCCCTTAAATCAACCGCAAACTTACTCCCAAATCAAAATGGTCTTAAAAACTATCACTGAGCTCAACTTAACATAACTTTAATTCAATGCAAATACCCAGCTGAACTGCTCACTAAACGGTAACCTAACTCCAACTCAACCGGCAAACGGAACCCAACTTAACCCTAACTCAACCGCAAAATCAACTCCCATCTCTATGTACAAACCAGCATATAAGTATAAAAAATGTTCAAATGCTCACTAAACCCTAATCCAACTCCAACTCAACCCCATTTCAACTCGAAGATGAAACCCAACTCAAAACTGAATACAACCTCAAACTCAACGCAAAACTTAATCCTCAAACCAGCATAATAAAAAATTTGGGCAACGTTCACTCATGTCGTCCGCACATGGTTTTGGATCAACTCGTAACGCATTTTTCCGATCCACTTGATATACAAGTTCTAAAAGCTTCTAAATTCTTCGCCTTGATCATAGAAACAGATTGGTGGAAAATAAAATCAAACTCGGAGAATTTTCAAAACGTGGAGAAAAGTTGTTTTGGACCAAACTGTCATTTGTTCATTTGCTTTGGTTCAACCTTTTCCAGAATGAATTCAACTTTAATCATATCAGATAAAACGTTTTCATTTTGAATTGTAATTTCTACATCAAATGAATTTGATGTTCTTCGTCCAATTGACTTTGAAACTAGGTAGTTTGGTTTGATTCAATTTGGATCGAATTTGATTCCAAACGGATAGAACTTGAAATGAGAAGATTAGGTTGGAGTGGCTGCTTAGGTACAGTTAGACCGGTGACGGTCCATTGTGATACCACGGGTTATATCTAACAGCTATTTCAAGGTTTTCAGTAGAAAGGATGATAGAGTTGAATGAGCTTTCCCTGCTTTCGGGATAAAATACATTAACCTACGTCCAATATCTGCCGAAATAAACCAGCCTTAAACATCCTTTGAATATAGCTTCCAAATAAGGAAGGATAATTACTGAGTTGTTTTGAAGTTCCGCTGGTATAATCTGATCCGTATCAGAAGAATTGTACGGTTTAGAACGTTTTAGTAACCTCTGTGTACACTGAAAATTTTTTCTGGTGATTACTATACACCATCAGGTCATCAGAGCTCCCTAAAAAATGAATCTCGAGTAGAAGCTCCAAAGAATCTCTATAGAAGCTGCCCACGACCCATCAGGTTTAATCAAAAAACTGGGACTGGTTGTACTTTTGGAGCGAACCTTTCTAAAGTGAAAAGTTCCGGAGCCCTATTCCACAAAAGAATCTTCAAAACCCATTGCACACGCAATTGGTACCATCACGCATCTCTGCAGGATAGGGGAACCCAGATTTTCTCTCAGGACCATCAAAAAGACGTGGTTTATATAGCTATAGTTTATATAGCTGAACTACTTTGTTGTGATTTCCTTGGGGATTCCGACTTCACCACGGTCAGCGGGTTAGCACGAGGTTCCGCAGCGCACGGTGCTCCTTGCAAAAGCTACTGGCACCCTTGGTTCCTCAGTGAGCTGACCCTAGGGGGTCACAGCCCACTTATCGAAAATTCTAAAGGTTAGACGACGATTCCTATATCGCCGAGCTGCCGGGAGGGATATCCCTCTTCCCCTTATCCCGTGTCGCATTGGTATCTCTGACTCCAAGCTTTAGCGCCATAAATTGATGTGTTGAATCTTGAATGATTAAATTTAATTCCTCTAGTGTTGGATTTGAATTGAATTTGGTTTGGGCGAGTTAAATCAGAATTTGTCTTGTTTGGAATACATTCAAACTACACCAGACAATATGCTATAATGTGCTCGTTGTGCTTATCGCCGAGGTCTTAAATTGCAATGTAAACTTATTGTTCTTACTCACTGAAGCAATGAAAATGTGTTTGAAATGAATAAAGCATCGTCGACAAATCGGATTTGAATCTATGGTGACAGAGATGAAGGCCTTGCTGCAAGGTATTAAGGAGCGAATCTCGGGACACCACCTTGTAATTCATTTATAGTCATTCCCCTCACGAAAGTCATTACCAATTGGAACATTAAATTTTCTGGTACTCGGTGTAAATTACCCGTGGCAAGATTTTAGTAAATGACATTTCATATTTGTTAACTGTGGCAGCCTTGAATTGGTACTGAATCTTTCTGGAAAGACACTCACGTCCCAAACTTATCTGTAATCTTATTAAACAGAAGCTTATTGACCGTTTCAGTCTATGTCGATCGGATCGGGATATACAATGCCCACTCATACGTCGCCCAATTTCCAATTCCTGATAATAGAATTATAGATATTTGAAAGGACAACAAGCGTCCAAGTCTGCAAAATGGTATGGCCAATAGGTCTATCAGCTCCATTAGGCAACTTACGCACGAATGCATGCAATTATAAGCACTACGGTCGCGGATAAATTTTAACCCGGAAGGACCGGTATTGCGCTACCCTGTATTGAAAATGGGTTGGAGATTCTGTGCCTGAACATTGCACTTTTCGCGTAGCAGCAGGTTGCAGTCTTAGATTATAAGGCAAGATATACGACTAGAACCTGCTGCTTTAATTGCCACCTCATTGGGCATGAGTTTAGATTTTGTAAAATTCCCATCAATCGAATTTTCTATTTCTAAAACTGAAGGAATAATCGATGCTGCTGTGAATGCGGATCCGGAACTCTATTTGTTCCAGCCTAATTATGTCCGAAAGGGACGGATGACCATTCACGGCAGTATTCATAAACGGTCAATCTATTCGTCGTCTACTATATACAGGGGCCAATATCAGCGTTCTTGGTCAAGGATACAGACAATTTTTGTCTCGAGCTAATATTCCCTTCCGTCATGTTACTTCGTTTGTCTCTAAGGCTAATGGTTCCAAAGAACGAATGCTCGGTAATGTCGTTGTCCAAGTTCGGTTCAATAGGATTGAAAAACAAATGCGTCTTCATCTGGCTCCAAATTTATCCCAACAATTATACCTAGGTAGCTTAAATATTAAAATTAATGAACTACAGATTTCTTTAACTTCGGATGAGGGCTCTACAGTAGAAGTTTCCGATCCTGGTCCTATGAGCTTTCACCAATAAATCGTTTAGCCCTCGAACAAATCAGGTTCATGTTTTCATCCTCTATCAAACTCGGCTTGGATAGAATACATCTCATTACCCACAAACTTGATATCGTTAATACACACACCCATTAAACAGAGGCATTATGCCATTTCTGCGGCAGTTCAATCGGTATTAAATGCCGAATTGATATAAAATTGCTTTGAATCTTTAAAAAATCTGTTAACCTCAGCACCAATTTTAGTGCAATTGGTATACACATTACCATTTTCTATCCAAGTAGATGCATCTTCTACTGGAGTAGGTGGCGTCTTATTTCAGAGAGACGGCTAGTCAGAGCACCTCATAGCATTCTACTCTCACAAGTTAAATGTTGCCCAATGCAAATACAGCTTAACAGAGTTAGAATGCTTTGCGGCTGGGATCTGTATAAAAAATGTCGTCCCTATAGGGCTTCGAATTTACAGTGATCACCGATCATGCGAGCCTTCAATCTTTAATGAACCAATCGGACCTCTCCGGTCGTCTTGCGTGATGGAGTCTTAAGCTCCAAAGCTTCAACTTTAAAATTGAGCATAGCCGACCTCCACTATTTCGAATGCAGAGCCGTTTTACTTAGATGTAAATTCGCCCGCATTTGTAGATCCCGAGTATCTAGCTAGAAAAGCTCAAGTTCAAGCCATGCCTAACGTAGAGATGGTAAATTATTAATTTGCCATTCTTATGGCACCCGAAACCAAGACACAGATTTACTGTTTCGCTTATTCAACAACCACATTTGCTTCCAACGTCAACTTATATGGGTGTCTACAAAATACTGGACAGACTTCAAAAATAATTCTTTAGGAAAGGAATGAATAGCAACGTACGAAACTTTATCAAACAGTACCGAATCTACAAAAACAAAACGACCGTTAAATACTTAAATAAGAAATGGAACACGTCTCTCTAAAACCACTAACACGCCAGTCCAAAGTCACTTACAGTCTAGATTTTAGGAAATTGTTCGAAATATCTGGCCACTTGGTTACGATATTCGGGCCAAATTGGCAAATTTTTTAAAATCAACCACCATCAAAAATCATCTTCTCTTATGCTACTTAGCGTCTAGACTTTTGGAAGTTGGCAAAAATATCTTGCGCCGCTTGGGTGCGATATTTGGACCAGAATGACAGATTGTTTAAAATCAAATTAACATCGTCGCGCGCGAAAAGTGCGCATGAAACTATTCAGTAACAGGCAACGGCCTAAATATGGCGGTAGCACCATACCTAAGAGCATTTGCCTCCCGAGAGAGTCGCCGTAAGATAAACATCAGAAATCGCTTCTGAATTGATTCTACACGGCTAGAGGAACTGTTATAGTACGAATTCCAGACAATTGATGCATATTCCAAATGCGAACGAACCAGTGACACAAAGAGGACTTTCAGAGTATACGAATCATGAAAATTTTTTGAGAAACGGAATGAGAAACTTGCTGATACATCTGTCAATATGGTCATGGTCTATAAACGATAAATTTTGAGAAATTAAGATAACTAAGAATAATAACTCTGTTTAAAAATAAGCTATTATCACATCCATTCGTCTTCTTGAAAAGTTCATAACTTTACATTTAGAAACGTTTAGGCAAAGCTTATTTAAGTTACACCATTCACAGAAAATATTTAATTGCTATTGTAGATTTAACATTTCGCCCTCATTTTTAATCTCACAAAATACTTTTACATCATCAGCATAAATCAAAAATTCACAATGTTTGAAGCACCGCTCCACATCGTCTATGAATGTAATAAATAAAAGAGGTTCTAGATGGCTACCTTGTGAGACACCAGATTTATATTCTAGATAAAATATTATTTTAAAGAATTTTTTGAGTATACGGTTCATTAAATATGACAAAATCCATTTTAAAGGAAGGACATCGCAGTTGAGTTGTTCCAGTTTCTTTACAAATTCTCGAATGCCTTGCTAAAATCAGTAAACACTACTTCAACACTGTCACCACCTTCTAATGTTAAAGTCAAAAAATTTGTGAACAAAACACGATTAGTCACAGTTGATCGTCCCGGGTAAAACCCATACTGGTTTTCAGAAATGGAATTTTTAATTAAGAAAAAGATACGGTCTTTGACCATCGATTCAAATAATTTAGGAATAGACGATAAGATTGAAATACCTCGGTAATTTTCAATATCTGATCTCCGTCCACTCTTGAAAATTGGCTTAATGAAACTGGATTTCCAAAGTGAAGGAAATACTCCATTCGCCAAACTCAAATTGAAGAGGTACGTCAGCGGTTGAATCAAACCATAAGCACAGTCTTTTAACATAATAGAGTGAATTTTGTCCGGGCCACTATTTATACTCACATTAACATTCAATAATGCCTGCAGAACGTCATCGGTGGGAAACTGAATTTGAATGTTCGAATTATTTCTAAAATTAAAGTCGAAATCATCATTCGAAGATGGGACAAACACATTTTCAAAAAATGCTGCAATCATATCAGAGATTCTATGTGGATCACTAACAGTCACAGAATTGAGAGACATTTGCGAGGGAATACGTCTACAGCTCCGCTTCGAATCAACATAGTTCCAGAAATATTTAGGATTGATTCTAATATTCGATTCATCTCAACAATAAGGACGCTATACGCCTCTCAGAGTTCACTTATCGTTTAGACTTTTGGAAGTTGCAAAAATATCTGGCCACTTAGGTACGATATTTAGGCCAGATTGGCAAATTTTTTAAAATCAAATTTTGTATGAACTTACCCGTAGGGCCGGAACGCACCTGATCTAAGTCACTTATCGTCTAGATTTTGGGAAGGTATGATATTTGGGCCAGACTGAGAAATTTTTTAAAATAAAATTTCTTATGAATTTACATTTATAGATGCTATACGTCTCTCCGAGGTCACTTATCTACATTTTTGGAAGTTGCTTCAAATTATCTCGCAACTTGGGTATACTACCGGGTCGGATTGACAAATTTTTAAAGCTAAATTTTGTATGAACTTATATGTAACATCACGCCTGACCTACGCCACTTATCATCTAGATTTTGGGCAGTTGTTACATGATGTCCCTGACTTTCGATATAAATACTTGGGTATGAAAACGTACAGATTGGGGATCTTGAAAGGTCAGATTACACTGTGCTTACTAATAAATCGATATTTATTTGAAGAAAACTTTACATAATTTTTCAGACGCGTGAAGTTTGTTTTAAGTTGTGGTTTTGTAATTTTAGGACAGACTTAGGACAAAAACGGCTAGTCCGATTTATGTGGGGATTTATTTGGGGGTTTACTCGTTTTGTTGTTGAGTTAAGGATTGAGTTTAAGTTTGAGTTGGGATTTTATTTATTTATTTATATAAAAATACAATCTTTGGACAGTCATAATCCAGTCGTGATTAGTAAATTAATAAAACTAAAAACGCAATAATACATTCAAATTAAACTACACTTGAAAATATATCAAACCATTCACACTTGAGTCACTAAATAAAAATACTTTCAAGCCAGATGAAAATTTAATAAGTTTCCGACAATCTCTCAATTCAACCGGAAGGCTGGTTGTTGTAAAGTGGTTGGTATAAATCTCTGAAGAAAAAAAAATTTTAGAATTTCAAACGAATCAGTTTCCCAGAAAACACAAGACTTTAATTCCGAATTATTATAAATAAGATCAGAACCAAATTGGGCATGTCATCAGGTTTACTAGTTTCTTTCAAATTAAGCACCGAGCTAACGAAATGATTGTTAAATAACGTGGCTATTTCAAGTTGATCCGTTACTGCTAAGTTATCCTTATCATCAATCATTATTTCCGCAATCGTATCTTTCTTGCTTTCATTGTTCAAAATTTCATAAACCACTACCCAGATATCTTTAATATTACCTGTTGAGGAGCTAAATTTATTTTCATAAAAATTGGCTTTTAAATCACTAACACACCTGTCCAATGTCTAGATTTTAGGAAGTTGTTCAAAATATCTGCCCACTTGGGTTCGATATTCGGACCAGATTCAAAGACTGCTTAAAATGAATCTACATGTAGGGACAGAAAACGCCTATCCTAGCTCACTTATCGTCTAGATTTTTGGAAGTTGGCAGAAAATGTCTGGCTACTTGGGTTCGATATTCGGGCCAGATTGGCAAATTTTTTAAAATTAAATTTTGTATGAACTCACATATAGGTAGGGAATCGATTTTACCCGACTCTGGGTAGTCAAAATTACCCATTTTTAAAGCTATCCGAAACGGTCGGGTAAAACTGCAAATAATCGAAACCGATCACTTTCTGATGTATTTGATCGGAAAATCGAAGAAACAGAGCAATAAAATGCTAAACGGAAAGTACGTACGAGTTTGCAGACGCATGAAGTTTGTCTTAAATTTTATTTTTGTAATTTTAAGGCCGGGATTTATTTGAGGGTTTACTCGGTTTGTTGTTGAACTAAGGGTTCAATAGTGTATGAGTTGAAGTTGAGTTGTATTTGAGTGAGGAGTTTGGTTGAGAATTAATTTGGGGTCGAGTTTATCTAGCTCGTCGTATGTAGCTTTCAAATCAACTTAATTTCGCGATTTAGTTGGCCATTGAGTGTGGATTTGAATAGAGTTTAAAATACAGAATAACATATTTCGTACATAAAATGTAAAACCCAAGACCTTTCCCCACCTAGAACGAATATGCCACAATTCAGCTGCCAAATAATTACAAATTTCAAATTTTTTTTCCTCATTTTAAAAAATTAAATTTTTGTAAATTTGTGTTGGAGGCCCTTCTGATTCCGTGATCCAATCCGTTTTAAAGTAGCCCACGAACACCGTCAGTCAAAGAACACTGTGTTTTCAAAGTTTCGTTCAAAGGATTAACTTTAATTAAATAATATAGAATTTAACTTACGACTACCTAGGAAAGTTGTTTTTATTATAAAATCGAATAAAAGGTTTCGGGGCCTGTAATTGTTGTGCAAACTGCATTTGGTTTGTCTAAAATCACCGTGCACAGAGCAAAACATAAAATGAAATAAATTAGTGTATGTATGCTAAAAAAAATCGTTATTACGTTGATGCAGTGTCCATAATTTAATTCCAGACATTAATAAATATATCCCCAAGTGAATACCAAGCTCTCAACCTTACGGTCACGAAACTAAAAAATGACATTTTATAAAAGCAATTTGACGTGTGAAATAATAAGCAGCTTCTATTACGAGTTAAACCTGTTTAAACTAAATTTGACACGAGTTATTTATGTTATTCTAATAAATTTGCCACCTCCTGTCATAAAACACCCAATTCCTAATAATATGCGGCTCCCATATTAAAGACAATAAAATAAATTTTGGTTGAAAATTGACATAACATCATAATAATAACAAACATACATCTACTACTATCCTTCAGCTAAACGATTTAAAGCACCTACCACCCCTCCCCACTCCCCTCATAAAATAAACAAACAAAAAATCCTAATATATCTAAATTTATTACAATAATGAAGCAAAATTTGTCGCCACAATGCCGGCCCAGAAACAAGCAACAAAAAAATCGCATTGCAAGAACATAAAAACATTCATTACAAGCAGATTTATGGAAAAATCATAAATGATGCGTAACATTATGTATCTTTTCTATTCTTGTATGAATGATAAAATTCCTTCATGTCCCCGCCATAGTGTGTAGTTGCGTACATTTATATTGAAGGCGTTGGCATTTCTATTCAGATTTGTGTTTATGTTCTCGCCTCGGGGAAATCTGGCAAAAAAAAAAAAAAAAAATCGAAAACAACAAAAAATGTTTCTCTCTCCAAACGAAAGTGAAATTGTGTGTAGCTATAAGGGGGGTTTTCAACGAATTTTATTTTTCCAACATTTTAGAGGCGTCACTGTACACATAGAAATGAATCTAATCATGTTTTAAATGCAAAATAATGAGTCTAAATTTAATTGAACACTAATGATTGGTAATTATTTAAATTTGTTGGCAAATTGACAAAGTCGACGTCACTAGCAAACGAAATTATAAATTATTCAAGGGTGATTCACAAAAAAATTTGTTTTGGTTTTTTTGTTAAGATGAATTTCTTAGGAAAAAGATTACAAAACCATGACGTAGTGGAACAGTTTTGTTCATCTTATACGCAGAACTGAAAAATTAATATTGTTAAGGGAGGGAGAAAATAGTACAGACCAAATAACTAGTACTGGATTTTATAGATTTTTTTGCGCAATACACTAAAATTGTTTGCCAATAAATACTCGTCGTCACAGTAATTTCGCTTTACTTTACTTTACTTTAAATGTTTATTTTTATTTGGCGATAATATTTCTATTGTTGTGCTTTTATCTACTGTGTTGTTCTGTGTTTTTAATAAAGACAAAACTATATACATATATCCCCACTCTAAAACATCTAATCCGACACGCATATAATATACAAAATTTTTATGAATCAATGTTGAAAAACTTTGTCTACATTTTGTGATCGAAATTCGTTGTGACAACAATCTTTCTGTTAATATACGAGGCAACCCATTTTCCGCCACCTCGCTCGTATTACATAATTTTAGAAAGTAAGTATTTTATAATGCAATTATTTTATAGTTTGTGTGTAAACTAAAAAAGGTAAAAAAAAAAATTTTTTTTTATTTTTCCAGAATGAACTATGTGCCAAATATACCAGCCGTGATTCCAGCAGAAAATTTTGATCCAATTGCGGACGCAAAATTATTACGCAAAGCAATGAAAGGTTTTGGAACCGATGAAAAAACAATAATCGATATACTATGCCGCCGTTCAAATGATCAGCGTCAACAAATCCAGAAAATGTATAAAACACAATTTGGCCGTGACCTGACCGAACATATTAAATCAGAGACGAGCGGTAATTTTCAAAAAATATTACTTGCACTTCTCATACAAACATGGGATTATCGTGTAAAAATTATACATGATGCAATAGCTGGTGTGGGCACGGACGAGGATGCTCTTATCGAATTTCTGTGCGGCTATACAAATCGTGAAATTCACATTATTAGCCAGATGTATCATGACAAGTATAGACGAAATCTGGAGGATGATATAATTGCGGATACATCGGGACACTTAAAACGATTGTTGGTCGCAACTGTAGTTGGTGGGCGCGAAGAAGACACACCAATCGATTATGAGTTGGCACGTCGTGAAGCTGGTATGCTATTACAGGCGGGTGAATTAAAAGTTGGTACCGATGAAAGTGTATTTAATATGGTGTTCTGTCGCCGTAGCTACGATCAAATTTGTGCCACAGATGAGGAATATCAAAATATGACAGGCCATTCACTGGAGAAGGCGATCGAAAATGAATTTTCGGGTGGTATAAAAGATGCGCTACTTGCAATTTTGTATACGTCCCGCAATCGACACGAATATTTTGCAACGGCATTATACAATTCAATGGTAGGGCTGGGAACAAATGATAACCAATTGGTTCGCACGATTGTGGCACGAAGCGAAATTGATTTGATTAATATAAAAAATGCGTTTGAAAAGAAATTTGGCAAATCGTTAAAAAGTTGGATTAAAGGTGATACGTCAGGCGATTACAAAGCATGCCTGTTGACATTGATTCGGGAGGTATGAAGAGGTTGTTAATGTTTTCGGGTTTTTTTTAGTGCGTATTTTAAGTAATTTTTATATATACCAAATAATAATGTAATTTATAAATTAAAATTAGAGAATTTAATTTTATGTGTATGTTTCAAAAATGATGAATATGTCTTTATATATAAGATAATAATTTCTTGTTGCGCGCGCGGGTTTCAAAATTCGCAGAAATTTCTGTGTACCTAAATAAATGTTGCTTACACTCGATTAAAATGTAAAAATAATCTCAAAACCTATTGTGTTTTAAATTGTTTTGTTTTGTTATGATTATTCCCAGCAAAACAGCGGCCTGATCAAACAACTGTAACAAATATAATTTATGTATGTAATTGGCCATTGTTGCTTAAAATGCAGAAGGTTAGCGAATACAAATTTAATTTTCGTGGAAACATGAAGGCAAAATGTTTTAATTGTTTTTACTGCAGTGCTGCTCAATGTGGTGGACGTGGAATCTTGGGTGACTGTGGAGTTTGAGTATTGAATTTCAGTTGAAAAGTTTTAAAGCGCGAGTTTAACACAATCAATTTTAAAAGGAAAGAGATTTTCAGAATTCAGTTATTTAATAATTACAACAAATCTGACGATTAAAAATTGATAAACTAAAGAAACGAGCCTTACAATTTCTGAAAAATGGTGCAGGATTTTGAATTTTATGAATTTGCAAATTTTGAAAATTTTAAATTTTTAAAAAATTTAAGAATGTAAAAGAATTAAAAATTTGATGTTTCTAGAAAATACGACATTATGTGGAATTTTAAGGATTTGGAAATTTTGAAAATTCAAAATTTTAAAATTTTAAAAATTCAAAATTTAAGGAAGGTAAAATCAAAATATTAAATTCAATTTTAAGGAATTTAACATTTAGAACATTTTAGATGGGTGTTTGTTCATATTCAGATGTATCATTGATTTAGAAATTTCTAAAAGTGCCACTGGACTTAAAATTTAAGAATTTTGAATTTAGGCTGTTTTAATATTTAAGAATTTCTACTGGAAAAATTAATTCAAGAAACTAAAGATTTTCGAGCTGCAGGAATTTAATCTTTATAAATGGAAATCTATTTATATAAATCCATGGATGGATGTTTAGGAATTACCACGAAATTAGAATTAATGATAAGATTGATTCAATTTTAGGAAATTGAGAATTTAGCATATTTTATTTTAGGGTGTATACGAACAAACTCGAATATTATGAATTTTAAAATTTTAAAAATTAACAATTTTAGAATTTTAATTTTAAAGAATTTCAAAATTTTTAAACACCCACTTTCAAATGGCTTAAATACTAAATTCCTTTAAATTTTGAATTTGGAGATTTTCTAATTCATAAAATTCCAATTTTAGCAGAACTAGTTTAACATCTTTCCAGATTCGTAAAATTCTAAATCCAACAGCAGTTTTCTAATTTTATGTTTAAATTCTTAACTCTTAACCTAGTCTAACTTGAAAATTCTAAAATTTTTGAATTTTAAAAATTTTAAAATTCATAAAATTACAAATCCAGCAGCAATAAAAATTGTTAATCACATTTTATTATTAATGAATTAAATTTCTTTAAATTTTAAATTTTAAATTTTGAATTTTGAAATTTTGAAATTTTTAGAAATCTCTAATTTTCTGTATTAGTTCCAACTTTTGTTAAAAAAAATTTCGATATCGAAATCGTATTAATTTTTAAAGACCTATCTCAGTATTGCTTAAATTTCGTAAATTTTCAAATTGATTTTAATGATTTCACAATTTTGGAATTTTGAATTTAGGCTATTTTAAGAATTAAAAATGAATACATAAAATTAGAAGGAATTTAGTATTAATACGTAAAATTCAATGTTAATGAATTTAGAATTTAGGCATATGTATATAAGGTGGAATTTGGTTCTCCTAATATGGGTGTTTAAGAATTTCTACAAATGGAGGATAAATTTCCAAAAATGGAGGATTTGGATTGATTAGATAGGTGTTTAAGAATTAATATGATTTCGATATCTAAATTGTTTTTTAACAAAAGCTGAAACTAATACAGAAAATTAGAGATTTCTAAAAATTTTCAAAATTCAAAATTTAAAGATATTTAATAAAATAATATATCTATCTATGATGTTTAAGAATTAATATGTGATTCAAAATTTTTAAAATTGCTGCTGAATTTGTAATTTTATAAATTTAAAAATTTTTGAAATTTAAACATTTTAAAATTTTCAAATTAGACTATTTTAAGATTTAAGAATTAAAACATGAAATTAGAGACTATTTCTGCTAGAATAGAAATTTTATGAATTAGCAAAAGTTCAAAATTCAAAATATAAAGAATTTAGAATTAATACATTAAATTCAATTTAAAGGAATTTAGTATTTAAGTTGTTTAAGAATTAATAATCAAGTATTAACTTCCTAAAAATACTGCCGATTTAGATTTATGAATTTGGAAATCTTCAAAATTCAAAAATTTAAAAAATTCAGAATTTAAGCCTTCATTAGATGAGTGTTCAAGAATTAATATAAAAAATTAGAGATTTCTGAAAAATGCCGCTGGATTTGGAATTTTATGAGTTTGGTAATTTTCAAAATTTTAAATGTGGGTAAGTCAGAATTAATACGTAAAATTTAATTAAATAAATTTTGAATTTAAGCATATTTAAGATTGAGTTTGTTCCTCTTAATTAGTTGGGTGTTTAAGCATTTCTACATGATTATAAATTTCCAAAAATGGAAGATTTGAAAATTTATAAAATTTAAAAAATTTAGACTATCCGGAGATAGGTGTTTAAGAATTAATACGATTTCGATATCAAAATTTTTTTTTAACAAAATTTGAAGCTAATATAAAAGATTAGAGATTTCTAAAAATTTTCAAAATTAAAAATTTAAAGAAATTTAATACATTAAATTAAATTTTAAGGAATTTAAAATTTAGGACATCATATTATAGATGTTTAAGAATTAACATGTGATTCAAAATTTTTAAAATTGTTGCTTAATTTGAACTAAAACATGAAATAAGAAAACTGCTGCTGTATTTTGAATTTTACGAGCCTGAAAATTATACCATTTTAGAGATTGAGAACTATTTCTGCTAGAATTAGCAAATTTCCAAAATTCAAAATTTAAGGAATTTAGAATTAATACATTAAATTCAATTTAAACGAATTTAGTATATAAGCCATTTAAAAGTGGGTGTTTAAGAATATTTGATTAGAACCTCCTGAAAATACTGCTGGAGTTGGTTCATAAATTCAGATCCAGCAGTATTTTTAGGAAGTTCTAATAAAATATGCTTAATTTTTTGGAAATCTTCAAAATTCAAAAATTTTAAAAATTCAGAATTTAAACCTACATTAGATGAGTATTCAAGAATTAATATATAAAATTAGAGAATTCTGAAAAATGCCGATGGATTAGGAAGTTTATGAAATTGGTAATTTTCAAAATTTAAAATGTGGGAAGTCAGAATTAATACGTTAAATTCAATTTTAAGTAATTTAGAATTTAGGCTATATGAATGGGTATTTGGTCATCTTAAGATGTGTGTTTAAGAAGAGCTACTGGAATTTTTAAGAAATTCAGGATTTGGATCATCCTGACCTAAGTGTTTAAACGAAATTCTCAGTATCTAAAAATGCTGCTAAACTTGGAGTTTTATGAATTTGAAAATTTGAAAAATTCAAAAATTAAAGAATTTAGAATTTCAGCCATTTGAAAAGTGTTCAAGAATTGAAATATGTTATATATATTTAGAATTTAGGTCCTCTTGAGATGGATGTTTAGAAATGGAGATGCCACAAGATTTGTGTTTTATGAATGAAAAGTTTTTTAAACATTTAAGTATTTATACTGGAAACTAAAAATTTCTGAAAAATGTTTTTGTATTTAGAATTTTATGAATTTGGAAAATTTCAAAATTTAAGAAATTAATTTATGAAACGGGAGACTTTCGTGCTGCGGGTATTGAAACCTTATAAATGAAAATCATTAAAATTCAAAATTTAAGGAAGTTAGAATTAATATGTTAATCTTAATTTTAATGAGCTTAGGATTTGACAAACTTGAAATTATAAATTTCTGAAAAATGCTGCTAAGGTTTGACTTTTACGAATTTGAAAATTTTCATATTTCAAAAGTTTTAGAAATTTAAAATTTTGACCATTTAAAAAATTTGATAATTTTAAAATTTAAACAATTTAAGAATTAAGAATTTGGATCATTTTAACCCCCCAATAACACACCTATTTTTCAATCACGGAGAACACTCTGGGTTAATCTGACGCTACACACTTTTTAAAATTTATTTTTTATTCCAAACACTTAAATATTCTATCAATTACAAGACTTGTGAAAATAATTAACTTATTTATTTACTTCTGGCGCAATTATTACATAAATAGACGTTGCTTGCGCAAATTACTCGTATATTTTAGCAAAGTAAAATATATTTTGTATTCAGCACAAACGTTAAAGTGCGTTAAAGTATCCCATTTTCTGAAATTCAGAATCAAATTGAGTTGCTAAATTATCTTGTATAACATTTCTAGCAAATTCGCAAAAAATAACTGCTTATCTGCTTATCTGAGTATCGAGTATCTAGCCCAACATCTGGCAAATTAATCGTAAAAAAGGGGTTTTAAAAAAATTTAAACAGAATTCAAGTAATGTTGGTCTCAAATTTGAATTAGAACGATTATCCAAACTACTATACTCAAAAAAGTATTTCGCTAAGAAGTATTACTTTAATAAAATGTTTGTTGATTTGAATCAAAGAGATTTATGGAAAAATATTAATGTGTTTCTTAACAAAAATCATAAACATGTTCAATGTGAAAACATTTGTTTTAATGGCATTTTACTTGGCCATATTCCAAAACTACATTCGAAAATAATTGTTGAACACCATTTTTATCGCGGTTGTCAAATTTCACTGAAATCCGTTAAGAAATCGATAAGTTCCATCTTAATTGGCCGTACATATAATTTGTTAAAGATTCAATTTGAAATGTGAAAGGTTTATTTAGAAGTATAAATAAAGCCTGTATAACCTCAAATACAAAATATTTTTTTTTTAAGTAACCGACGCCTGATACATAACAGAGTCAGACTGACACTGCATGAACTTCGAATAATGCTAAACGCTTATTGCATAACGTGCATAGTACTCAAAACTATAGCGGGCCCGCCAATTTCCAAAATGCTTTTAAGATATTTGAGGTAAAGGTCAAAATTGACCCTGTGTGGTCTCGAAGGGTTAAGATGGGTGTTCTAAAATTAATATTTGAAATTAGAGGTTTATAAAAATGTAAAACTTAAAATTTAGATAGATCCATCTTAGGATTTATGTTTAACATGATTTTAAATTGCTAAAAATGCCGCTGGATTTGATTTTTATGAATGCTTGAAGACTTTGAAAATTAAGATTAGATTAGATTACATCTTAAAGAACTTACAATTTAGGATATTTTAAGATGGGTGTTTAAGAATAAAATCGATATGAAATTTCAAAAAATGCTGCAAGATTTGTAATATTATGAATTTTAAAATTTTAAAACTTCAAAAATTTTAGAATTCTGATTTTACGGAATTTCAAAATTTTAAAAATTAAAAAATTTGGAATCCTGATTTTAACGAATTTGGAAATTTTATGAAATTTAGGCCATCCTAAGATAGGTGTTCAAAAATTAGCACGACTTGAAATTTCTAAATATGCTGCTGGATTTGGAATTTTATTAATTTGAGACTATCAAAAATTTAAGAATTTTGAATTAGGCCATGGTTGGGCCAACATTAAGGATATTCAGGAATTATAACATGAGCAGACATTTTTAAAAATGCGGCTGGATTTGATATTTTATGAATTTGGAAATTTAAAAATTAAAACATTTTGGAAGGCCGTTTTAAGATGATTGTTTAAGAATTAATATATGAAATTAGAAATTTCTGAAAATTGCGGCCGGATTTTGATGTTTTATGAATTTGGAAACCTTCAAATTTTAAAATTTAATGATGTTAGAATTAATACTTTAAATTCAGTTAGGCATTTAGGATTTAGAGCATTTTAATATGGGTGTCTGGTAATATTAAACTGGGTGTTCTGGAAATTTCTAAAAATACTGATGATTTGGAATTTTACGAGCTTAGAAATTTTGAAAATTTAAGAAATTTGCCTTGTTGACATAACTGTTGAAGAATTACCACGTGTTGACTTTTCTAAAAATTCTGGTGGATTTGGAATTTTTAGAATTTAAAAATGTTATAAATTTCAACAATTTAAGAACTTAAAATTAGTTTTGGTTTTTTTTAATAAAAGTTGGAATAAATACAAATAATTACATATTTCTGAAAATTTTCAAAATTTAAAGAAATGAGAATTATTACATTAAATTCAATTTTAAGGAATTTAAAATTTAGGACATCTTAAGATATCGTAGATGGTTAAGAATTAATACGTGATTCAAAAATTTTAAAAATGCTGCTGGATTTAGAATTTTGAGAATTTGGAAATTTTCTAAATTCAAAAATTACACAAATTTAGAATTCAGGAACCGCCTTGAAGTGATCCCAGACATTCAGCCTAGCGTAAAAACCCATCCCAGTATTATACGATTTTTTTCGTAGTTAACAATGATAAAAAATAACAAAATAAAAATCTTATGGTCAAGATTAATGCGATAATTGCCCTTGAAATCAGGATTACAATAATCTTGACCATAAGAATTTTTTAATTTGTTTTCAATTTTTAAGAACAGGAAGGCAACACATTTATTGATGTAGCGAAAATTGTAACAAGCAAATCGGATTCAGAATTGGCCAAAAAGTAGGGATCCGATGCTAAACCGACTAATTTCTAGGGCCACCATTATCCAGAGCTGAAGAATTTTTTTGAAATTTAACTATGGGAAGGCAAAACATTAATTGATGCATCGAAGATTCTAAAGCAAATTGGGTTTAAAATTGGTTCAGAGGGAGCCACTAGAACCCACTATATTATCAGAGCAAATTTGCAGGGTCACGCTAATCTTGACCATAAGAATTTTTTAATTTTTTTTACGTTTTTAACTAGCGAAAATTCTATCAAGCACACTGGGTTCAGAATTGATGAACCCATGACTACCTACAATGGGTTCGGCTACAAAACCGATACAAAACCGAATTTTAAAGGCCACCATAATCCTGTACAGAGGAATTTTTAAAATTTTTTTTTATTCAGTTTTAACTATGGGAAGGAAAATTCTGCCAAGCAAACCGGGTTCAAAATTAACGCCACCAGAAACCTTTACTATATTCACATAACAAATTTCAGTGCAACTACAATCTTGATTATAGGAAATTTTATTTTGAGTTTTTTCATTTTTAACTATGAGAAAAAATTCATATAATAAATTAAAATTCTGGGATGGGATTTTCGCTCGTGTAAAATTCTGGGGTGGATTTTAAACCTCGTACACTTAAAATAGTGTAGAAAAAAAATCTGAGGTGGTTTTTTACTCTCATGTTGTCGGATGTTATTTCCAATTTTCCTAGGATGAAAGTCTAGGATAACTTCAAGACAGTATTCAGAACATCTTAAGATGATTATTTAAGATTTAATATATTGTTTCTGAGGATGCTGATGGAATTAGAATTTTATGAAATTGGAAATCAGCAAAATTCAAAAATTGAATACATTTAAGCCTTCATCAGATGAGTGTTCAAGAATTAATGTATAAAATTAAAAATTTCTATTTTAAGGTAGTTAGAATTAATACGTTAAATTTAATTTTAAGGAATTTAGAATTTAGGACATCTCAAGATCGGAAAATGTATACATGAATACAAATTTCTGAAACTTCTGATGAATTTAGAATTTTTTCAATTGGAAAATTTTAGAATTTTGAATTTAGGCTATTTTAAGATTTTAGATTTAATACATGGAATTAGATATGACTGTAAAATGCTGCTGAATTTGGAATTTTATGAATTTGGTAATAAATAATTAAACAAATTTGCTGCTGGAGTTCGAATTTAACGAATTGGAAAAATTCGAAAATTTAAGAATTAGTCCACGTAATAAGAGATTTCTGAAATATGGTGCCTACCGTCTTCCCCGAAAAAAGCGCCTAGGCATTGTATTCGGGAATACAAAAATTTCCGACTTGACTTTCTAAAAATGTAAAAATTAATTCAAATAGAACGCCATATCAAAAACAACGGTACGATCACCGAATTCATTACAAATATTTGTTAAGAAATTATAAACAATATCATCACGACTAGAATGAGTAAAAAGTACTGTTTAATGTTTTCTAAGCCGAGCCGCCAGGATTGAATTTCACGTTTTAATTTGTATTTACGCGCTGTGCTGAGATTTTTAATATCGTTAGTTCACTATTACAACGAACACCTGTAAAGTTATTTGGGTTCCTCGTTTTTTATGTCTTAACTTTTTGAGGACTTTATAAATATAAAGATATCTAAATGGCAATAAATTTAGTTGCCAAAACGATGGAACTGTTGGTGTTGTTTGAGGGTGCTTGTAAATTAATTTAATAATTCATTTCTGTGCGATAAGTAGATCCTCAGTATTAGTCAAATAAGTACCATCCCAACTAGATATGCCATACCATATTTTACCAGGGCATGATACAGTTTCCCTAATGTAACACTTGGGCAAATTTAGCTAAGATTATAAAATTTATGTAGGGCCCTAGTTACACTCTTCCTAGTGTTATTGATGTGAGACTTTCAAGCACAAAACACTGAGGCGAGCATAGAATTCTATCGCATGTATACATGTGATACGTTTGTTTGATGGTGCGCTTGAGAAACGGTATCCCTTTTAAATGTACGATTTTTGATTTATTGCTAACAATAAGCTGATTATGTTGAAACCATTAAGAAATAAAAACCATTAAGAATATGAGTAACTACCAGTCATAGACGTAGCGTAACTAAGGGCCAAATCATTAGCAAAATCAGTCGGATATCCTATGAGATTAACATCAAAACTCGAATTAAAATAAATCAAACATAATATTGAACCCAAAACTGATCCTTGTGACACTTAACAGCACCTGGATTACTCAAAGTTTCGTCTATTCTAACAATCTGACCCCGATTTTGAAGGTAACTTGTTGGCCAATTTCATCGTACAAACCGAGTTTCATCTGAATCTGTTCGTAAATAGCTTAGTTCCATTCAAATTGGCCATTTTCCGGAATCATATCAGGTACTCATATTAGAGTCCCATTTTCATTCATCATACCTACAAGCTGGGTTTCATTTCATTTCCCCGGAACACATATTGGAATTCAAATCTCATCTTAAGAGTCGAATTTCATTTCAATTTTAAGAAATTGCTCAGTTCCATTCAAATTGGCCATTTTTAAGAACCCAGGCCTTATTCCATTCGAGTTAGCCATTTTCAACATATAGAACGAGTTTCATCCCAATAGGCCGAGGAATTGGCTTAATTTCATTCAAATTGGCAATTTTCCAGAACCACATACGAAACTACTGTTCGAATCGTATTTTCATCATAAAAACCGAGTTCCATCCCAATTGGTTGGGAAATGGCTTATTGTTGAAATTGTTCATTTCTAAAACTCATGACTTGTACAAACCGCATTTTATCCGAATCAGTTGATAAATGGCTTGATTCCATTCAAATTGGTAGTCTGCCAGAATAACATCCGGTTGAAATGGCTTAATTTCAAATTAGTTATTTTCCAGAACCATAACCGGAACAAATACTGAAATCCCAATCTCATCATAAAAGCCGAGTTCATCCCAATTGGTTAAAAAATTGCTTAGTTCCATTCAAAGTAGCCATATTCAAGAACCACATCCGGAACTCGAATTGGATTCCCATTTTCATCGTACAAACTGTGTTTTATCTCAATCAGTTAAGGAATGGCATATAATTCCATTCAAATTGGCCATGCCCCAGAACATATGCTTAGTTCCATTTAAATTTGCCATTTTGCAGAAACACATCAAGAACTCATTTTGTAATCCTATTTTTATCGTACAAACCTAGTTTGATTCAAATCGGTTGAGAAATGGCTTAGCTTCAATCAATTTCAGAACCAAGCCCCTCCCCCCCCCCCCCAGCGCTGTTTTCGGAGGAAGACTGTAGGTTTGGAACTTTACGAATTTGAAAATATTCAAAATTCAATAATTTAAGAAATTTAGAATTTCTGGGTCATCGTGAGATGGGTGTCTAAGCGTTTGAAATTTCCAAGTTCCAGTGGCATTGGATTTGGAATTTTACGAATATGAAATTTTAAAATTTCAAAAATTAAAGAATTGAGAATTTAGGCCATTTGATGAATATTCCAGAATTAACACATGAACTCAAAGATTTCTGAAAATTTATCATTTAGAATTTAGGCCACCTTAAGATGGGGTGTTTAGGAATTAAAATATCGCTGGATTTGAATTTTATGAATCTGGAAAATTTAAAAATTTAAGGAATTTATTATTTAGACTTTCTGAGTGTTTGAGAATTAATATATGAAATTAGAGATTTCTGAGAAATGCTGCTTGGTTTGGAATTTTGTGAATTAGGTAATGTCTAAAATTCAAGATTTAGGAAAGTTAGAATTAATATATTAAATTCAATTTTAAAGAATTTAAGAAAATTAAATTTAAAGAATTTAGGACATCTCAAGATGTGCGTTAGGAATTAATACATGAAATTAGAAATTTCTGAAAAATGCTTCTGGTTTTGGTATATTATAACGAATTTGAATGTTTTAAAAATTCAAAAATTTTAGAATTTTAAATTTAGGCTATTTAAAGATTTAAAAATTAAAACAAAAAACTAGGAATTACTGAAAAATGCTGCTTGGTTTGAAATTTGTTGAATTTGAAAATTTTCAAAATTAAAAAGTTTAAGAAAATCAAAATTTAGGCCATGCTAAGATAATGAGTTTTCTGGAAATGCTGCTGCATTTCCAAAATTCAATTTGAAGGAATTTAGAATATAATCCATTTTAACATGAGTGTTTGGTCATCTTAAGATAAGTGTTTATAACTGATTAAAAATTTGCTAAAATGTTGCTAAGTTTAGAATTTTAAGAAATTAAAATTTTCATAATTCAACAATTTTAGGATTTTAAAATTAAGGTCACTTTAAGATTAGTATTTAAATCATTACATCTTTAGAAATTTCTAGAAATGCTGTTGTTGGAATTTTTTCAATCTTCAAAATTCAGAATGTATGGAAGCTAGAATTAATACATATATAATAAATTCAATTTCGAGGAATTTAGAATTGGGTTATTTAGTCATCATAAGATGGGTGTTTAAGAAAATCTACTGGACTTGGAATTTTACGAATTTGGAAATTTTCAAAATTTAAGGAAGTTATAATTAATAAACTTAAGTTAATCTTGAGGAATTTAGTATTTAAGCCATTTGTAAGTGTGATTTAAGATTTTATGAATTTGGAAATCATCAAAATTTAAGACATTTATAACTTAAGCCTTCATTAGATGAGTGTTCAAGAATTAATGTATAAAATTAAATATTTCAGAAAAATACTGCTGGAACTAGAATTTTATGAATTTGGTAATATTCAAAATTCATATTTTAAGGCGGTTAGAATTAATAGGTTAAATTTTATTTTAAGGAATTTAGAATTTTGAACATCTCAAGATCGGAAAATTAATTCATGAAATTAGAAATTTCTGAAACTTCTGATGAATTTGGAATTTTTTCAATTGGATTTAGAATTTTGAATTTAGGCCATTTTAAAATTTTAAAATTAATAAAAGAAATTAGAAATTACTGAAAAATGCTCCTGGATCTGGATTTTCAAAATTAAATAATTTAACAAATTTAGAATTTAGGCTATCCTGAGGTGGGTGTATAAACGGTTTGGAATTTCCAAAAATGCTGCTGGATTTGGAAATTTACGAATTTGGAAAAATTCAAAATTTTAAGAATTAGCCCACGTAATTAGACATTTCTGAAATATGGTGCTAGGTTTAGAACTTTACGAATTTGAAAATTTTCAAAATTCAAAAATTTATCATTTAGAATTTAGGCCACCTTAAGATGGGATGTTTAGGAATTAAAATGTCGCTGGATTTGAATTTTATGAATCTGGAAAATTTAAAAATTTAAGAAATTTATTATTTAGACTTTCTGAGTATTTGCGAATTAATATATGAAATTGGAGATTTCTGAAAAATGCTGCTGGATTGGGTATTGTAAGCAATTGGAATTTTATAAATTTAAAATTTCAACGAAATCAGTATTAATACATCAAATTAAATTTTAAGGAATTTAGAATTTAGGCAAGCCATCTTGCGGTCAAAGTTAAATTGAGTTCGTTAATTCTTCAACACCCGATTCTATCACAAAGGGTTATAAACTAAGCGAATATCCCCACTGCACGTTGTAACTCTTATTTCTGCCATAATCTGCACGTCAATGATACTGTCCACTCTCCTGGAATTGTTGGAACACTTTTGGTGTATTTAGCCAATCTAATAACATTGGATGAAATAAAAGAACATATTTAAGCAGCAGAGCAGCAAAACGAGGTTTTCTCGACTATTGTTATAACAAGAGAAGTTGACCTAAGAGCATTGAGGAAGGACTTTACATAGAGAGAGATTTTGCATGACAAAAATATGCATATGGAAATAATTTTTGTTTCGTTTTGAAATTTTATTTGTGAAGTTGTGAAAAGAATATATAAATTTTAATTATCTCTTTCTATACATAATAGGGCAAGTTCATCTATAAAATACAAATCAAACTGTTTAAATTCAGTTTTTGTATACCCACCCACACTTTATATATTATTGAAATCCACCTTCTTATGATGTGGTAGTAGTGCCAAACTGTAAAAACAAGAATTTTGTTTTTGTTATTTCGTTTATTCCTTTATTCATTTCGTATTTTTATTTCGTGTTGGTTGTGTGTTTTTGAATTAAAACTTGTCCACGCCCTACGGCCGATGATTTGTTGTGATCATTTTTCACTTTATGCTAATCTATTTAAATGCGCATAGAAACACCATAGGATAAAAAGAGATATTAGAAATTTATACTTTCTTTTCAGTTTATCGCTCTAACCGGTTTAGATAAAGATGCAAAATATAATTTCATGTCATTTTTCTTTCATACAAATTACTTCTCTAATGTTCTTTCTCAATGCTAAGAGTTCAAGCTGATATTAATCCATAGCGCGCTTACATCAAGCTTTTTTGGTTGCTTTTTTGTTGAATATTTTGAAAGTATAATATGTATTTGTAGCCCCTTCAGACGCTTTTTTGAATACCATATAGCTCAGTGCTCAGTGGGGTTTGAAAATAGATCGCCAATCTGCACACTTGGCACAATTTTTGAATGCACCTCAATTATGATTTTTCAAATGTCAATAGAATGTTAAAATGTTGCTGACGAGAATTACCCGGCGTATTGACGGTCACAAATTTGTCCACAAAATATATCAATAACACAGCAATATTTTCATAATGGTCAGTAGACATTGCAGATATGTCGGATATGTCAGTAGACATTGCAGTTGCAGATGGTAAAAGAAACGAAAACAGTCAAAAATGAAGATTATTTTTAATCTGTATGTCCACCGAAAAAAATACAAAATTTTATTCGTATTCTGATTGGCTGATGGAGTAGTCACGTATGCTCATCTTTGTATACATTTGTTTGTGTATTTATGCAGCAAACCCTAGTTACAATGAAACTCACGAAACAAAATCAAAAATCGGCGAGCGTAGCCAGCAGGTCTTAGGTTGGTCAGCATAGCAAGCAGCGGCTGATCTCATAGTTTATTTATTATTTTTCAATTTAATTAAACATTGTATTACCACCATAAAAATTACTTTCAAACGCTATTCAAAAGGCTATATAAAAGAAATTTATTCTGCTATATAGAAAAAAATAAAAATCTCTATATAAAGTATGGTACACAAAAGAATAATAATAAAATCGTTATACATCAAGTTTATTAAATATAAAAGCTTTTCCAAGGTTATTCTGGTTATTTATTATATACCCCCGATTTTTTCAGTTTTATCGAAATTCCAGGGTTTATAGAAGAACTATAGAATCTAGGCCTTTTAAAAAATCTAAAAATGTATGGAGAAGGGTCAAAGGGCGGGATGTCGATTCGCCTATTCACTAGTATTTCAGAAGCTTTGCAAGTCTGGAGATTTTATTTCAGCTATGATTGTTTTTATTCAGATTTCAGGAAAAAAATTTGAAAATAGTTGATCCAAAATAGCAAGTTGCTAAATTCCGAATAAATTTGATAAATTTTGGAAGCTGTTTTCGATAAGCTTCCCTTTCCACTTACTGAAGAGTGAATTAAGAAATTTGAGAATAAATTTTAGTGAGGCCAGCTTACTAATAATTAGCTAAACCACACAAAGTACAAATAATCGAGAAAAAAGAAAAAGTCAATGAATTAAAAATCCTATTATTGGAAGATAATTTTAAAATTCAAAAATTTTAAAATTAATCACAAGATTTAATTTAAATCGATTATTTAAAAATAGGCTTAGTTATCTACAATTTTCGTACCAATTTCGGAACATTTCACAAAAAATTTAATTTTATAGAAAATCAATTGTGCAGGCTTCAAATTCTTGGGCAAAATCTGAAATGTAATTATATTGAGATTGGTCGACCTTGTAACAATTTGAAATTAGTTAAAAATATTTTTAAAATTCGATGCGGCACTAATAAATTTAATAATTTAGGGCGACATTGAAAAATTGATTACGGCCCCAAATCTACAAAAGAGTAAACAGACCTGATTTATAATATTATCCATAATAGAGATGTATCTCGCTAATAAACTCCAGCTATACATGTTTACTCGTTTTATTGACAAAATAAAGTGGTTTAATCTAATATATTCGACCTCCAAGGTCTCGCATTATAGGATTGACGATATCTTTTTTTTACTGACTCAATCGCATACATCACCAAATAATAAATGACGTCGCACAGCAGAGTTCCCCTTATTCATTAGAAATAAGCACAACCAACACTTGAATTCCGAATGTTACTCTTTAATATATTAAATATGCCCCCACTTTAGTACAAAAATGGACAGCGTGGCATGAAAGTTGTATTAGTGCGTAAGATGAGAAATTTTATTTAAGAAGAGAAACTTATTAATGTTAGTGGATTTAAAACAGACATTTTCTTCGTGCATTCATTCAATTTGGTGACTTCATCGTTTATAGTAGCGCTTGAGCGTTAAAATTATACTTGAAAAAAAAAATCAAACGACAAAAGTTTGATTATAATATCAGCCATATTTGAGCGATTTACAAGATATATATACAGGAATTGATTGTGCCAAATCAAATAATTTTCTTGTGCCTAGTTTATTGTAAGTGAATAAATTTAGTGAACATATGTTTCTAAAATTAGACGATAAGTAGAAGCCGGAAAAAAATTTGCGTTTATAATTCTTTGTGTTGGTGAAATTTTTATTTCAATTTTCTAAGTAGTGTATCGCATATTCGTGTATTAAATTACAACAATTTAAAAAAAAAAAATAGAAATCAATCTGGTTTTATTCTAAAAATAGAGAATATGAAGCATACTCTTGTAGGAGGAATTCTTGTTTACCAAAACAAAGCATGTACAATATGATAAAAGTTGCGGTGTCGCAACTCGTCGTATTCACCAAAAAGAATTACAGATGGCTTGCACCAACATACACAATTTTTTTTTAATTAAATATTTATCGTCATTTCAATGTTACGTAAAAGTGTATTAAAATTTTAATGTTTATTTGTTTTCATTTTAGATACAATTAACTTAAGGTTAACCAACCTGATTTTACATTTAATTGGAGTGTAACATTTTATTGTCTGGGAGGATCATTATGCCATCATACGTAAGTTAATTTCAATGTACATATTTCACTTTCATTTAAGTTTATTTGTTATTAAAATTCATAACAAAAACATCGTCACGCTAAATTAATTTTAAAATTCATGAGAATTTTTTGTGTTTAAAAATTTAGTTTGTAAATTGGCCACCAAACCTGAACACCGACAGCGCTAGTATCTTTTTTTTAGTATGACAATTAAATTTTGATTGATCGAGTTATACAGTTCTACAGGTATTCAACTATAGGCTAATCAAATTCAAGCTTAAATACCTTAGGATTAATCAAATTGTATTCAAACTGTTTTCAAACTATTCGTCAAAAATGTTCAAAGCTTAACTATTGTTTAGTAAAGCTTAACATAAGCTAATCTGCATCAGTGTATATATGATAGAATATAAATAATTTAAATTTGATTTAGTTTTGAAACAATTCAATTATTAATAAATAATTTTTGAACCGCTTTTAAATAAAAAATTGAAGTTATTATAACGATCCAATAAAACTATTTATAATCTGAATAAATTTTCAACATAATGTAAAAGTTTAAAAGTTTTCAAATTTGGTTCAAACTGCTTTCAAATTTTATAGCAAACATTTGTACAGGAGTACTAACTAATTTAATTTTAATAAATCGAACCAACCGCTAATCAAATTCATCGATACATGTAAAAATTTTGTATTAAATTTGATTCGAAGTTGACAGGAAATAGAACTGAATCAAAATGAATTAAAATTTGAAATTAGTTTAGATCAAAATTTGATCAAAGTTTGATCAAACTGTTTATAATCTGAGTAAATTTTCAAAATATGTAAGAGCTTGAAATTTAAAAAGTTTGATCAAAATGTGCTTTCAAATTATTTATTCAAATATTTGATATGGATTAAGCACAATTCCATTTCACTGAAATCTGTAGATAATTTGAATTAAATTTGATTCGAATTTGACAGAAATTTGAAATGTATTATTCATACATACATTTTAACATTTTACAATTCACCACGATCGATTTATTCAGAGAAACAAGAGCAATCAAATTCAAGCCACACACATTAGGAATTGTTCAAATTAATTGTCTGTTGTTTTTAAATTTTATTCAAATTCCTTTCATTTTCAACCAATTTGAGAATCAAATTTTAAATCAATAAAATTATTTAAAATCTGAGTAAATTTCCAAAGCATGTACCTGTTTAAACGTTTTGAAATTTTGTTCAAATTGCGTTCAAACTTTTCATTAAAATATTTTGTATACATCTCAAATCGAATCATGTTCCATTCAATTTCACTTATATTCGTAATGAATGTGAAAATAAAAATGATTCGAATTTGATAGAAAATTGAAATAGAGCTTAATTGTTCAACGAATCAAAATTAAACATTTTTATTGAATATTTTGTTAAGTGAAAACTGATTATAAAATTTGAACAAAGCTTGAAAAAAATTTCAACAAGAAGAAGACCACTATAAATCTGTAATAAAACCGAGCTTGATTAAGCTTTATTTTTTATTTTTTTTGTTAAGTGGTTATGTCAATCAAACTCAAGCAACTCACCACACATATTTTACTAGGATTTGAATCAAACTTAGTGAAATTTAGCTTCCGGTTCGGTTCAATTCACAGACAATCTGAATAAAAATTCCAAATATTTGTTTATTGTTTTCAAATATTATTCAAACTGGTTTCAAATATTATAAAATAAATTGACCGTTTTTAAGCAAAGCTTAACGAAAGCTACAGATACAAAAATGTAAATAAAATATTATTGAAATTTGATAGAATCGGAAGTCTTTAAAACAATCCAATAAAACTATTTATTTTTAAAGTATTTAAACGTTTAAAATTTTTCAAATGTTGATCAAACTGCTTTCAAATTTCCTATTATAATATTTTTTCTATAACTAAACTTTCATTTTAGCAAAGTGTTTTCAACTGATTAGGAATTTGAACAAAGTTTGATTCGAATTTTACGCAAAATTAAAATAGTTTCGAATTATTGAAAGACTTAAAATTAAATGACAAGTTGCATATTTTATTTGAAGTTTAATAAATAACAAATAGACTTTAAATTAAATTCATTTCAAATTTAATTCAAATTATACTGAAAAATTTGAAGAAAAAAAAATCTCAATTAAATTTTAACAAACGCGATTAAGAAATTTGAGACAACCTCTGAAATAATATCGTAAAATTGCCCAAAATTTGATTTGTAGTATGTTGTTTTCAAATTACATTCAAACTACTGTCAAATTTTTTGTAAAATATTTTCCAAAAACTAATTTAATTTTGATAAAACTTATCATGTACTAAAGTTGATTAAAATTTGACAGAATTCAATGATTTGTCATTGATAATTTAACGAATAATTCAAAGTTTTGAAGCGATTTTAAAATAAAATTTCAGTTAATGTTAAAATAAACTGATAAACCAGTTTTTCAAACTTGATGCGAATTCAATTTAAATACCACATTTGGCTATCGTTTCGTTTGATTTAATCTCTTAATTTTAGTAAACCATTTCAAATACTATTTGATCTCAGTTATGATACTAGATAAAGATTATGAAGAAAATTTGATTGGAATGTGCAAGAAACAAATATCCGGGTTATTACCAAATCAGTTTTAGCTAAATGCTAGCCTTCAATTTAAATAAATCGGTGATAAAGAGTTTGATTAAAATATGACATAAATTTGGAGTTAAATTGAAATAAATTTGAATCGTAAAACTGACTTTTATTTGAATTTATTTCAAATATGATTCAAATTCAGTTTAAATACATTTCACAGATTAAGCCCTCGAATCGATTGTTTTAACATACTTCATTAAAATATGATCTTAAATAAAATTCTATTTTCAAATTTTTCTGAAACTGCTTTCAAACTTTTCAGAAATATGTAGATAAAAATCAAAAAATCAGATTGTGGAAATTCGAAAATGAATTTAAGGAACAATTCATTCAGTTAGATTTCCACAATCCAAAATAGCTGTCATTTCGTTTGACACCCCATTTTAATTCGTTATTACATTCAAACTGCTACATACTACTTTCGTACAATATGTTTTCATAAACTAATTTAATTTAAGTAAATCGGTAACGGATTTCAATTTAATTTGATTAGAATTTGACCGAATACAAGGGATTGTCATTAAAACTTTAACGAATAATTCAACAAACTTGAAGCGCGAACTTGATTCAAATTTAGTTTAAATATCTTACTCGGATTTAACTCTCAATTGGATGATTTAATCACAATACGTAATTCGAACAAATTTTTTAAATAATTGTTCACAGCATTCAAATTTTGTTCAAGCTGCTTTCGAATTTTTCAACATATTTTCCTAAGACAAATTTAGTTTTAGCATAATCCTTCTAGGTTTAGCAACCAAAATTTGATTGGAATTTAGAGTTAAATTGGATTAAATTTGAATTTGTTTCAAATGCAATTCAAATTAAGTTTACGAAAAATAATCGAGTTTAACTCACGTTAATTTAACCTTATTATTATAAGTACTTAGTAAATTTTCAAAATATTTAAATATTCAAATTACATTCAAACTCCTTTGAATTTTTTCGTAGAATGATTTTCTAAACATTAGTATTTGAATAAAATTTGATAGGAATTTGACAGAACTCAATGAATTGTCATTAAAAAGGTATCGAATGATCCAATAAACTTTTTGCCATTTTGAATCCAAAATCAGAGTTTAAATTCTATAAAGCTGACTATAAAATTTGAAATCAAGAACTTGAAATGAATTTAAATGATAACCTTGATTCATATTTATTTAAAAATGTTATTCGGATTAAGCTCTAGAGTGAATGATTCCATTTCAAAACCTAATTCGAACAAATTTTCTTAAATAATTGTCAATTGCTTTCAAATTTTGTTCAGACCGCTTTCAAATTTTTCTAACATATTTTCCTGAAAATTAATTTAGTTTTAGCTAATTGAATTTAGTTTTAGTAGGTGGGTGGCGACTAAAAAGAATTTGATTAAAATTTGAATTTGTTTGAAACAGTTAAAAACGCTACTCTAATTTTGCTCACATCGGCAGCTATTAACTTAGCCTTATTGTTATAATTATCACCTTAGTAAATTTTCAAAATATTTAAATATTATTTTCAAATTATGTTCAAACTGCTTTCAAATTTGGTCGTCAAATGTTCCGGAAACTGATTTAGGTTTTGATAAACCATTCTATATACCATCAAATCTCAACTGTGAAAATTTGATTAGAATTTGGCAGATCTCAACGCATTGTCTGACCAACATCTGAGTTTATGTTCAATGAAACTAACTAACAAAATTGAAATGAACTCTTTAAAACGAAATTAAGTAACAACGTTTTTTTTTTTTTTTTTTTTTTTTTTTTTTTCGCTGGCGCTACATCCCATGGAGGGATTTGGCCGCTTCATTATGAAGTTTCGTAATCATTTTTATTAACGGATAATGAGTGATTAGTTCAAAGATCCTACATTAACCAGCCGTAATTTTTTCATCACCCGCCGGGAATCGAACCCGGGACCTCCGGAGCTTAAAGCAAGCATGCTAACCACTGTGCCACCGGGGCGGCTTTAAGTAACAACGTTGCTTCAAACTTAATTCAAATTTAATTTATAAATCAAACTCTGATTAAAAGCTTTCGATTCGATAACATAACTTGCCATAAATAATTCGAGCAGATTTACTAAATAATTGTATTTACTCTTTCAAACCTCGTTCAATTAAGTCAGTTTGAATCAAACAGCTTCCAATTTAAATGTACCAAGACAAAGAATTTGATTAAGATAGTTAAATTGAACTAAATGTGAATCGTAAAAGTGAGTTTTATTTGTACTTGTTTCAAATGTGGTTCAAATTTACGTTTAAACTTTCAAGTTTTTCGTCAAATATAATTCCAAAATTAAATTTTAATAAACCATAACAAACACTATTTAACCTCAACAAAGATAATATCAGTAAAATTTGATTGGAATTTGACCGAATTCAAAGAAGCTTTCATTAAAATTAAAAAAATAATTCAAATAAACTTGAAGCATATTGAAACATAAACATTAAAAAAAAAATCGCTGCTAAGAAATTTGAAATAGAACTTGCAGCGAATTTAATTGGTTTCAAATTTAATTAAAAGCTAGTTTAAATACCATACTGTAATCAAGATATCAAATCGTTACAAAGTACAAGTAAATTTCTCTAAAAAATTCAAATTTCGTTCCAACTGCTTTCAAATTTACTTAACTTATGATATTTTTCTAAAACTGATTTACCATCAAACAGTTTTGTTAAAAGTCTTAAAACCCATAATCGAGTTGTCGATTCGATTAACTTAATCTCTTATAATTAAAATCGAAACATAAATCCGAGTATATATTCATTAAAACTTACTCAATTTCAAATCAAACTTGAAACGAATTTAAGTGACGACCTAGCTTCAAACTTGATTTAAATTTAGTTTAAATATTTTACTCGGATGATTTAATCACAATACGTAATTCGAAAATGTTTTCTAAATAATTGTTCACAGCATTCAAATTTTGTTCAAACTTCTTTTAAATTTGTCAACATATTTTCCTAAGATAAATTTAGTTTTAGCAACCAGGCGACAAACAAGAATAAATTAAAATTTGATTGGAATTTAGAGTTAAATTGAATTAAATTTGAATTTGTTTCAGATGCCATTCAAATTAAGTTTAAGCAAAATAATCGAGAGTATCTCACGTTAACTTAACCTTATTATTATAAGTATGTCTTAATAAATTTTCAAAATATTTAAATATTGTTTTCAAATTACATTCAAATTCCTATGAATTTTTTCGTAGAAAAATTTTTAAAATACCTTATTTAGATTAAGCTCTCGAGTGCATGATTTCATTTCAAAACCTAATTCGAACCAATTTTCTAAATAATTATTGTTCATTTTTCAAATTTTGTTCAGACTGCTTTCAAATTTTTCTATTATATTTTCCTAAAATCTAATTTAATTTTAGCTAATTGAATTTAGTTTTAGCAGGTGGGTGGCGACAACAAAAATTGATTAAAATTTGATTGGAATTTAGAGTTAAATTCAATTAAATTTGAATTTGTTTCAAACAGCTAAAATCGCTACTCTAATTTAGCTCACATCGGAAGCTATTGACTTAACCTTATTATTATAATTATTATCTTAGTAAATTTTCAAAATATTTAAATATTATTTTCAAATTATTGTTAAACTGCTTTCAAATTTTTCATAAAAGGTTTTTTACAAAAACTAATTTAGGTTTTGGTAAAGCATTCTAAATATCATTTACTCTCTGCTGTGATACTTATAAAGAATTTGAATAAAATTTAATTGGAATTTGACAGATTCCATGAATTTTCAATAAGCTTTGTTCATTGTTTGAGTTGCAAATTAAGTGGCACTCTTGATTTAAATTTATTGGAAATATCTTACTCAGATTAAGTTCCTAATAATAATTGTTCACTGTTTTCAAATTTGTTTTTGTTTTCTTAACATATTTTCCTAAAACTAATTTAGGTTTAGCTAATTGAATTTTAGCAGATTCAACAAAGAAAAATTTGATTAAAATTTGATTGGGATTTGGAGTTAAATTGGATTGAATTTGAATTTGTTTCAAACCGTTGAGTTTAGCTCACATCAGGAACTATTGACGTAACCTTATAATCTTAGACCGAAAATATTTAAATATTATTTTCAAATTACGTTCAAACTGCTTTCAAATTTATTCGTAAAATGTTCCGAAAACTGATTTAAGTTTTGGTAAAGCATTCCAAATACAGCCTAATCTCAACTGTGAAAGTCAATAAATAATTTGAATAAAATTTGATTAGAATTTGACAAAACTCAAGTCATTGTCCATTAAAAATTTAACGAATGATTCAATAAAGTTGAAGAGATTTTAATACCAAAATCGCAGTTTATGGCCAATTAAACTGAATAACAAATTTGAAATGAATTTCTTGAAACGAATTTAAGTGACAACAAGAATAAATCAAGCTCGGATTAAAAGCTTCCATTTCGATGGCTTAACTTCAATAAATAATTCGAGTAAATTTACTAAATAATTGTGTTTACTCTTTTCAAACCTCGTTCCTTTAAGTCAGTTTGAATCAAACAGTCTTGAATTTAAATGTACGATGACAAAGAATTTCATTAAAATTTGATTGAAATTTGGGGTTAAACTGAATTAAATGTGCATGTAAAAGTGAGTTTTATTTGAACTTGTTTCAAATATGATCCGAATTCCGTTTAAAAACCAAAATCATGTTTAGCTCTTAACTTCATTATTATAATTATATTGTTAATCAAATTTGAAAATACTTAAATATTACTTTCAAATTACGTTCAAACTGCTTTGAAATTTTTCGCAAAATATTATTCTAAAATTTAATTTTTGTAAACTATATCGAACACTATTTAACCTCAAAGGTGTTATCAGTAAAGATATTGAATAAAATTTTAATGGACTTTGACAGAATTCAAATAAGCTTTTATTTAAAATTTAACAAATAATTCTTATAATTGAAGAATTTTGAAACGTAAATATTCAAATCGCTGGCAATAAATTTCAAATAGAACATGAAGCGAATTTAATTGGTTTCAAATTATTTGAACTTGTTTCAAATATGATTCAATTCCGCTAAAAAACCTTAATCAAGTTTAGATCTCGATTCGATTGACTTAACCTCCTTATAATTATAATCTCATTTAATCACCAGCCATAAAAACAAACAGTAAAGATTCTAAATAAAATTTGAATGAAATTTGACAGAATTAAAAACATTTATTTTTAAATTTAACACATAATTCAAATGAACTTGAAGAATTTTGAAACATATGTAAATCCGAGTATATGTTCAATAAAACTTAATCAATTTCAAATCAAGAACTTGAAACGAATTTAAGTGACAATTTTGATTCAAACTTGATATAAATTTTGATTAAATATGATACTCGGATTAAGCTCCCGATTAGATGATTTAATTTCAAAACCTTATTCGAACAAATTTTCTAAATAATTGTTCACTGCTTTCAAATTTTGTTCAGACTGCTTTCAAATTTTTCTAATCATATTTTCCTAAAACTAATTTAATTTTAGCTAATTGAATTTAGTTTTAGTAGTTGTGTGACCCAAAGACGAATTTCATTCAAATTTGATTAGAATTTCAAGTTAAACTGAATTAAATTTGAATTTGTTTCAAACCTCTTGCCTATTGACTTATTTGTTACTATAATTATAATCTTAGTAAATTTTCAAAATATTTAAATATTATTTTCAAATTACATTCAAACTGCTTTCAAATTTTTCCGTAAATGTATTTTCTGAAAACTAATTTAGGTTTTGGTAAAGCATTCCAAATACTATTTAATTTCAGCTGCGATATAAAAAATAATTTGAATAAAATTTGATTGAAATGTGACAGAACTCAATGAATTGTCATTAACAAATTTAAAATCAAGGCTTAAGAACCTTCCTTCAAACTTGATTCAAATTTAATTTAAATATTGTACTCGGATTAAGGTTCCAAAGCGATGATGAACTTCAATACTTAATAATTTTGTAATCAGTTCAAATCAAACAGTCCTCAATTTAAATGTATACGACAGAGAATTTAATTATAATTTGAAGATTTGGACCGTAGAAATGAGTTTTATTTGAACTTGTTTCAAATATGGTTCAATTCCGCTTAAAAACCATAATCAAATTTAGATCTCGATTCGATTGACTTAACCTCCTTATTATAACTATAATGTTAGTAAATTTTTAAAATATTTAGGTATTATTTCAAATTACGTTCAAACTGCTTTCAAATTGTTTGCAAAATATTTTTCCAAAATTTAATATTGGTAAACCATATCAAACACTATTTAATCTCAACTCTATTTGACAGAATTCAAAGAAGCTAACAAATAACTCAAATAAATGAAGAAATTTAACAAATAACTCAAATAAACTTTAAGAATTTTGAAACATAAATCCCAATTAATATTCACAAAAAAAAATCGCTAACAAATTTGAAACAGAACTTGAATCGAATTTAATTTGTTTCTAATTTGATTCAAAGCTAGTTTAAATACCATCTTGGGATTAAGCTATCAGTTCATTGATATAATTTCAATATAATGTACAAGTAAATTTCTCTAAAAAAAAAATTCAAATTTCTTTCAAACTGTTCTCAAATTTGTCTTAACTTATTTTTCTAGAACTGATTTTGTTTTAGCTAACTGCATCAAAGAGGCTTCAATTTAAATGTGCGATGAGAAAGAATTTGTTAAATTAAATTAAATTTGAATCGAAAAAGTGTATTTTATTTGAACTTGTTTCAAACATGATTCAAATTCGGTTTAAAAACCAAATTCAATCTGTCGATTAAAAAAATTTAAAACTTTTGCAGGTGTTCCATCTTCTTAAAACCATCAAAATATCAGGTTTACTGTCGCTAGAAAAGTGCAGGTTTCTTTCTAAAAGCTTCCCAAAACAGAGAAGGGACTGGAACAGAAGCTTCGTAACCTATTAGACATCGATTATTCTAATATTCAAGGACCCAAGCTTAACGACTTAAAACTTTTCCTGATTAAAATTTGATGCACAACTTAATTTTGAATTTGAACATGTATTGGATATTTTTCTTAAGGCTTCGTCAATATTCTAACTTTTGAAAAGCTTATTAAAAATGTGTACAAGTGCCGATCATTCAACAAAGAAAACTCAAAAGCTAAGAGAACATACAAGATATAAATGACACAGTGTTGAAAGCTGAAGTAAAACATAAATGATAATTCGGGGTAGTTGAATAAAACAAAATAAGCTTTAAGAAATTAATTAGATATCGAATTGTGGAGCTTTAATAATAATCATATAAGGAGAGCTTTGATTTGAGCTTTTGGATTTTTTTTTTAAACCTTAAATTTAACAATTTTAGTGCTAGATTTTGATGTGGTCAATCTCATCTCTTTAAAATTATGAATTTTACTACCGCTAGAAAAAGCTTACTCAGGTGTGTAAAAGCTTTCCAGGGCGGACGAAAATTAGAACTTAAATAATGACTTTATTAAAAATCGATCTTTTCAGTTATGTAACGCTTTATACGTATTCTCCAAATTACAGAACTTTAATGTTCATTTTGCCGTTGAGCTTTCAAATCTAAATATTCAAATGGCAGTCTCATTGTTACGAATGACGGTCCTACTGTTTGAGAGAATTTAATTTTTGTATTATGAATATTGAGAAAATGAAATGAATTTTAATATTTCCAACATCGTGTATAAACTAGGCTTCCTAAAATATTCAACAAAACTCGAAATAACAATTTTTGCAAAAGATTCATTAGAAGGATTTCATTTCTGCACTAAATATGATAATAAACAACTAAAACTAGTTAACCCAAATGTTTCAGTATTAAACCATTCAACAAGGATAAGAAAGTCGTCTCTCAAGATTTTCAAAGAATTTTTTGGCATTTACCAAACGTTCAATAATATTAGAAAAGGTTTGTTAAGCTTAAATATGAGCTTTTCAGGAACAAATAATTTAAGGATTATTTATAGTCATTTTTCAACCGCTTGAAAGGCAAAAAATCGATCGAGCTTTCTTTCATAAAACTCGAGTTTAATTTTTAATTTTGAAAGTTATCGGTAAATATCTTCCTGCAATAAAAAATTAGTTTTTGAAAGTTAACGTTCTAAAAACCTTTCCGAATAGTTTCTTATCAACAACGGAAAGTAGCAATACGTATAAAACGTTTTACAGAGCTTTCCATTTTAAAGGTTTTGTCTCAAACTTTTTGAAATTAATGGTTCATCATTTTTCACTGCAATCAGTTTTTACCGAGCTTTAGTGATTCACAATACAGTCCTTTATACAGTACATACAAAATATCCTTTGATTTGTTATGTTAACACACACACCGGTTTTAGTGTTACAAATCAAGACCCGGTTATTTTGAAAATCAAGAGCATTAAGAGACATTCATTAAGAGCTTTCATTCAAGAATATTGAGCTTTCACTATTAATCACTATATGCTACCAAGTTAAGTCAGTAGTAGGAACTAAGCTTTTTAAAAAAATAGCGTTTAATGATTATTTACTTTTGTTTTAAATTCAAAGGAGCTTTAGGTACATTTTATTTTGAACTTCAATATTTATCAATCAACTCATTTCAATTGAATCAATTGAAGACGTGAGGCTAGGATCAATGGGACGGAAGGCGGCCTTATGAACAATTTTAGAGAGTTTCGATACTCCTCCTAAAATATTCCATCTGTCAGTTGAGGACGTGGCCCATTTTTATGCCATTTGCGAATATATTCCGTACCTTTTGTCAGTGGAAGCTATGGTAAGGCTTCAATCCCAATATTTTAAAGATCTTTAATAAATAAAGAAAATTTTTTCAATTGATTTGTCTTTCATATTCTGGTCATGAAATTTAAAGAGCTTTTAATTGCAAACGCTTTCGATGGATTGAGAAAGCTCCTAAAAAAAAAAATAGTTTGCCTGAGAAACTCGTGAATAACGTTTTGATTTACATATAATTATTTGGGACTAATTATGAGCCGTCTAAAAGCACTAACTTTATCTCTCTACCCGTTGTTTTACTGTAAAGCTATTTATTTTAATGCAGCATTTTTGTAAGCTTTCAAATAAAATTGTCTAAGAAATTGATTTAACTCAAGCTTTCAAAGCATACTATTGATTTAATGCCCCAACAAAAATTTAAATTTCCACCGATTTCATTTATCTCGAGTGAAAGCTCAAAAAAAAAGATAAGATTCTAATAAAATAAAAATTATCAATTTTTAAGCCAGGTTATCGCACCAAAGTTAGACATGTTTTTAACATTTTAAAATGCATGTAGCTTTTATCCTAGAAAGCTCTTTACTATCTCTTTCATTTTATAATCTGAATCTTAGATATTGATTGCAACTAACATTGATTTTGCAAGACAAACGTCATGTGAAAATTTCATTTGTAATAAATAACACGCAAAAGCTCAAAATGAAATTCATTAAAACTTTATTAGTTTTTAAAAATTTGATTAAACTTTGTTCAAACGTTCATCGAATTTTAAGGGTATCCATAGTTTTAAAAGCGTTCTTTGACTATCGCAGCATATTTTTTAATACAAGTGTTTTCCCAAAATATGCTTTTTGCATACCATTTGGAACTAAGTTTGAGCAGTAAAATAGCTCTGATTTTATCGCGTTTATCACTTAAAAGCTCACCATTATTTTCTCAAAATAAAGCAGAGGACGATTCAATTTACATCGCAAATTTGTAGACAAAAATATGGGAAAAGCTTTCAAAGCTTGAATCTTCTCGACTTTCATAGCAACTGACACATTGCTGGATCATTGTATACTATTTTCAAATCTCTTTCCAACAAATCGATTCAAATCAAAGTCTTTAATTTAAACGTACAATAACAAAGAATTTGTTTAACAAATCATACCAACCTAATATTTAACCTCAAATGTGTTATCAGTAAAGGTTTTGAACAAAATTTGATTAGAATTTGACAGAAATTAATGAAACTTTTATTAACAAATAATTCAAAGGAATTTGAAACATAAATCTAAGTTAATGCTCAATAAAATTTAATAATTGGTTTCAAACTTCATTCAAACTCAGTTTAAATACCATACTGGCATTAAGCTTACAGTCCATTGATTAAACTCCAACACAAAATACAAGGATTTTCTTACAAGTTTCTCTAAAAAAAAATTCAAATTTCGTTCAAACTGCTTTCAAATTTGTCTTAATTTAGTTTTTCTAAAACTGATTTAGTTTTAGCTAACTGCATCAAACAGTCTTCCATTTAAATGTGTGACGAATCGAAAAAGTGTGTTATATTTTAACTTGCTTCAAATATAATTCAAATTCAATTCAGTTCAAATTCAGTTCAAGCCGTTTTCAAATTGTTCGTAAAATATTTTTCCAAAAATCTTAGTTAATTTTGGTAAATCTTATGATGCACTATCTAATCTCCAGCTGTGATAACAGTAAAGATTTTAAATAAAATTTGATTGGAATTTGACACAATTCTAAAAACTTCTATTAAAACTTAACAGATATCTCAAATGAATTTGAAAATGTTTAAAACATAAATCCGAGTATTTGTTCAAGAAAACTGACTTAGAAATTTAAAATCAACGCTTGATAACTTTCCTTCAAACTTTATTCAAATTTAATTTAAATATCTTACTCAGATTAAGCTCCTGATTTGATGATTTAATAATTAATAATTGTTGACTGCTTTCAAATTTGTTTTATTTTCTTAACATATTTTCCTAACACTAATTTAGGTTTAGCTAATTAAATTTTAGCAGATTCATCAAAGAAAAATTTGATTAAAATTTGATTAGAATTTGGAGTTAAATTGAATTGAATTTGAATTTGTTTGAGTTTAGCTCACATCAGGCGCTATTGACTTAACCTTATAATTATAATTATAATCTTTGTAAATTTCCAAAATATTTAAATATTGTTTTCAAATTACGATGAAACTGCTTTCAAATTTAGTCGTAAAATGTTCCGAAAACTGATTTAGGTTTTGTAAAGCATTCCAAATACCATTTAATCTCAACTGTGGTCCACAAAGTCAACAAATAATTTGAATAAAATTTGGTTAGAATTTGACAGAACTCAAGTCATTGTCATTAAAAATTTAACGAATGATTCAATAAACTTGAAGAGATTTTAAGACCAAAATCGGAGTTTATTTTCAATAAAACTAACTAACAAAATTGAAATGAACTCGTTGAAACGAAATTAAGTAACAACCTTGATTCAAACTTGATTTAAATTTTGATACACACCATTTATATCATACTCGGATTAAGCTCCCGATTAGATGATTTAATTTCAAAACCTTATTCGAACAAATTTTCTAAATAATTGTTCACTGCTTTCAAATTTTGTTCAGACTGCTTTCAAATTTTTCTTAACATAATTTGTTGGATGATTGTAAACTATTTTCAAATCTCTTTCCAACAAATCGATTCAAATCTAATAGTCTTCAATTTAAATGTACAATGACAAAGAATTTGGTTAAAGTTTTAATTTGACTTGTTTCAATAAAATAGGTTCGTAAAATAATTTTCCACAATTTAATTTAGCAAATCATATCAAATAATATTTAACCTCAAATGTGTTATCAGTAAAGGTTTTGAATAAAATTTGATTAGAATTTGACAGAAATTAATGAAACTTTTATTAAAGTTTAACAAATAATTCAAAGGAATTTGAAACATAAATCTAAATTAATGCTCAATAAAATGTAATAATTGGTTTCAAACTTCATTCAAACTCAGTTTAAATGTCATACTGGCATTAAGCTAACGGTCCATTGATTAAACTCCAATACAAAGTATAAGGATTTTCTTCTGATTACCTCTAAAAAAAAATTCAAATTTCGTTCAAACTGCTTTCAAATTTGTCTTAATTTATTTTTTCTAAAACTGATTTAGTTTTAGCTAACTGCATCAAACAGCCTTCAATTTAAATGTGTGACGAATCGAAAAAGTGTGTTTTATTTTAACTTGCTTCAAATATAATTCAAATTCAATTCAGTTCAAATTCAGTTCAAATCGTTTTCAAATTGTTCGTAAAATATTTTTCCGAAAATCTTAGTTAATTTTGGTAAATCTTATGATGAACTATTTAATCTCCAGCTGTGATAACAGTAAAGATTTTTAATAAAATTTGATTGAAATTTGACACAATTCAAAAAAACTTCGATTAAAACTTAACAGCTAATTCAAATAAATTTTAAAAATGTTTGAAACATAAATCCAAGTGTTTGTTCATTAAAACTGACTAAACTTCAAATGAAGACATTGAATCGAATTTAAGTGACAACCTTGATTCAAACTTCATTCAAATTTAGTAAATCTGATGATTTTTGTTTTCAAATTAAGTTTATCGTTAATTAAACTTCAACATAAAGTACATACAAATAAATTTCGTAGATAAAAAAAAAATCAAATTTTGTTCAAACTAAATTTCGTTCAATCAAACTTTACACAAAACAATTTCACTTAACTAAATAATTTTAATTTCTTCTCCACAGGGAAACCCATCAGTTGTTGCGGCCGAAAATTTTGACGCCGTCGCCGATGCCCATGCCCTTCGCAAAGCAATGAAAGGATTTGGTGCGGACGAAGATGCCCTAATTGAAATTATTACGAAGCGGTCGAATGTACAACGCCAAGAAATCCAGAAACAATACAAAACACATTTTGGCCGCGATCTAATCGAAGACATTAAATCCGAGACGAAAAGCAACTTTGAAAATCTCCTAGTCTCCCTACTAGTACCAAGCATGGATTATTATATTAATCAAATATATGCGGCAATTGCTGGTGTTGGCACCGATGAAGAAGTACTTATTGAATTCTTGTGCGGCCTAACAAATGCCGAATTTGAAATATTAAAACAAATTTATGAACGCAAATTTGGCAAAAATTTAGAAAGTGATATTAAATCGGATACATCGGGTAATTTTAAACGATTACTTGTATCGCTGTGTTCAGCCGGACGCGAAGAACAACAGGAACCAAATCTGGAAGAGGCACGCAAAGATGTGACCGAATTGTTAAAAGCGGGTGAATTAAAAATTGGTACCGATGAGGCTGTATTCAATATGATTTTGTGTCGACGCAGTTTTCCACAAATTAAGCTTATCAATCAAGAGTATACAACGATTGCGGGCCACTCACTTGAGGAAGCAATCAAAAAAGAATTCTCGGGACCAGTACGCGATGCATTAACAGCCATTATACATTTTGCGGTCGATAAACATGAATACTATGCGACAAGGCTACACAAAGCGATGGCCGGTATTGGAACTAATGACGATCAACTAATTCGTATCATTGTTAGTCGCAGTGAAATCGATTTGCTCGATATTAAGGCGGCATTTGAGCGAAAGTATGAAAAATCGTTAAAGAGTTGGATTAAGGGTGACACGTCAGGTGATTATAAACACTGTTTGTATGCCTTAATCCAAGAAGAACGATCGTCATAATTGTTTTTTACTATAGACTATATATATTTGTACACACAAATCTACCTATAATACACACATTATTCAAACAAGATGTATGGATGTTTAATTTTTCTATTTAGCGATTAAAAAATAACTTAAATGTTTATATATTTTTGGAATAAACAAAAAAAAATAAAAATTTGGTTTAATTGTAATTTATTTGATTCCGCTAATGTTAAACAAAAGATATTCCACGAACTCGAAAGTATACACAAATAATGCCACACAGGGTTAAAATAAAGGTAAACATAAACTATCACACAAAACTATCACTATACATATTACTATACCGAACTAATATTAAATACCACGAGTAAATCTTATATTTCATCTCACGTTGAAATTGCCTATAATTGAGCAACCTGTTGAACCGGTTTGTTTATTACTTATATGATATTTTCTTAATATTATGTTTACTTAACAGGGTGATACAAATACATAACGTCTAATTAAAACACTTGATAAAACTAACACGCATTCGCTTTCAGATGTGCTTCAAATAGTCATATACAAAAATATCGGATTAATTATATGTAATGAAATATTTCCTGTCATGAATCGCCCTGTTGTAGGCGTTTTGGAAATAGTTAAAAAAAAAACGAAGATCTTATTAAAATTTTTTTGTGGATTTTTCTCTTTTTATTGTTATCTTTTAGTTTTAAGATGAAAAATTCAAAAAATGAGATTTCTTTGGTTAATTATAAAGTAAATAAAGACAACACAAAAAAAAATTAATTTAAATGAGAATCGAAACACTTGTATATTGAAATGTTAGTATGTTACAATGCCATTAAATTCGCGATCGAAATCGATCGTTCCATATGAAATATGGAATCATTTAAAAAAAATGGGCAAAATTTGTGATCATCACTGAGCATCGATGTATTATAAACCAAGTGATCTCCGATTTGTAAGACACAAACTGATGATCGCTAATTTCAAATTGAAGATCGCACAAAAAATGGCCAATATAAAATAAAATTACAAAATGTTCAACCATTTGGAAGGAAATTGTAAAGGAATTTCCGCTAGGAAGGAATTTGCAGGAATATAGGTTTTTATGGATACATCTTAACCTAAATGTTTCAATAACTTTGTTTTGTTGCCTTCTACTTAAATCTGCTAAATATGTAGATTATCTCTAGACCCGTTCTTTAAATTTCTACTCTTAGCGAAAGATAAGAATTTATCAAATTTGATGTTGACGATTTGAGGCACTGTTAAGTTATCAAAGTAAATTATATTTAGGCATTAATTAAGTCAGGCAAGTCTATTCAGGAGTGGACCATTTAATTGAGACAGACACAGAGTGGTAAGGCGGCATATTTTACCGGACATTTTTTCAAACTCACATCATCATACACGTTTTAATGAACAGAATTTATTGGACATAATTCAAATGAACCTGCATACCGCGTTTAGAAGTAAAATAGTATCAGCAAATATTCAAACCATAGAAGATTTGCGTGTCAAGAGATGAAATAATTATTAATGATTCTGATAGTAACAAAAAAATGCACAGGTTGAATGACGTGCAAAGGACACAATTAAATAATGTAATAAAATAATTTCCGTCTTTTAATGAACTAGGGGTGGTGGTTTGGCGTCTATTGGAAGGGGCTCCGTAAACTTCCAGTAGGCGCAGGTGTACGTACTGCCTCCTCGTGGCAACCACCGGTAACTGTAACCATTAGGCTGAATGTGGCCTTTGGTGACAGGCTAAAGTACGACGCTAAAAGAGAAAACCTTGACAAAAAATCCCTAATCTAAGGTGGAACAGCATATGCCGATGGATGAATGGCTGATTGGTTACTCAGTCTATATATGCGGACTCTGGATACCAGGCACCCTCCAGTTTTATTTAGCCTTCCTGTAGTAAACCTGGGTGACCTACAGGCGACTTTTTTATTCCCAGCAACTCGCAAGAGTTAAATCAAAACGGTAGACGAGGCACGGGAAGGAATACACGGGAGTGGGTCTGCCCTCTCAAAGTCCTTGAGTCCCAATGCTACCGCTTTTCTAGCAGAAGTAAATGTTATTACATCTAGGAGGGAGAGCAATGAGCCCAGATAGTATGTAACGCGTGTAGAAGTACTTCCTACAGTAAACATTTAGGAGGGAGAGCAGTGAGCCCAGATAATATGTATCGCGTGTAGAAGTACTTCCAACAGTAAACATCTAGGAGGGAGAGCAATGAGCCCAGATAGTATGTCCCAGCAACTCGCAAGAGTAAAATCAAAACGGTAGACGAGGCATGGATAGGAATTTACGGGAGTGGGTCTGCCCTCTCGATGTCCTTGAGTCCCAATGCTACCGCTCTTCTAGCAGAAGTAAATGTTATTACATCTAGGAGGGAGAGCAATGAGCCCAGATAGTATGTATCACACACCGGTCGGCAGTATTATCAGGTTCTTTAAGAGCCTGAATATTGGCTGGACGGATAATTAAAACATCTAGGAGGGAGAGCAATGAGCCCAGATAGTATGTATCAAGTACCGTTAGGCAGTATTATCAGGTTCATTAAGAGCTTGAATATTGACTGGACGGATAATTAAGTAGGGCTTAATGCACAAAAGATCTTTTAGGTCGCAGTGCGGGGTGGCTTGAGCCCCCACATGGCCCTCAAGTAATAATAATAATAATAATAATAATGAACTAGGTATTGAGTGTACACATCTTCATGAACATCGTATTGATGTCGGATCTACGCTACCAGTAAAGCAGAGATATTTCCCTGTATTTCCAGTAATCCAATCGAAAATATATTCGGAAATAGTTAGGATGTTAGCGTTGAAAGTGATAGAGCCCAGTCAAAGTCCATGGTCGACACCTGTTGTTTTGGTGTAGAAATCGAATGGTAAATCCAGCTTGGATTTAAAAGATGCCTTTTGGCAAATTCCGCTGTAGAATGGTTCAAAAGAAAAGAGAGCATTCACAGTTTCCGGGCGGCCACTTTATCAGTTTCGGGTGATGCCGTTCGGGCTCTGTAATGCTGCTCAAGCAATGTGCAGATTAATGGACAAAATAATCCTAGCGGAATTACATGAACAGGTCTATTTAGACGATTTACTTATTATTTCCTCTACTTTCCAAGATCATCTTAATATCCTAGAACTTATTGCTAATCACCTTACTCGAGGTAGATTAACTATAAACTTCGAAAAAAAAACATTTTTGTATGAGACAAATTCGGTATCTTGGCTACATTGTGGGTGAAGACGGTCTCCGAACCAACCCTGCCAAAATCGAAGCTATCGTGAATTTTCCTGTACCAAAATTTCCTAACCAAGTCCGACGCTTCCTGGGAATAGCGGGTTGGTATCGGAGATTTATTCACAACTATGCCGATATATCAGCACCCATTTCCAATCTCCTTAGAAAATCTTCTAAATTTGCATGGACATCGGAAGCGCAAAAATCTTTTGAAAAACTCAAGATTTTGCTGACAACTGCTCCTGTACTTGCGAATCCCGACTACACCAAACATTTCTATATTCGCTGTGACGCAAACACAGACAGAGGGTCTTGGGGGAATTTTATATCAGACAACGGACGATGGAGTTGAACAGCCAATCTCTTTCTTTTCGCTAAAGCTGAATGCAACTCAAAAAAAACTATACGGTCACAGAACTGGAATGTTTGGCTGCCGTCCTCTCCATAAAAAATGTCAACAGTATGTTAAAGGCTACAGATTCACAGTCATAACGGACCATGCCAGTCTAAAGTGGTTGATGGGAATGAAGGATCTAACTTCAAAGCTTGGACGATGAAGCTTATACTTACAGATTTTCGACTTTCCATCAGATAGGCAAACAAAATATCGTACCAGATGCCTTGTCTAGAGTGGATTGTAATACAGGTAATGAGCTTAAATTAAACTCTTCTTTGATTTCTAATAATATTTACATGAATTCACCTGCTTGCTCAAATAAGTCTCTGTTTAAGTTCATCAATGCAGTTGCTTTTGATTTTATTGGAAATTTGGCTTTTTGAAGCTTCAAATCGTAATTCAATTAATGAAATTTTAAAAATTTAATAAATTTTAATTTTAAAATTTTCCAAAATCTAAATTTTTTTTAATCTAAATTGTTTAGATTTCTAACATCCAAATTTTAAATTTTGTAAATTTCAGAAAACTTGTCAGTCAATTTTTAAATTTTCGAAATTTTTAAATTTTATAATTTTTTAAATTTGGTATACTAATTACAATTGTAACAAAGTTATAGAATTTTAACCATTTTGAAATATTTTTGTAAATTCCTAAATTTTAGAATTTTAAACTTTTTGTTTTCATGAATTTTACAAATTATGAAATTTGTTAATTTTTCGGTTAAATTTTCTAAATAAAATTTTTTTAAAATTGCACATTCTTTAATTTTCAAAACAGCCAAACTATTCGGTAGAAAGTTATTAACTCTTAAAGCATATATTTGGTAAAATTGACGAAATATACTTTAAACATTTTTTTTTACAACAAAATTTAATGTCTGGATACAATACGTCATTTCACGGAAACATCTCTGAGATCGGCGCAAGAAATTTCGAAAATGGTCGTGTTTTATTGTAAGTGTTGCATATGTAAGACACTGTGGGTAATTTTTCTTCAACCCCGTGATTTTTTAATGCGCCTCGAGATTTTAAATTGTCATATGGAACAGTCCACTTAAAATGCTGATTTCATATGAATGACTATTGTAGTCAGCTTTACTAAAAAAAACAACAGAAACTTAACTCTTAATGGATCACTGCCTAAAATTAACGACGCATAATTGATCGTCTGAGACCGACGAAACTGCTAATTTCTACATCGTTAATTTGTTATCATGGATAGTCTTTTTCAGAAATTTAAAATTAATGTTGAAAAACGAATTTTTTGTGGCTTCTTCTGATTTGCTTTTAATTTTATCGACAATTTGTCGTTTTAGAGGCTCAAAACCATACAAAAAATTTTATAAATTTTATATTTGAAAAATTTCTAAAATATTAAATATTAATTTTTTTTTAAATCCAATTGTCCTTAATTTCTAATATCAAAATTTTATAAATTTCATAAAACTTGTCCTGTGTTTATAAATTTTTGCGTTTTCAAAATTTTCAAAATTAATTTTTACGAATTTTAACAATTTTAAAATTTTAATTTTATTAATTTCCTAAATTTTAGAATTCCAGACATTTTATTTTTATGAAATGAAAGCCAAGTTTAAGAAGGGTGATAATTAATCATATGAAAAATGGGTCCCGGCTTCTTAGACAATTTAAAACCAGAGCGTAATTTAAATATAACGGCCATTTTCGATAAAATGAAACACGGCTCCATTTTGGAAATTTCTTGCGCTGATCTCAGAGATGTCTCCCTGAATTGGCCTATTGTATCCATACATTAAATTTTATTTTGAAAGTGAAACCGGGATTTTCGGGATGAAAATTTCCCGCTAATTTGAATTAATAACTTTCTAACATTCTCAATCTAAAACGCATCGTGAAATGCTGATTTGAAAATTAAAGAAGAATTTCATTTTTTTAAATTATATATCACAAAATTTGGCAATAAATTTATAAATTTGCTAATTTGTGAAATTCATGAAAATAAAATCTAAATTAAAAAATTTAAAGTTTTAAAATTGTCAAAATTCGAAAACTTTTTATTACGAATTTAAGCTTCTAAAACGATAAATCGCTAACTAGTACTTAAAGAGGTTTGAATTTTGAATTATCTAACTATTAGTCGGCTGATCTGAGAAATTTCAAAAATGGACATGTTTCACTTTAAATATTATGTAAGATATTGTGATATTTCATCTAATTTTAGAAACACAATATTTCTAGATGGCAAACTTTAGAAAATTTAGAAACTTAGAGAATTTCCTTTTTCTGAAAATAATAATTTGCTATCCTCAAATTTTCAATCTTTTAGAATTTTTATTTTCGAACAAATTTACGTACAATATTAAAAAATTTTCTAAATTTCCAAAATTTTAATATTTTTATCTAATGCTAAATTTCATAGATATCCCATCTTTTTAAGCCTCTCACATTAGTGGTGAATATTACAAAATTTCAAATAAAAAGATCGGTTAAGTCGAAAATTTAGAAGTTATCAGCTTTTCCAGAAACTTAATTTGCTTCAGAAAATGCACTATGTGTAGTCTTATACGACAGGGACTGGGATCGGGCTCAGCTTGTTAAGATCTGGCAAAATTTCCAGCACTGACCATTTCTAACTTATTTGGTACTTCTCTCATTTTGTTTACAGAATTATTTCAGGTGGAATTTATGCCAACTTTCTTGTTTTGCCAAATCGCAAACAATTCTGTGACATATGAAACAATTCACTTAAACTTGTGATTTTATGTTTGGTCTTGCTGCGACCTTTAATAGATGCGTATGATTCATCGCTGGAGACAGGGTAGTGATAATCGCTAATTTGTAAATGGATATTGGCACGATAACGTAGTCTTCTTCGGGATTTCAAAAATTCAAAAGTTGTATCGGGAATAAGCCACTTATGTGTATCTCTTTTTCACAGAGAAACTATCAAATCATTAAATCCAAAGATTTAAATAACTCGACCGAATATCCAAATTTACAAGTTTTGTATCAGGATTAAACCTAAAGCATTCGAACCTTTAAGTGATGTAACGGCTTGAAAATTATGAATTCCCGATCCTTTGGTCCCAGATATTCTCAAGATGGAACACGATGCACCAGTAGCTGCACACGGCGGAATTCAAAAAACCATTGGGAAAAAATGGCAAAAGATATCTATGTATATGTCTTCAACTGCGATGTATGTAAAGCTACCAAATATTCCAACATCATTTCAAAAGCCTTTGAAAGCCTTTTCAAAAAATATTCCTTGATTATCTCGGGGGATATCCGCGCTCTAAAAATGGTAAGACGATCATTTTAGTTGTCCTAGATCAGCTAACTAAAATTTTCTTTATTGAAATCAATGGCTATACGGCAACTATACTAAGTCCTTAATCAACTTCCTGACAAATGAAGTCTTTAATGTATTTGAATGTCCAAAAATTGTATTTACAGACAATGGAGTTCAATTTACCAGTAAGGATTTTCAGAATTTTTTAAAGACATTGGGGATTAAACACGAATGAACCCCAGCAATTCGGGCGTATATAACAACCTATAATTGTGATAATGGGAGTTGTGAAGTGTGTGTAATGAATGCAGCAATGATCGAATTTGATGGGGATCTCTTTTCCGTAAGTCGATTTCTTAAGTTGAACATATTTTTTAATTGTTATTTATGCTATCAATGCGAGCCACCCTCCTGGTGAGCTAGCCCGATGCAAGACGTACAACCTGATCAGTATGTGTTCACCACAATATTTTGGCTTGAAAGAACATTTTTTTTAAATTGGCGGGGCACGGACATGAGATATCTGAGATATTTGAACAAAAAAGCCTAAAATGCTTGACTGTAAATTTTTAGGAGCCCTGGATTTTATATTTTCGATTTCGGGGGGCGCAGTATCAAAAAGTTTGAGAAGCACTGCTCTAAGGTACAAAATAAATTAAAATAATTCAAAATTTGGTATGTAAAAAACTTGATTTTTTGGGATTTTTTCGGGTTTTTAGGTTATTTTATTTTGGATAAAGATACCAACCCAAATATAATGGGGTCTTCCTTTTTTAATGGGGCACGTTATTTTGCATTTTTTGGGATTTTTATTTTTGGGAATATGACGATATCCCAAATTCATTCATTTAATAAAATTTTCCTTCACCTATTGGATTTTCCTTGCCGTAACAAAATTCTACTCTACTTAATGGAATCATATTTTATTTACGAAAATTTTCCTGCACATAATTCTCTTCACTTTGATTCACTTATCAGAATTTCTTCACTTAAAAAAATAAAATATATTCTCCCAGTGGTAATAAATTTGTGTTGAGTAGTTTGTAATCACGAAGTGTAATATCTTCAATTTCGACATTCGAACTTTCGGCACATTAAGCCTTTTGACATTCGGTGTTTTGATATTCGGCCTTTCGATCTCTTTAAGACCCCTAAATTAATTAATTGCATAAACACGATGAAATTCTTTTGTAATCTCCTCTCAAGTTCTCCTTTCTTGTTTCAGATATGCTCTGAAAGCGTTGGCTACTGAAGATGAATTGCAGTGAGTTATGAAGGCATGTACGTTCTTCTAAGCATATATGTAGTTTTGGCTAAAAGTTGAAAATGTTCACTATGTGTACTATACCTCCGATTGCTAAATGGCCATCTTTTTCTAAGAACAACAAGCAAGCAAATTTTGTCTAAAGTGGTGGTATAAATGTGCCAATTACGAAGAACTTAAGTATCTGGTCGAAAAATGCTTACAACCGCAACATTATGCTGCAAATTTACTTAAACGAGCTATTCGAGGAAAGAGTGTTTCGGAATCAGAGAAACTGAAGCGACTGAGTTTATTTTTAATATCGCAGAACTTCACCCAAAATATTACATACGCATTACAATATTTGAAGTGAACTTTTTTCACGACCGATTGTTGTTGTAAGTCAGCACCTTCAAGTGTGTTGGTGGTTGATATTTTGAGCATGCGTGTATCGACAGCTGCACCGGAAAGCACATTCAGTACCTATGGTTTTATGCACAGCTCAAAACGTAATCCATTGACTGTTGAGCATGCAGGAAAACTAACGTCCATTTTTCGCAACTGCAACCTGACGAGATCGAACATAGGAAGTGTGGATAAAGAAGATGATGTTAATCACTTATTATTTGATGAAGCTGCATGTTTATATTCGCTTGAAGAAGAGGATATTTTGGAGTAAACTATGAATTCTTCAATCGTCTACTGATGAATACCACGACAAGGAAGTCAAGAATTTGGTGCTTAAAAATCGTCGATTGATCATTATGACAATGTTGGACAAACAATTCTTCGCTTTTGCGTCACGATAATGCGCCTTCTCACACTGCATTGGTTGAAGCTGCATTGGGTGACTATTTAGGCAAAAATTCGACCCGTATCGCTTCGTAACCGTTCTTTTCGCCTGATTTCTGGCGGGGACATCATTTGATATGATTCAAGAGATTCAAGCCGCATGAAAGAAGGTTTTGAAAAAACGTTGGCGTAAATGTAAGAGGATGAAATAAATTTAAAAGCAAAATAAGCCGTTTGTGTTTTATTTAAAAAGTCTTACTACTTTTTGATCACAGTGTTATGTTTAGATGCAGATCAAGTTGCTGACTCTGTCCTTGTTCTTTGGTACAAATTGGAATATTGAATATAAACTGTGTTACCTATTTTACCCATGTTACCGGTAATATTGCCGGTAAGATTACCAAATTTAAAAATATTGCAAGTTTTACAACACTATATAGGTAACATAGGACAAACAAAACACATTTCCAAACTCCTTATTTTAAATTTCAAATGAAAATGTGTGATTTATTAGGTCATGTCTAGCTTCTAGATCCGGGAAAAGCGCAAAGACTCCAATCCTAAGCGGCTTTGGGGAGTTCTCTATTTTCGTAATTTAAGTAATCATTAAAAAACATAAATTGTTCAAAAATGCTCCAATCTCTACGAATGTTACAATTTCAAAACAATCGTCACAGCAGGGGTTTGGGGACGGCAGTTCCATTCTCTAAGACAGTGCTTATCCAGCTAAAATATTTAGTTTTGGAGATTTCACAGCTACATCTAATTTTTAGTTAGTTCCTTATGAAGAATCCTCTCATGTTTTTTAAAACCAAGCTTAACAATTTCCTGTAATTCTACAATTTTTGCGTATAGGAATTTTTTACCTATAAATCGGATGAATCTGAAAGAATATTTTGGTTTGATAGAATATTTTTGTAAATTGGCGGGGCACGGACATGAGACATCTGAGATATTTGAACAAGAATGCTCAAAATGCTTGACTGTAAATTAATTTTTATTGAATAAAATTTTTAGGAAACCTGGATTTTATTTTTTCGATTTTGGGGGGGCCGCAGTATCAAAAAGTTTGAGAAGCGCTGCTCTAAGGTATAAAACAAATTAAAATAATATTTCAAAATTTGGTATGTAAAAAACTTGAATTTGGGATTTTTTTGTGTTTTTAGGTTATTTTATTTTGAATAACGATACCAATCCAAATATAACGGGGTCTTCCTTTTTAATGGAGCACGTTATTTTACATTTTTTGGGATTTTTATTTTGGGAATAAGATGTTATCCCAAATTAATTCATTTAATAAAATTTTCGTTGACAGAATTCTACTTCATTTAATGGAATCATCTTTTACTTACGAAAATTGTCCTTCCGCTTAATTCGATTGGGTAGTTTGTAATCAGTAATCACGAAGTGTAATACCTTCAATCTCGACATTTGGTCTTTCGACACATTACGCCTTTTGTCATTCGGTGTTTTGATATTCGGCCTTTTGACCCTTTCGGCCTTTCGACATTCGGCCTTCTGATATTACGCCTTTCGACCCTATTCCAATTTGGGTATTTTTTCTGAAGGCTTTAAACCCCTAAATTAATTTAGAAATCAAGTAACACCTATATATGGTCAAACGAGAAACCAAATAATACGTCAAAACGGAATATTGTGTGCCAAAAAGCTTCACTCTTGAGCTACAGATTGAAATATCAAGAACATGTCTAAAATGTATTTGATAAAAGAATTTAGTCATGTTGCAGTATTTTGTTTACTAGAATTTAACACATAAATTGAAACTAACGCAAACTTTTTATTACATTTGCAAATCCAGAAGGTGACATTAAAAAAATTCAACCAGCCAATATTGATAGCTTTTGAGGATTAACTACCAACTAAACAAGTCGGACGAATAGAAAATTTAAGAAAAACAGAAAACGATACACACAATTCAAAATGTAGGATGCTTTCAAAAATCCAGCAACCACGCAAATAATGAAGTCATTATGGCAATTAGTACCTATATTGTGTAGACGGAATAAGGAGACTGTTAAAACTGATTTGTGGCTGCATTCTTAAAGTTGATTTTTTTACGCAAAATTGTTGTGGGTATTTTCTAATATGGGACGGTTAATGTGACAAAACCGGCTATCTCAAAAAGTTTGTGCGAAAAACATTCAGAGCTCATGCTTTTTGACCTTTGCTTTTCAGTCATCCATTCTTGCTTTCTGCTGATATTTTCACTTTACTGTTGCAGTGCTCTCTACCTAGTAGATGCCATTACAAAAACGTTCTTCTTTTGTTCTTAAGATTTTACAAAAAAAGTCTTAAGTTTTTTTGTCGGTCTGTCTGTCGGTCTGTCTATCGTTCTGTCTATTGGTCTGTATCTACCGGTCTGTTTATCGGATTGCCCCTTTGTCTTACTTTCAGCCTCTTGGTCTGACTCTCCGTGTGTTTGTATCTGTCAGTCTGTATATCGGTCTGCTTATTGGTTGGTCTGTAAGTCTTTTGTATATAGATCTGCTTGTCGGTCTTTGTGGCCGTTTATTAGTCGATTGGTATTGGTCTCTTGGCCAATCTTATCCATTTGTCTAAAAAAAAATTAGAAATTTGTGTTCACAAGTTTAAAAAATTGGAAAACTGTTCATCAGAAGAAAGTGGTTTGCAAATTATTGGCCGAATGATGGACAACTCAGTGACGTTAATTTTCTTCAAAATTCGACTGAAACTCTACTTCACCATAACATAAGCACAACGGTTCAATATTTAATATTTATTTCGATAATCCGAAAGGAACGTTTTGAGTGTCATCGTAACTGTAGAAAACTGATTAAATCATAATTTAGATATATCTGTGAATATAATGGCTTGAGGACTAAACGATGCTAATTTTGAATATTTTCGAAAAACCACAAACATTTTAAAATATCTGACTTAATGACGTCATAATTAGCGCCGAAAAGCCTCAAAAAAAACTTGAAACCCTCGTAAATTTCGAAAATTTTTGATCTTTCAGGAGAACATTCCAAAATACTAGAAAATAATTCGAAAAACTGTGAATAATCTTCGTCCTACTAATAAGCGAAAAATCTCGAAAAATGTCGAAAAATGTCGAAATTTTCGAAAATGTTAATTTTTTTAAACTCTCAAAAATAATCTCGAATACCTTGAAAAATGAAACGAGCAGCTTGGTATTAAAATCGCAGAATTCTACAGCCACTCAACTCTATGTGTTAAGCCTTAAACTAGTGTGAAAACCTCGAAAAATCATGAACATTTATAGTAAACGTTTTACAAAAAATTATAAAGAAATTGACCTGGCTAACCCATTATCGGTTAGCTATTTTGGTATAAATATGTTTTTGGCTCTTTTGGCACTGTAATGAAGCCGAAAATTTGTTATAAACTTTCTAGAGTTTACAGAGCTCGCTTGATTGCACAATTTTGTCCAACTAAGATGTTGTCAGTTTGAAACAAGCTAACCTAATGTAAAGGTGAACGAGAAAGTTTAGTAAAAAGTAAGACTACCACTTATATTTTGAAGCCTCTTGCTCGAACTTGTAATTGCTGCCGAAGTCCTTTTATAGGATTGCTTGTTGGGAAATGGGTATTTTGCATACAATTGTAAAAAAAAACGGTACAATATTTAATTAATACGTTTACGGAAAATTAAAAGCTTGCGGAGGTTTAGCTAATGACTTAGATGCGTATTGTAATCATGCGATACTAAATTTGTCAGCATAATTATTAGTCCCTTAAATATATCAACGCCAGCGCCATTTGCAGGCGCGGTTTTACCCCATAATACTAATCCATCGACATTTCGCCACAATGGCGAGCGAATACAAATATGTAAAATAAACACTAACCTCACATAAATTTACTCGCACTAATTGTTTGCTTGTAATTCTTTTAAAAAACACACTACATAATATACTAAAACTGTATTTGTGTAAAATTGATATTTATACCACTTACCGTTAATTAAACGATTCACTTTTTTACAATAAAACAATCACTAAGACTTAATTCATTTGACTGATGCTCCGTTTGAATTTATGACAGATTGAAATATATCAGGGTTGCGGACATGGCTTAGAAAAGACGACGGCGCGGCGTTAACGACAGATTGCGTGAATAGTTTCTAGTCTAGAAAATGAAAAATTATGTTTTATTATTGAATATAGTCTCCTTACAATTCAACACACTTTGTCCAACGGCTTTCCAATAAATTTGTCGTCGTGGTTTACTCTACTTACTTTTCATTCCAACTCTACCAACATAAATTTACATTATGTAAAAGCATGTGAAAAACCACGAGAATCTTGGGATCACACATTACTTTTTCACAGTATTTCTCCTGTGAGTTGATTGTTGAAGTAGCGCAATAACGGCAGTTTACCATTAATTTAATTTAACGCATTTCGAAGATACTATCAATTTCATGAAACCATTTTGTGTTAGATGTGGAAATTACAAAACAAAAATCGTCCCATGATCTGTATTTACACAAAATGGCTAAATAATGCCAAAACACATATTATAAGGTTGACTATAATTTTTTCGACACCAGAACACTCATTTACACAATCGGGATTGACGTATATTCATCATCATCATCATCATCTATGTATGCAGTAGACAACGTCTGTAATAAACTTTGAATTGGGCTCAAGGTTAATGGCCACTCAATTTCATTCCAAATGAATACCGGTGCAACTTGTTCCATGATCGATCTGAATGTTTACCGACAGTTAGAAAGTTCGACTTGCATACCTACATCAAAAGTTTTCCAAGCATATGGAGAAAATTCGATCACAGTGTTAAAAGTATTTCTTACGTGGAAATTTATTCAAAAAATTTCCAATCTAGCAGCAACATTAAATCGACTCCGTTCGAAAAATTCTCGTTTTCAATGAACAACAGTGGAAAACGATGCGTTTCAGAAACTTGAAGCAGCTATATCGAGAACACTACTCGCTTGATGCTTCTGCGTACGGTTTAGGAGCGGTCCTCGATTTCCGGATGGAACCGAACATCCGATAGCGTTCGCCTCCAAAACTTTGAATAAGGCTCCACAGAACTACAGTCTAATACAAAAAGAAGCATTGTCGGTCATTTATACGGTGTTTTCAGATTTTACCAGTTTCTTCGCGGTAGGAGGTTTCAACTAGTAACGGTAGGAGGTTTCAACTAGTAATCACAAACCGCTCGTTGTTTAGTCCAAATAAACAGCTACCTATATACACAGTATTAATCGTTTGCAGAGATGTGCAATTATATTGATGAATTATGAGTATGACATTATATATTTACAAGCCAACACACCAGCATTGCAATGCAGATGCGCTATCCAGATTACCCAGTGGCCCTGAAATTTTATAATACATAAAATATGGATGGCCAAAACAGTTATCACAGCCTTTGAATCAAATGTCTTACTTATCGGCCTGATGTCGGCGTTAAGACACAATTTCTTCATTTAATGATGTTATATTTTTACAGACAGATTATACACGCGTGGTCATTCCACCATTACTCCAGGACAAAACCCTCGAATTGCTGCATGAAGGACACTGGGGCATAACTAGGATGAAGCAGCTTTTTCGAAATATCCGTATGTTTTACAAATGTCAAATACAACGTCGACTTGCGCTATACATGCTCTTCAGCAGCGGTTTTCTATCGAAGATCTACCCAAAACGATAATAAGCGAAAATGGTTCGCAGGTTATGTCGGTTGAATTCCAAAACTTTTGCAGTTTAAATAATGTTGAGCATCTAACATCTCCACACCTTTTCATCCCGAATCTAATGGTGAGGCAGAACAATTCGTGCGTACTTTCAAAACGGCTCTTAAAAAAAAATTATTTTGATGGAAAATGTTGTGAAGAGGTACTCCTAAAATTCTTAGGCACGTATCGTGCAACTCAAGAACCTTACTGTCATCGTTAGCTGAGCCTGGACGAATTGATGAAGCAGAGTTGTTCACAACGAAATTTAAATCAGAGACATCAAAATCAGCTTCACCCCTGAGTCTCAGTTTCTTCTGAGACTGAATACCCACCATACGAAAATGCTAATCAATCAAAAAATTTCAAACAACAGACAACAACTGACAAATTTGGAGACAAATTAACGTTTAACTTGGCTAATGCATCAACAATCATAATACTTAACCAACCGTCATGTAGAGCAACCCTAAGTGAACTAGCCGATATCCAAAAGCCAACTCATTACTAAAATTTGAATGTACGGTTTGTCTGGCGATTTTTACTATGAAAAAAAAATTGAACAACGAGTTTGATTGAAATTTTGTGTTTCCAATGGAATTACCGCTAGGGAATCATTGAAAATGTTGCAGAAGAGCTTTGGGGAATCTACTCTATCGAGAACGGAAGTATTTGAGTGGCATAAAGCATGCAGTGAGGGTCGTGAGGTCGTAAAATGCTTGCCTCATGCGAGTCATCCATCCACCTCTGTTAACGATGATAATTTTTTGCAAAAAGAACGTCGAATAGAGGTTATAAGAGAGATGCTTGCCAACGTAGCTGATGACCAAACATTCACCAAACGAGACGTTGGTTTATGAATATGACGTCGAGACTGATAAACTCCGAAACTCATAAAAAAAATTCGCTGAAGGAACTGAAAGCCATCCCGGCAGAAGCCTATAAAATGTGTATGGAAAAATGGATTAACCGTTGGCATGCTTGTATTGGCTCAAAAGGAGCCTATTTTGAAGGCGATAATAAAGATTTCGACGTTCATCATAATATGTTGTGAAACAGCCAAGTTCCATCAAAATTGGCCATATCACAGAACTTTCATCTAAGATCAGTTTTAGAATCCCATTTCCATCGTATATGTTGAATTTCATCATATTCGGTTAATAAATAGCCAATTTCCACCCTAATTTGCCATATTTCAGAACTTCATTTTAGATTTCAGTATTCCATTTTCATTGCACTTGTCAAATTTCATCATAATCGGCTAAGAAATAGCCAAGTTCTAGAATATGCCATCGTGTACCTTATTCCATAGTGTTCCAATGCCATATGCTGTACTGAAATATGCCGTATTGAAATATGCCATGTTGAACAGATCCCGTAGAAGAGAAACCAGAATATACGAGGTTTTTATCGAGTGATAAAAGCATGAAATATAGTTTGCAAGCGAAAAATGATGAATTTGAATTTTTCAGTGAGCTTCGTAAAATTTCAGAATTTTGCTTTACATCACTGGACTAAAATACGAATGTAGAAAGGATGTTTTCATTGATGTGTCAATGGGCCGATTAGCGAAATAGGCTCAAATACCTACTATGTAGCGCAAGATATATTGAATTCAATTTTAAAACAGACCCTTGCGTGGAATTTTTAGAGAAAATCAAATCCAACAAAAAAGCCTTACTGGCCATTCAAAGCCCTTAGAAATTATGTGATTTTATACAATATTGAATATTGTTCTGAAAGTTAAGGTCATTTTAAGGTAGATAATTAGAGATTTCTAAATTTGTAATTTTGCGAAGTGGGAAATTTTCAAATTTCAAAAATTTAAGGGTAAGAATTTAGGCTATGGATGTTTCAGAATTAATACATGAAATTAGAGATTTTTGAAAAATGCTGCTGGATTTGGTATTTTCTAAATTTGAAAATTTTAAAAGTTCAAAGAGCTAGAATTTAGGCTAAAGTAAATTAGTTTGGCAACTTTGTACATATTCCAGGCCTAATAGCCAAAGTTAAATTAGCTTTCTTAATTCTTCAATAGCCATTTCTATCACTAGTGGGTATATCTCGGATTCTGACTAGGTCTAAAGACGTTGTTTCTCTTATTTCTGCTATAATCTACATTTCGATGATGTTGTGCACTTTCCTGAAATCGTTTTAGCACTTTTGTTATTGTTTAGATTGGGCCTCTCCTACAAAAATTGTACAATGTAATATTATCAATGAGTTCTGCCTTCTCGAATCAGTGAATGATGGAACTGGTATATTTAACCGAAGTAACAACATTGGATGAATTTTAAGAAAGGATAAAGGTAGTAGGGGCAGCAACACCAACAAATCAGAAAGAGTTTTTATTAATCCAAAGCTGGCATATTGCCAGAAATTCAGCTTAAATTCTTTTTGGGTCGGTTTTATTCAAACGCCAATACACGGTCGAAATCGGGATATTGGAGAATTAAAAATGAAGAGGTAGTGATTCTATTTTTAGAGAATCGAACGCGGTTTGCCTTTTCTTGGACCATTCGAATTTATTTTTATTTTTGGCTAGCTGGTGCAGATGTTCTGCAATTGTATAACAGGCTGGGACAAACTTTATATAGTAACTGGCGAGATCTAGGAATCTCTGGGTATGGAAAACTCTTGGACGCACGTTCGCTTCAGGAGTGATGTTGTGCCCTAAGTATTGGACTTATTTACTTAAGAACTGACATTTCTCTGTTTGGATTTTGAAGTTGTTTCTCCTGAATGCTTCAAAAATATCCCTCAACTTTGTATTGTGGTCTATCAATTTTTTCCCTAGACAATAACATCATCTAGATACACAAAGGTAGGCTCTATTGGAATGTAATTTGTGCATTTTTCATTTCAAAGGGTATTCTGAGAAATTAAAAGTGAACAGATTCTGTGCAAAATTATTACTTACGTCTAAGGTGGAAAAATATTGAGAGTGCCACAACCTTCGACTGTGATCCAGAGAGGTTTATCATAGTGATCCAGAGAGGTGAGTTTGGGTATGAAGTTTTCAAGTGTTACTTCGTTGGAATTTGTATTAACCATGCTGATTTGGCCTTTCAGCATATTAGGCTAACTGAGATAATTTCCAATATAGCTTGCCTTACTTTTTCTGAGCTGCTTAGCTATTGGTTGTTTGTAGGACTTGATAATTGAAATATTACCTCCCCTCGAGGAGGAAGTCTTGGTTGGGTTAATTCGGAATTTGACTTTATTCCCCAGAATACAAAGTTCTGAAGTACTGAACAGATCATCAACTTTATTTTTACTCAGAAAATCTCTCCCAAGAATTCCACCTTGCTTGATTTGAAAATGGATGGAATGTCTACGTGTACCCTAAAGTAGTTTTGGCTTCTTTGCCAATTCCCTTTATTAGGGACTTCCCTCTCCAGTCCATCAACCTTATGTCTTTAATCATTTTTTTTTTTCAATATTGACACTGAAGCACCAGAGTCTCTATGAAGAGTTGACTCTTTTCTGGATGCTGCTAATTTTAACTTTACCACATCATAGTTAAATTTATGTTTTGGTTTCGGTTTTCGGAATTCTTTCTGTTTTGATAGTGGGTATTGGTATTAGGGCGGAACATGTTGGTTTAACACGATTATTCGATTTGGAACTCGATTGATTTATTTTAAAGTCTAAGGTGAAATCCAGAGAAGTCTAAGGTGAAATCCAGAAGTCTAAGGCGTAACTTTGTACCCTTGCCCCAAACTCAGAGCAATGTTCTAATGTGCCCTGACTGGCTGAGTACTATCTGGTGTTTAGGGATTCGATTAAGTGCGATGGCAGGAACATTTTCGTGATGATTTTATAAAGTTCATTGGAATTTCGAAACTCTCACTATTGTGAGTGTTAACGAGAAAGTTTTTTTTTGTTTTGTATTAAGATTAAAACCACGAAAGCCAAAATGCTTAAAAAATATGTATCCGACTTAAGTAAGTTGTTTGCTTATCGAAAGGAACAAGAAAACCTACGTGCTTCAAAAAAATGTGAAAGTTGATTTTTTGCCTTCGGTTATAATGTTGCCTGTGGGTGTATACAGGGCGAACCATTTAAATTGATTGAAGAAAAAATGTTTTAGTAGCTAGAAAGCTGTTTGCTCTTTTAGAAGTTTTACATTGTACCGTTGTAGACATTGTACATTGTAGACTATTGCAGACGTTCAGATATTACGAGATTTATGAAAATTATCGATATTTTTGTAGGTTCAAAACTACTTAGTTGAGGCTTATCAATATTTTTGAGGTTTTCGAGATTTTCTAGGCGATGAGTTGCACTGAAAAGGTTTTCCAGATTATTTAAGTTTTCCGTTAACATTGTAGTTTTGTAGAGATTATTTCGAGATTAATCGAGATTTATGAAATTTTCGAGATTACACGAGATTAGCCTATCAGTAAAATAAGTGAACCGTATTTTTGAGTCTTATCCGATATTACGTACAATTCGTATTCATTCTCGAAATTATTTGAAATTTTTAAAATTTTTAAAAATATTCAAATGGATTCGAGGTTTCTCGAGTTATGTGATTTACGCAGACGTCTTAATCATGGTTTCGAAAAAAATGATTAGGAAGTTAGAGAAACATGTATGTGTAGTTAAATGTGCCGTATGACATATTGGAGGAGAAACGAATCCTCGGTTTACCGGTTTTGCTGATAAATTAAAATTTAACCGTCTCATTTCTAATATGATGACCAATTTATATATAAGAAAGTTAATCAACATATATTTTACCATCCCCTAATCGTCCTTTCTCCTTTATATGACAAACATCCTGGCGCCGCCTTAAAACCAGAAATGATTTATAAATAAACAAACGATTTTAACAGTAAATTCAATTAACTTATGTAGTCTGTAAAATCTACCTGCTGACTTTATTAGGATATAACAAATCGGTGGCGCCATGTCCTTTTTAACAATAAATAAACAATGCGGGAACACACATTACTAGACAATATTATTGCAATCAAGAAAGGTGAAACAATTTCCGATACATCTTAGATATGTTATCAAATTATTTAAGCAAATATTTATAAGTGCCTAGGTACCTACTACCGCATATAGATAATTGTATAGCTTATGAGGCTACTTAAATGCATAATTACGATGTACTCAATCTTTTTGTTATCTGATAACGTCAATAATCCGACCACCGTAGTCAAGTGTGCTTCCAAATCAATTACCTTAATTATAGATTACTTGGAATGTACTAACAAATGTTTGTTTTTTTTATAAAGAAACATTTTTTTAACTTTTTAGTTTTTTTTTAATCTTATATATTGTTGAAAGACGAGAACAAGATGTTGTCAGCAATTTATAACTCTTTTAATGTATATACTGATACCTCGATTATATACCTCAAAAATGTGTATAGATATGTTGCGGAAATATATCGGTAAAGATGGTAATTTTGTATTCCGCGCGCACACGATTTCCACCAAATTGATTGACACTCGGTCAATATAGGTAAATATAGTGTGTCGCACTGTCTCTAAAATATCACATGGAAGGGGTATAAAATATTATGTCAGACGAGCGCAAGTTTGATAATAACAATAATAATAACAACATTCAATATCTTGTTGTATAATTTAAAATGTTTGAATATATATTGCCCCACCTCCATATACTTCTTCTCTTGACTTGTCTTGTCTTGTGTCTTAGGTATAGATCGTGATCGGTAAGAAAACACAAAAAAAAAAAAAAATAAAGTAAAGTAAAAAAAAACAAATAGTAAAAGATAAATAAACTGAAATAAATTCAGTGAATTCTGGAATCTCACAAAGTGCATTCGTTTTATTCATATAATATAACAAGAGAAAGAATTTAATTTGTTTAATTGAGTTTTTAATATACAAAAAAAAAAATTAAAAAATTGTGTGTATTTTGGAAAATTCCTCTTAGTGATAGTGATCCATACAAAAATAAAAAATAATGATAATTTAAATAAAATGGATAAAAAATTATTAAATTTAGTAAAATGTTTAACAATTCTATATTTTAATATAAAAATTATAAATTGTACACTATCTGGATTATACGTTGATAATGGATATGAGCAAAGTGTTCTCGATCGTTCACTATCGATCGAAGATAAAGAAATTGTTGAAAAAGAAATTTTAGAATTGCTAGGATTACCAGAACGTCCTAGAAATTCAAAATCACACATGTCGTTAAGGTAACCAACTATCTATGTAGATATAAAATCGATAAAAATATAGATAAAATAATTTTATTGTGACATTGGAGAAAATTTAAATAATTTTTTCTTTTTTTATTTTATATTTTTACTGTAAAGTGTACACTTAAATGTTGTGTATGTGCGCGGAATGTGATGATGAAGATCAAGAAACAGATCGCGCGCGCGATATTATATTGTGGATAATTTACATATCTATATGTAGATATTTTATATATCTACATATATACAATAAAATAAAAAAATTGATTTATTGGAATGCGGTTTGTGATTGTGATTTGAGGTGGATAACGTTAAAAATAAAATTTTAAAAAGATTACTTTTACGATCTAGTTCGTGCACAAAATTTAGTCTCTCTAGGTATATCTATCTAATCGTTCCACAATAATAGTGTATGAATATATATTCTGTCAAAAAAGTACCGGGAATTGTTATATAAAACACTAAAGTACTCCCCATTCGAGGGTATACACATATACCAGCGTTTTTTCCAATCATCAAAACATTTTTTATGTGCACTTTCCGGGAGTGCCTTCAGTTCGCGCGCGAATTTCGTTGGTATGAATGGTATGAATTTTTGGCCTTATATATATTCAATGTCGCAGCTCGGTCGTGTAAAATCCACGAGTTGTTTTCCCATAATTCAGAAATTTCGTTTGTAACACAAAATTTAAGGCAAACTCTTTGTGCAATAATTTCGATAATATATGTCGACTTTCTTAAAACTGTCGAATTGAATTTACAGTGTATACTTGATAGGGAGCACCAAAATGATTAAAATTCATAAAGTTCACAAAATTCATTAAATCCTTCTTAATATTCAAAAAATGTATAAAATGGTATTGATAAAATTTCTAAATCATAAAACTCATCAATTTCATTAAATTTTTAAAATTCTAAAAATTATTAAGAAAATTCATAAAACTCGTACAATTTTTCAAATTCATACAATTTACAAAATTCATAAAATGGAATTCATAAAGATCAAGAAGTTCATCAAATTCTTAATACAAAAAAATAAAGTTCATGAAATGAATCATATTCATGAAATTATTGAAATTAATAAAATGTTTAAAATTCATAGATGTGATGAAATGAAATTAAAAATTTATTAAAATTTATGGAAATGATAAAATTCCTGAAAGTACTTAAATTCATAAAACTCGTCAAATTCATAAAATTCGAAAAATTTATAAAATTATGATAATTAATTAAACTTATAAAACTCGTGAATTTTAATCAAATTTCTAAAATTCATAATATTGTTAATATTTAAGCTCAAAAAATTCACAAAATTTAATTAAACTCACAAAATTGATAAAACTCCTAAAACCCATCAAAGTTGATAAAACTGACAAAATTCATGAAATAAAATTGAAAAAATTCATAGAATTTGTAAAATTCATGAAATTGATCAAAATTAATAAAACTTAATTCAATAAATTCCTATATTTTATAAAAATCATAAAATTAATAAAATGGTTAAAATTCATTAGGCTTGCAAAATTGGAAAGGAATTCATAAAATTCTTAAACATAAATTCTTAATTCATAAAATTTGTAAATTCTCCATATTCAAAAATTTCACAAAATTCATAAAATTAATCAAATACTCTCATAAAGTTCATGAAATTAACCATATTAATAAAATTGTTAAAATTCATAAATGTAATCAATCTACTAATTCATAAAATGAAATTAACAAAATTAATAAAATTAATGAAATTGAAAATTATAAAACTCATAAAATTCTCAAAATTAAATTTCATAAAAATCATAAAATTAATTAAATGAATAAAATATCATCAAATTCAAAATATTGTTGATTTTTAATTTAGACTTAAGTAATATTTGCCGTTGAGCTAGTTCTAATGGTTTTATTATTAATGAAGGTAAATGTAGGGCAACGCTTATTACTAAATCTAAAAACCCATTTACTTTTCCGAAATTGTTCATCAATGGATCTGCCATTAAATTTGTTGATAAGGTTAATGATCAAAAACTGCCGAATTGAATATACGTTATTTTCCTAATTTGTTTGAGAAACCCTTAGCGAGCACCAAAATGATAAGATTCGAGTTTAATTATTAAAATTCATAAAGGTCACAAAATTCATTAAATCCTTAACATTCAAAAAATTTATAAAATAGTATTGATAAAATTCATGAAATTGATAAAATTACTAAATCATAAACTTATCAATTTCTAATTTGAATAAATTAATTAATTCGTGTAACTTTTAATATGCAACCGATCCCAAGATCATTTTATTGTTTTTTACAAATAATACGTAGAGGTATTTATATTAGTATTTACGAACAATTATTTATCACCCCATACACTGATAGACAGGTTTCAATATTATTAATTTTTAATTTATTTGAAGAAGCTCATCAGTTCAAAACTGAATTAAGTTCCCTTACAATCTTTCGGAAATATGTAGTAACTTCAATAAAATAAAAATTAAAAAAGTGCATGAAATGAATCAAATTCGAAAAATTATTGAAATTAATAAAATTTTTATTAATGTGATGAAATGGAATTAAAAAAATTTATTAAAATTTATGGAAATGATAATATTCCTGAAAGTACTTACATAAATTCATAAAATTCGTCAAATTAATAAAACTCGGAAAATTTATAAAATTATTATAATTAATTCATCTTATAAAATTCGTAAATTTTAATCAAATTTTTAAAATTCATGATTTTGTTAATAATATTTAAGTTCAACAAATTTATAAAATAGAATTAAAAAAATTGACAAAACTCCTTAAACTCATAAAGTTGATAAAACTGACAAAATTCATAAATGAATTTGAAAAAATCCCTAGAATCCATACAATCAAAAAATTCATAAAATTTATAGTCACAAAATTAACAGCAATTTACAAAAAAAATAAAATTCATAAAATTGATCAAAATAAACTTAATTCAAAAAATTCGTATATTTCATAAAATTCACAAAATTAATTAAATGGTTAAAATTCGTTAGGCTTGTAAAATTGGAATGGGATTCATAAAATTCATAAATTTCTTAAACATCAAAAAATTCATAAAATTTTTAAATTCTTCATATTCAAAAATTTCACAAAATTTATAGAATAATTCAAATTCATAAACAATTCGTAAAACTAAGAAATTGATAAAATTCCTAAAACTCACATAATTAATACAATTACAAAATTCATAAAATTCGTGGAATTAATTACGTAAATATTAGATTTACATATGTAATTAATTTTACCGAACGTTATTTAGATTTAAGAATTTTGTGAATTTAACGAATTTTATGAATTATGTGAGCAGAGCCGGCTTTACCCACTAAGCAGATTATGCCTCGCATAGGGGCGCCGATTTAGAGGCGCCGACAATTTTTCTCACGCTTCTAAACAAATTCTTCTATTAAAATATTTTTCATTAGCTTAAAAATTTGAAATTTTGAATTTCAACTCAACTCGATCACACTAGTTTCATCGAGTTTAAAGTAACTCAACGAAAACATAACTTAACTCAGTTCCAACTCGTTTAAAAACTACATAGAAACATGATAATAGTAATAGTTTCAGTCAGAGATGGGTAAAACGCTAAAAAATGGGGCATGATGGTATTACTGGAAAAATGATAAGGGAATTACCAGACAATTGCACAAAACTAATAACATTCATATTCAACGCAATCATGCGAACCGGTTATATTCCTCAAAAAAGGAAGATATCATTTCTGGAAAAAATGAAACACAAATTTCATCATATCGTCCAATAAGCATGCTGCCCACAATTTCCAAACTATTCGAAAATATTTTATTAACGAAATTCAAACCAGTGTTAGAAGTGCTCCATATTATTTCAGACAATCAATTTCGGTTTTGAAATCAACATAGTATCATAGAGCAAGTACACAGAATTGTAAATTCAATCAAAAGAACCTTCGAGGAAAAGAAATATTGTTCTGCTACTTTGTTGGATATCGCACAAGCCTTTGATTTGGCACGATGGACTAATATATAAAATTAATGAGCTTCTTCCTAAGAAATTTCACTCAATTCTGGGAAACTATCTGCTTCAAAGGCAATACATGGTTCAGCAAAATAGTGCAACTCCTTGCTTATATGATATAAACGCAGGCGTCCCACAAGGCAACGTCCTTGAACCAATATTATACTTGATGTACACAGCCGATTTGTCCGTAACCAACAAAGTAATAATATCAATATTTAACGATGATACAGCCATCCTGGCAACACATAATATTCCCGAAAATGCCTCAAAGGAATTACAGAATCATTTGAAGAAAAATCCAGGACTGGATGAAGAAATTGTTATTCAATTTTTTCCAAATCAAATTCACCTTTATCCAAAACATAATCATCCTTTTCCAAATCAAATACAACCGTAGACCATATGGGGAATAAAATTGACCTTAAAATTCGCCTTAAAATTATTATACATAAACTTCACCTTAGGTGTCATCCTAAAATTCATTTAGAATTCATCCCAAATTGGTCTAAATTCAATATCCAAACTTACCATATGTATTCCTAACTAAAAATTCTCCTTAAAACCCACCTTAAACTTCACCGTACAACCCAGCCTTAAAGTTCATCCTAAAATTCACCCCAAAATCAATCTGAATTCTCCATCAAATTCATCATAAATTTTCCCCAAATTTACTTTAAAATTCTTCCTAAAATTACGGCAAAATTGCAAAATTCACTCTTAAATGGAATCTACAATTCACTCTAAAATTGATCCTACAATTTTACTTAAAATTCACTCTAAAATATGCCCTTTAATTCAACTTACCCTATAGAAATCACCCTAAAATTCACTGGAAAACACTCTCTTAAACTAATCCTGAACTTCTCTCTAAAATTCACCCTAAATGAAAGGAATTTATAAAGCGAAAACCCTTAGAAGCTTAAATAAGAATTTTATCAAATTTAAGAATATTTAATTTAAGATTTTGGAAATTTAGAAAATTTAAAAATACAAGAATATTGAGTATTATTTGGATTTATTTAGTTTAGCAACATGTACATACATGTATGGTTCTTTGGTATAACAGAAAAAATTTAGAACTGCTACTCATTGCACGAGAAACTGCGATGGACTCCCCCATTCAGCCGTGGATTAAGGAAAAACGGGGTGCCAGGCAATTTTAGTTCCTCCACCGCCTACCGGTTGTTTTTTCCTGATTCATTATTGAATTGAGATAAACAATTTTTACACCGCAGACCAATATCAAAAACTTGGAATAATTTGAAAATTTTCAATAATTTCGAAATAATCTCACAAATATTGGTTACAAAGAATCTCAAAAATTCTATTGATGCGAATTAACAGTGAGTCATAGGACTTCAATCCGATGTTTTTAATTTCAGTGTGATATTTTCATAAACGATGAATTTGAATTTGATTTGAAAAAGAATGAATATGTTTTGTATAAAGGTGAATTTGATTTGGAAAAGGTTGAATTTGGAGTACAAAACCTATAATTCAAGATAATAAAATTCTTTAGCCGTAACTCATAAAATTAGTTATGCATATTCTTAATATTCAACATGCTACGATGCACAATTCATCACTTACTCGGCTGTAGCGCCCTATCTTGTATATAGCGGAGGTTTGAATAACTAGAAAAGAATAAATTCTCCTTTTTCCAAAAAAGATTTATTAAAGAATATTTCTCCTTTATAGAATATTTTCTCGTTTCGAGATGATTTCCTCATTTTCTAGAATATTTTTACTTTCATATTTACTTTTTAATTACCAGTTTTTTAATAAAGACAATCGGGTGATGAATTGTGCATCGCTTTCTATTCAACAAATTTATAAAATTCATACTTTTCAAAGTTAATGCAAACTAGTATTTTCTTTCATATTCTAATAATAAAAAATTTCATGATACCCATAAATATTTTTACAATGCGAAAAAGCAATACAATTCCAAAAATTCATGAAACTCATAAAGTTCATAACATTCATAAAATTACTAAAATTCACGTAATCCATAAAATTTTAAAAATTCAAAAAATTTATAATATTCAAAAATTTTTTGATTTTTAGAAAAAATACATAAATTCAAAAAGTTCATAAAATTCATATTTTTCTCAAAAATTTTATAAATTTCAAAATATTCATAAAATTTATATTTACGAAAATGCATTAAAATTTTTAAAATTCATGAAAATATGTAAAATGTAAACTTTATAAAATTCTTAATACATATTCAAAAATTTCAGATAATTGCAAAAATTCATAAAATTCATTAAATTATCATAAATCTTAAATTGGTAAAATTATTAAAATCCAAATGACTAAGCAAATTCATAAAATTCATGAAGTGTTAAATAAAAAATGTTTAATACAAAACTGATAAAATTTATAAAACTCATAAAATTCGAATATTTCATAAAGTTAACGAAATTAACCATATTAATAAAATTGTTAAAATTTTTAAATGTACTGAAATTCCTAAAACTACTTCAATTCATAAAACTGATTAAATTCATAAAATTCTACAAATTATTAAAATTAATAAAACTCATAAAATTAAAAAAATTCATAAAAATAATCAAACTCATAATTTCTAAAATTCATATTATTATAAATATTCTAGTTCATAAAACTCATGAAATGGAAATTAAAAAATTAATAAAACTCCTCTGAAATTAATAAAATTCACAAACTAAAAAAGATCGTAAAATTTAGAGTCATAGCTTCATTAACGAAATTTTACAAAATTAATGAAATTGCTAAAATTATAAAACTTATAAAATTCTCAAAATTATATTTCATAAAAATCATAAAATTAATAAAATTCATTAAGTTTATTAATTCATAACATTATTTATATAAGTTTTGTACTCGAAATTCAACCTTTCACAAATCAGGTTCATCAATTTGCAAATGAAATTCACCTTTATACAAAACATATTCAATTTATCATTTATGAAAATATCACATTGAAATTTAAAAAAAAATGGGTTCAAGTCCTTTGACTCACTGATAATTCGTATTTAGAATTTTCAAGATTCTTTGTGATCAATATTTTTGAGATTATTACGAAATTATTGGAAATTTTTAAATTATTCCAAGTTTTTGATATTGGTCTGCGCCGTAAAAATTTGTTTTCTCGAATCAAAGATGAATCAGGAAAAAACAATTGTTTGTACCGGTAGGCGGTGGATGAAATAAACTTTCCTGGCACCCCGTTTCCCCATAACCAGCGACGGAATGAAAGAGTAGCTGTTGGTTTCTAAATTTTTTCTTTTATAACAAAGAACCATATTCCAAAAATTATTTAAATTTCTATATTCCTATTTTCCTAATTACCATATTTGCCAAAATCTTAAATTTATTGTATTTAGTATTAAATTTCAAAAATATTGTAAAAATTCTCTAAATGTCAGGACTCTTAAATTTTTAAGAACGAATTTTTAAGTATATACTAACTAGACTTAGATCTTTAAACTCCCATTTTCCATTTGTACCTGTCTAAATTTTCCTAAATTTCCTAATTTCTTTTCTTTCCAAACTATATGTTACAAAATTCGTTAATTTCCAAAATCAATAATTCCAAATTCCAAATAAATGATGAATTTGAATTTAACGATTTTATAAAATTTGTAAGATCCTAAAATAGTTTACCAAAATTTCCAAACTCCAGAATTCTTAAGATTAAGCCTAGAAGGTTTTCGCTTTCTAAATTCTTGACATTTTGGGTGAATTTTAGAATGAAGTTCAGGATTAGTTTTAGAGAGGCTTTTAAAATTAATTTTAGGCTTATTCCAAGGGTAGGTTGAATTAAAGGGAACGTTTTAAAGTGAATTTTAAGTAAAATTGTAGGGTTAATTCTAGAGTGACTTGTAGGTTGAATTTAAAAGTGAATTTTAGAATTATTTTTAATGTAAGTTTAGGGTAAATTTATGATGAATTTGATGGAGAATTTGGATTGATGTTGGGGTTTATTTTAAGATGAACTTTAAGGCTTGGTTGTTTGGTGACCTTTAAGGTGCGTTTTAACGTGAATTTTAGTTAGAAGATATTATATGGTAAATTTGAAAATTAATTTTAAATTGAATTTAGATCAATTTGGGATGAATTCTATAGTGACTTTTACGATTACATCTAAGATGAAGTTTATAATAATTATAGGGCGAATTTTAAGACTAGATTTATGCCCCTATTATAGTAAAGGTTTATTTATTTTAATATAATAACTTGTTATTTGATATCAGTACATTTATTGGTATAGTAAATTTATTAAATTAAATAAATTCTGTTAAGTAGTTTTATATCGTCTACGATTGAATTTGATTTGGAAAAGGATGACTATGTTTTGGATAAAGCTGAATTTGATTTCGATAAAGGCGAATTTGATTTGTAAAAGGATGATTGTGTTTTGTAAAAGGTTGAATTTGGAGTGCAAAACCTATAAGTTCATAAAATTCCCACAAAATGAAATTTATACAAAATTCACATATTTCTCTTTTATTCTCAAATTTTATAAGATTTACCTATACTACTAATAAAATTCCATAAAATGATGTTGATTTTTTGAATTCATCAATTCGAAAAATTAATAAAACTCTAAAAATTCATCATTGTTCCTAAAACTCATAAATTTCGAATATTTAATAAAGTTCATGAAATTAGCCGTACTAATAAAATTGTTAAAATTCATAAAAATAATTATTATAATCCATAAAATGGGATTTAGCAAATTAATAAAATTCATGGAATTGATAAAATTCGTGAAACCACTTAAATTCATAAAACTCATACAATTCATAAAATTGTTAATAATTTATTTATTTATAAACTCATATCTATCATTCATAATTATTATTAATATTCGAGCTCATAAAATTCTTAAAATGGAATTTACAAAATTATTAAAACTTATGAAATTGACAGAGCTCCCAAAAGTTGATTGAACTTACAAAAAAAAAATCATAAAATTTATAATCAAAAAATGGAAATTTACAAAATTAATAAACTTTATGAAATTGATAAAATTAATAAAAATAAATAGAAAGTAAAGTAAGAATAGAAAGTAAAATAAATAAAATTCAGACAAAATTCAAAAAATTCGTAACGTATTTCATAAAAACCATAAAACTAAATAAATGGTTAAAATTCATTAAGTTTGTAAAATTAATCAAATTTCTACAATTCATAATAAATTCATAAAGTTTATAAAATTCATGAAACTCACAAGTTCATGAAATCTATAAAATTTTTCATTGATTAATTGAGTGAGATGCACGACCAAGCTTAAGCAAGATTAAGCCTGGTGCACCATACAACCTTTTAGTTACATATAACAAGACCCAAGGATAGGAAAGGAATATTAGGATTATAGACTCGACCCGGTTTCAGCCACCTATGCAATCGATATATAGTAAATTTTGTCAGTAATTTTTTTTTTTTTTGGTTACACTATATTTTTGAGGGGAGGCGAGATTTCGTTCCATCATCATCTTGCAGTCATCCAAATTTGTACTAACTGTAGCACATGTTGCTTGACGTTGTTGCGTCTCTACTGATCCTCCTACTCGCCTCTCATGAAATCCATAAAGATGTTTATGTACAAAAAATTCACAAAATTCATAAAATAAATTAAATTCATAAAGAGTTTGTAATTAAAAAAAAAAAAATTTAAATGTCTAATATTATTAAAACTCATAAAATTCAACAAATCATGTAATGAAATTAATAAAATTCAAAAAAAACATAAACTCATAAAATATTCAAAATGCATTAACGGTTTTACAAAATTAATAAAATTCATGAAATTAAATTCATAAAATATATAAAATTCACATAATTCATAAAACTCATTAAATATTATTTAACATTCGCGTAATTACATGAATATCAAATTTATCAATTTTATGAATTTGATTAATTTTATAAACTTTAATAATTTTATGAATTATGTCAGTCAGTATATCATAAAGTTCATAAAACTCATAGTTTTATCTCATATTCTCAAATATTATAAATTTTATGCTCATCAAATATTCGTACAATCCCAAAAATTCATGAAACTCATAAAGTTTATAAAATAGAATCATAAAATTATTAACCAAAAAATTCTTAATATTCAAAAATTTCATAAAATTTCTTGATTTAAAAAAAAATTAGAAACTTCATAAAACTCATATTTTTCTCAAAATTTTATTAATTTACTTACGAAAAATTCACAAACAAATAAAATTCATACAGTTCTTAAAATTTGTAAAATTCATGGACTTCATAAAGTTCTTAATGTTCAACAACTTCATATAATTCATAAAATTTTTGAAGCTCATAAAATTCATGAAATTCATAAAATGTTGTCCAATCCTATCATTAATAGTATAACATACAGTTATAGTATTTTTTGAAACTTGTGGCTAAATAAAATCCCATAAAATTAACAGGAATTAAAATCAATGAGATTTGATGATGTATCGTTGAGATTAATACCCTTAACATGAGTTCGAATCCATAAAACGAAATTTACAAAATTAATCAAATTCATGAAATTAATAAAATTTCTAAAACTCATAAAATTAATTTTTCAAATTTATTTATTTACAAAAAAAAAATATTTACAAATTTTTATAATTCATTAATAAAATTGGTAAAATTATTCAAATTCATAAAATTGTATTCATAAATTTTATGATATTGGAAGGATCCTAAATATCGTATATCTCATAAAGTTGATGAAATTAATCAAATTCATAACATTAATCATATTACTAAAATGTTTAAAATGTATTATTATAATTCATAAAATGGAACTTAAAAAATTAATAAAATTCAAGTAATTGATGAAATTCGTGAAAGTGCTTAAATTCGTAAAACTCATTAAATTAATTGATAAAATCAATCCAACTCATTAATATTCGTGAATTTTAATCAACTTTCTAAAATTCATAATATTGTTAATATTCAAATTCATAAAATGGAACTTCAAAATTATTAATGAATTTTAATCATTTAAAAAATTTTATGAGTTTTGTGAGTTGAGAATTTGATGATGATTAGTTAAATTTCTAAAATTCAAAATATAAGGTTCATAAAATTCATACAAAATCGATTTCAAAAAATTTATTAAATTCTTCATAAGAAATAAAAAATTCATAAGCTCTAAACTTCTTAAAATTCATTAAATTCATAAAATAAGGAAATATCAAATTTACGTAATGAGTTTTATGAACTTTATGAATTTTGTGAATTTAATTAATTTTATAAACTGTGAGTTATTATAATTCACCAATTTAAAAAAAAAAAAAAACTTTTAAAATTAATCAAATTTTTAAAATTCATAATACTATTAAAATTCATGTAATCGGTAAAATGTTTAATATTTAAAAAATTTTAAAAATTCTAAATAAATAACTGTACTTGATTTTTAAAAATTCATAAAGTTAAATTCATTTCGAAAATTCATAGAGTTAAATTAATTCTCATAAAATTCTCAAAATTATTAAAATTCATAAAACTAAAACTAACAAAAAATGTTTATACAAGCCGTCCAACAAAACCTACTATTTCTATAAGTGGATTCTATCTGTTTCTATTCCAAATTTAAAATCGTTATCCTTATATCGTGAATGTATGAGGCCTTCGTTGTGAATCCAAAAATATTAGAGGCTCATGTTGAGGTTTCCTAACAAAAAGGTTTTACAGGTTGGACTGTTAACCCAACGCTAATCCCATGTAGGAGAACCATATCCCTCACACTTAGCCTAATACTTTAGCAGAATATTTCTAGCAGCCGCCACGAAGAGGTAGTGTGGACACTCGCTATCCTCTGCATACCACCAGTTAAAATTCATTAAGCTTGTATAATTAGTAAAATTCATAATATTATTAAAATTCGTAAAGTTCTTAAAATTTATAAAAAATGGAATCATAAAATTTTTGACATTTTCAAAATTCAAAAAGTTAATAAAACTCTTATATTTTTCTTATATTCTGAAATTTTATAAAATTCATTCGTACTCATAAAATTCCTTAAATTCTGAATTCTTAAAATTCATTTAGTTCATAAAACTTGTAAAATTCAGGTACTTGATAAAATTCGTAATATTGACAAATTTCATATAATTTTTATAATTCATAACCTCAGAAAATTCTTGATTTTCATAAAATTCATACAATAAAACGGGTATTTTTCTCCAAATTCTCAAATTTTTTAAAATTCAAAATACAGTAAAAGCTCGATTAGTGCAAAATTCGATAATCCATAAAATTAATAAAATTTTAAAAATTTCTTAAATTCACAAAATTCAAAACGTTCTTAAGATCCACAAAGTTACATACAATTCATTAAATTCATAAAATTCTAAAAATTCATGAAACAATTTTAATTTTGAAAATATTTCACAATTGAGCTGATAGGGCTACAGACTAACTACATCGGATTATATGCAGACAGAGACCTCTAAAAATCATAAAAATGCGAAAGAATTGTTTGTATTTTATTCATTTAATATTTGAATGCTTAAAAACGAATTTTAAAATAAATGAACCCTTTTAAAGCTTTGATAAATTTTGAATATGATGTCTCCGGTTTAAAAGCTCAAATAAAAAAGAACCTCAAATTTTTTAAATCATATTTGAAAGCTTACGAAAGTTAAACACGACATAAAATAATATGCTAAGATATTAAATCAACAAAAAATCCGATTTCCAATTTTTTGTAGGTATCCCATTTGATTCTACCATGGCAATATAGCGCTTAAATCTGTTCATAAAAGAATTTGATATTATCGAAAAGATTTTTGAGCAGGAAACCTCAAATATTCTCGAAAAATCATATCTATCCCAGCTACACGACTGTATTATGCTGAAATCAACCTCTAAGCTAAACTTGAGTAACAATCTCTAATAATATTTATTTGACACTCAACGCCAAACAAATTTCAAATAAGCTTAAAATTTCTTAAAACCATATAAAACGTCAACAAACTGGCTTTATCACTAGATCTTACAGAGTCTTACAGCTTGGCGCCTTCCATGATGTTTTGGAAGGTGCCAAGCTGTAAGGCCAAATAGACTAGAATAATTCCGAAAAGCTCGAATAATCTCGAAAAATCTCGAAATCCTCTCAAAATATGCCAAATATTCCCGAAAATAAAAAATTTTGAAAATCAAGAAATCACCAAGAATCTCGACTAATCCGTAAAGATTAGTCCAGATTCTTCATTCATTTAGTGTCGATACTTAATCCATGTCAAAATCTATAGATAAATCCCAAAATCTCGAATTTCGATAATAAAACAAATATTTTTTAGACAGTTGCGAATATGATGCTTTGAATACAGTTTCAAAATAATTAAGCAAATATTTTAAACACAACATTTTGGTGCACGCTTTAAAATTTTGTAATTACCATATATTACGAATAATGATAAATACTTGTTTTCAATAATAAATTTTGAATTTTTTTTTCTTTTATGCACAACAATTTTTAAAATGCAGAAAATCAGCGCCAAAATTTCTACTCGATGTATATCGCCATTTATTGAAAGAAGAAGACGACGATGACATTGAGGTGGGAAGAAGTGGTAACCGGACAAAACGTGATATATCCCATTTAAATAGTATACTATCGGATGCAGATGAAAAGGCCATTGATCAGAGTGACATTATTATGACATATTTAAATAAGAGTAAGTTAATTAATTATTTATTTATTTTATAATCCGTTTAATGCGCACGAGAAGATAAATTTTTTTGTTTGTTGTTAATCTGACATCACGCGCGAAGCTATATGTACACAAAATATACAAACTTAAAAGGCGACATACTGTCTATATTTTTGATCTGCTCACCTTGAATTTAAAAATATTTTTATTTTATTTATTAATCTTTGCTAATTTATACAGACATGACATGACATTCTGACGATTTCTCATTCAACTCGGAATTTCAAAAGACAAAATCTTTAAAGCGCATGACTTTTATTATGAATTATTAGACAGGCTTTCAATAAATTAGTTGGTTTATTTATTGGTTAACGACTTTACTTTAATATACGTCTAAATTAGTTGTTTGATTTATGTTAATGACGTTTGATGGCTCATTTTTTTATTACTTCGGAGAGATCAGATCCGAGTAAATATAAAAAAAGCAATAGGCATTTTGTTGCCTCTGATCTCTCCCATGTTCCCCCTAGCGAACGCTGATGAGTCTGACCTGCCTTCGGGGCGATTTTTAGGCTTTTCCACTTTTTTGGTAATTGAGACAGCAGGTGTAGATGCCTCGTTTACTCTTGTTGGCTCCCGCTTCATAGCTTTGTTGGTCTCACCAATGCCATCCACACAGCCAAAGTTTTCAGCACGAAAATGTTGGTCAGTAACTACCAACCTGATTGGTCTAAGAACATCACTGTATTTGGTTTTTTAGTCCTCAGATCTGCTATTTTCAACTCTGAGCTTTGCACAACCTGATTCTTGACCAATCCCTCACCTGGCACTGGGTATAATAGCCAGAGTACCCTAAATTGACCCTGATCATTTATTGTGCTGGTAGTTCTGTATTTTATTTTAGTCAGTAACGATCATCCATATTTCGGCGCAAGTGTCTCACTTTGGATAGGGGGGACAGCAGCAAGCAATAACGGTATATATCTTCACGCTCAATCTCACGAAAGGGATTGCCAACCGCAATTTACTCAGTCGCTTAAATGCAGAATTAATTCGAGCGAATATTTGGCTGGAGAATTTCAGAATTTAGTAAATATCGTAATATCCCAACATTTTAAAATTTAAAGTATTATTTAAATTCTCAATTTACAGAAATTTTGAAATTATTCAAAAATTTCAGAATTTGTCCATCAATCCCTAACCGAACTCCGTAATCCCTTACTCAACCTCCAATTCAACCCCATCTCAATCACCAACGTAACCAACAAATCAAGTCCCAATTAGTCCTCAATACAATTAAGAATTCAACCCCCAAATTAACCTTTAACTGCACCTTCATCCCCAATCAATCAATACACTTCTCAATCTCCAATTTGAACCTCAATGCTCAACTCAACCCCAAACTCAACGTTCAATTAAACCCCCAAATCAACATGATCCTAAAAGGAACAAGCGTTCATGAAGTCAGCTCAAGCTAACTACCAACTCAATACTCAATTCATCCATTCAGCCTCAACCTCCAACCTAGCCCAACTCCCAACTCAACCCTCAGCTCAACCCCAAACTCAACGCTCAACTAAATCCCTAAATCAATACCAACTGAAAACTACAAGCATATATGAACTCAAATCAATCCTAAATCAATCTACAACTCGACCCTCAACTTAAATCCAAACTCAACATCCAACTCAATCTTCAAATCGACACGGTCCATAAAATTAAATGCGTATATGAACTCAACTCAAAGCAACTCAAGGTAACATCCAACTCAATCCTCAACAAAACCCCAAATAAATTCGCAAATTAAGCCTAAGTAGACACCGACTCAACCCCAACTTAATCCTAACTCAATCCAACAAAATTCAAACTGAACTGCTCATTCAATCCTAACCCAACCCCAATTCAACTCCAACACAGGGCTGAACAAACATCCAGACAGACAGAGAGACAATTTTTGTAGTTACAGGCCAAAATTAATTAATTTAGACTTTTGACATTAGGTATCGTATAGGTGAAGATATTCATGGAAATGATGGAGAGAAACTCATTTTCAATCCTTCTGCTTGATTCGGTTTAATTCCAGATAGTGGTTTTGTAGTCTTCATTTTACGTTGAATTCAGTTAAAATTTCGACATAATTAATTCATGATGTTAAACTAAATAGGCCACTACATTTCCACCACTACCCTGGACCACCCATAAAATTATAAATTCAACTTCTTACAAATCAATTAAAAACCAATAAAACCTAAAGGAGGTATGTGTGTATATAAAGAAAACCGGAAATCCAATAACAAAAAAAAATCTACCTGGCAGTCTACGAAGAACTACCTAAGGTCTTGAAATATATTCTTTTGTTTTAAAATAAAACAAACAAAAAAAAATTCTTTGTGTACCCGAATAAGAGAAAATTTAAGATAACTTGTAAATTACATTGTGATTAAGAAGAATTTCTTAGAATATATTTCAGAAGATACTCATCTTACGTCTTACGTTTGTTTATACATACATTTTGTTTTGTTTTTATTTATAAAGATCATCATGTCTCAGAGGTGCGTCATGAACGAGGACGCCGCTTATGGTTTGATGTTGCTAACGTAACGAGTGACACAACATTAATGATGGCCGAGCTGCGTATCTATCAAAATCCAATGATTGGTAAATGGCAAGATGTAAAAAAAGATTTTACAATTACCGTCTACTCAATAATAAATATGGAGGGGCAAAAGGAACTGGAAATATTAGCATCGAAGAATATATCATCGGATTATCATGGTTGGATTGAATTAAATGTGACGGGGGCACTTGAGAAATGGGTACACAACAAAAACACAAATAAAGGTTTATATTTGAGTGCACATGCGGTCGATAAACCAGATCATGAAGTAAAACTTGAAAATATTGGCCTAGTAAATACGAAGGGAGATGATGAATATCAACCGTTTATGGTCGGATTTTTTCATGGCCAACAAATAATCCAGTCACATCATTTGACGCGAACAAAACGTAGCACACAAGCATTAAAGAAAAAGAAAAAAACAGAACGTAATATGTTGGACGAATGGCGTCCCGAGTCGGTACGAAAAAGTTGTCAAATTCAAACATTGTACGTTAGTTTTCAGGATCTAAAGTGGCATGTAAGTATTTTGGTTAATATTTTTTCAAAACAAACCGCATTAAAGCGCCGCTTTTCTTTAAACATCGATGTAACATATACATACTATTATATGCTGGCTGGCTGATGGTGAAGGTCGCAAAAAATACAAAAAACAAATTTATTTACATATTTTTCACAGGAATGGATTATAGCGCCGAGCGGATTTCATGCTTACTACTGCAGTGGTGAATGTAATTTTCCTCTAAACGGCGTTACAAATCCAACGAATCATGCAATTGTGCAAACTTTGGTGCATCTAATGAGCCCAAATAAAGTTAGCTGAATGTAAATATATTTACTATCCTATACTCTCTATATGCTCCTCCTTTTCTAGGTACCAAAACCATGTTGCGCCCCTACAAAATTAGGCGCCATCTCAGTATTATATCATATCGACGAGACAATTGTTAATTTACAGAAATATCGAAATATGGTTGTAAAAACTTGTGGATGCCATTAATAATAATTAATTTAATCATAAATATTTTTTTTTTTTATTAAATAAAGTGAATGTTGTGTACATATAAAATACAAAACAAAACCGAATTATTTTTAATTTCAAAGAGTTGGGCCTCTAACAATTTTTTTTATTCTCTATATACCTGGAGCTTAAGAATTTAATATTTATATATTAACATCATTTATCACTGTAAATATTTTTATTCATCTGCTTGCTATAAATACATATACATACATACAATATACAAAATCGGTTATGGGTTTATGAATTATGACCACGTTTTATAACATAAAAGTCGCAAAAAAAAATATTTCACAGGAATGGATTATAGCGCCGAGCGGATTCCATGCATATTATTGCAGTGGTGAATGCCACTTTCCATTGAATGGTGTATCAAATCCGACAAATCATGCCATTATACAAACTCTAGTCCATTTAACGAGCCCAAATAAAGTAAGTACCTGCGGTTTAAATATATTTTGTAGATTTTTATAACCAAAAAAAAAAAAATTGTTTGTGTAATTTTAGGTACCAAAACCATGTTGTGCCCCAACAAAACTTGGTGCCATATCCGTTTTATATTTTTTGGATGAAGCGAATATTAATTTAAAAAAATATAAAAATATGGTTGTTAAAAGTTGCGGTTGTCAATAATAAATAAATATCTAAATAAAAATGTTGTTATGTTTAAAAATAAAGCAAAAATAATTAACACTAATATTCTTAACTAATAAAGATTATATCAGGAAATTTCAAGAATATCGGGCGACTAATAGAAAAGTTCCAACCTCTGAAAATTTTCTCACTAAAATTCAAGCTTGGTTTTGGCTTGCCAGAGCATGAAGAAGTAACCCGGATAATCAACGAAAAATACCGAACGTCGCTTGTTTGTCAAATAATTATAAAAGCTGGATAAAAAAAAATGCCTGATGCTTTTTAACACCCTTTCGTATGGTACTGTGTCAAAGAACACAACATCAACCATTACTGGATTTTTGTATTCAGTTTCAGTTCACAATCCCAATCAGGAAAGACACTCGCATATCTTTCTCGCAAAAAGTCATAAATAGAAGTTAGCCGCAGAAATGTTCACCGAAAAGGCTTTTTTCCAAAATATGTGTCTCGGCTAAAATTTAGTAGGTCAAATCTCTATTTCTATGTATCTCGCTTTGACCTCAGAGATATCTTCCTGAAATGGCATATGGTACTCCATGTTTTAACCACTAAACAATTTGAGATACGAGCCTCATTAAGCAATCACGGGAGTTAAGGCTGGAAATTAACCATAATGTTTAACCCTTCACGATCGAGAGTATTTTTTGTATTACACGCCCATAAGACAACAGGAAATTAGATGAAAGATTGGTTTTGTTCATTCTTATCCTAACTTTGTAGTAAAGTTATCAAAGGTTATTGAAATTACTAAGTCAGCTTATTTGACAGAATAACACCACCAAATTTTTGAGTGAAACGTTTTTTTGTGCTCTTCTCAAATTGCCATGATAATGTAACCTTGATAAATAATTCAAGGTCATCAAAAATAATTTTGTGTTCTCCCCCTAAAACCAACTTACCCGTAACTAAAATTCAAAGTCAAATGAAATTTTAATGTATTGTCTCCATTTAGTTCTAGAATTTGTGATCTATCTTTACCCCATGCCACCACCAAGTTACGTTCTTGTTATCAATCAGGGTTATCATAGCTGGGTGCAAATATTTTTCACATTTAGCTCACATTTAAATTAAGTTTTTTCCATGCGTTATTGGATTGTATAGTTTCGAGATAATTGGTTAAGGTTAGTGATTATCATAAAAAATATAAACTAAACTAGCTGTACCCTGTGCGCGTTGCTGCGCTACCAACTAAAATAAATTTGAAGGAAAGACATAAAAAATATAAACTAAACTAGCTGTACCCTGTGCGCGTTGCTGCGCTACCAACTAAAATAAATTTGAAGGAAAGACATTATACAAATATTCAATTCATTTTGAGTCATTTTATTGATTTTGTTCATTTCGAAAAAATTGTGACATTGCAGCGTTTCGTTTCAATTCGATATTTATTAAAGTGCTGTGGGATACACAATATTTCTTGTTTTTCCATCTGGTGCGTAAACGAATAAATCAGAAGGTTTACCGACGCGTGAGCAGGCCACATAGAGCTGCCCATGTGAGAAGCATGGATTCTCCAAATTTAATCCACACACTTGCAACGATTGTCCTTGTACTTTGTTGATAGTTATTGCGAAAGCGAGTCGCACCGGAAACTGCAAACATTTTAATTCGAATGGCATATCTGTTGGGATCATTGGGATACGTGGCAACAGTACGTCTTCACCTTTGAATTTTCCAGTCAAAATTGTTGCCTCGATAACATTGTTCATCATTTTCTTGACTGAGAGTCTGGTTCCGTTGCAAAGTCGTGGTGGATTTAGGTTTCGAAGAAGAATGATGGGTACGCCAATTTTCAATGAAAGAACGTGCGGTGGTATGTCTGGCAAATCAAGCGAATTCAGGAATTCAGTTGGATAGTTGACAACTTCGTCTTGATTTACCACAGTATCGATGGACTTATATATGTTGACGTTTCGCCGGGTATTCCATTCTGAATAGTGAAGTTGATGTTTTTGACCGCTAATATAGCACACGTACTGAGCCACTGATGATTTTTGTAGTTCTGTGCAATGTTTGGGAAAACTTTTTGCACCAATTCGTATATGCTTTCTGTGATCTTACAGAAGATTGCTGGCAAGGTGATACATTGCGTAGATTCATCAATTTGCATTCGCCCATTTCCAATATCCATTAATTATTTTGCAAAATTTCCAGCCGATGCATCCCGTTGTAGTTGTACACGCATGTTGGTTTTCAAAGTCAATTTCTGTAAATGACGCCATAAAACTGATGATTTGAGACATGCATTAAGTTCATCAGCGGGTGTTGAACGTGGTATAACCGGCAGTGTTTGTCGAAAATCACCAGACAATAAAATGAGTGCGCAACCGAAGATCCGTGCGTTTCATCAAGCGCTTCCAATGCTTCCTTGTGAGACTTTGTACATTCGTCCCATATGATAATTTGACATGTTTGGAATACTTTGCCCATTCCAGAATTTTTGCTGATGTTTCATGTTGGTGCCTCAGTGTTTTGTAAATTCAACGGCAGTTTCAATGCTGAATGCGATGTTCGGCCACCATTCAAAAGAGTTGCCGCAATTCCATATGATGCAATGGCCAGTGCAATATTATTTTATGATCGTATGGTTGCCAAAATGAGTGAAAGAAGAAAAGTCTTGCCTGTACCACCGGGCGCATCTATGAAAAACAGTACACCGCTTTGTTCTGTGATTGCACGCATAATTCTGTCATATGCAATGCATCCAATCTGGAACCAACTGCGGAAGATTTGTCTGAACAAATGTCCCCAGTTCGTTAGAATCAAAGTGTGTTTCTCGTTGCAAATCACGATCGAAAAGGTCGTTCGATGGTCGGTTCGGAGCAGGCATTCCCAGTTGCACCAGTGCCTTGTTAGCGATTGCCAAACAAAATATCTTCAATCAAAATCAATGCCTCATTATGCTCGTTTGGTGACGCTCGTTGCGCAGCGCGCAAACGATGTAGAATATCTTCACTCATGTATTCCTGTATTTTTCCCAAAGATCTTTTGGATTAGATGGGAAGCAAGTTGTCAATATTATGGCAAATAACGTGCGTATTTGCTGTGGTCGAGCAGTATTCGATCCAGTCGGTCCACGTACATTGATTAACAGCAATCGCAGATAGAAGCATTCTGTATTGTTCGGGTGAACAGTGTACAGACGACCCAATGCGTCACTGGAATACAAATTGGGATGTCCTTCAACTGCTTTACCTTGTTTGCGACGTTGAAAATTTTTAGAATTTCGGTACCTCAGAATAAAGTAGAGTCTTTGCAAAAATATCATCTTGGCACAATGAGTAAAATGCAGTTAAAGTTGGATGTCGTTCATGGATTTGAAATGATAAGATGCGCCATACTGCTTCATTGCTGCTAATGTAGCGTCTAAGTTGGTATTGGTTGATTTCATCGAGCGGTGCGGCCACATTCCCTACTCCGAAGACTGCCATTTCGCTTCCTTTGTTGACATATTTGCAAATGTATTTGATCGACTTCACTGAATTGCAATACTCAACATTAATGTGTGCTTTGAAGGCCTTTGAGAGCAACGGTGAATATGGCACAACCCAACGATTAACGACTTCGACATCAACGTTTCGTACTTTCAGAACGATGGATTTGCCGCCATCCTCAACTGATCGTCGACGATACAGTGAGTATCCGTCATTGCCAGTGATGGTATCAGAAACCAAGTTTTTTGGGTATCATTTCGTGCATTTCCATGCCTGGTGAATTGTTGTTAAATGCGCCACATCGACCATGAATCATATTTTTGGTAACGCCGTCGAATAAGTCTGGATCAATGTCCTTATCTGATTTGGTCAATTTGATCTGGCGTAATTTTGTTGATTAACCAAACCAAAATATGTGCATGTGGCAATCCCCTTTTCTGCCATTCAATGGAATATATCCAGCAGCGTGTCTCTCCAAAAACGTGATGCTTGATAATAAAATCCATCAAAGATTTAAATTTTTGTTTAAATACGCGTGCGGTAATGTTGGATTGCATGTAAATGTGATGAACAAATCTGGACGACCATATGCGTGAACGTATATCATCGCATCTTGTGCGTATTCATGCATGTGCCGTGGACTCCCCGTGAATGTAGACGGTAATATGACCATTCTTCCTAATTCGTTTGGATTCACGTTACCATCATTAACGATTGCGTCTCGTAAATGGATGTACTCTTCAGAACGCAACTCGATTTGATTCAATCGAATATATAGGAGTCGTTTGGTTTCAATCTTCGCATACATGTCGACGATGTATTGATGGAACAATTGTCGACATTTCAGAATGTGGTTCTCAGCGTCTTGATGAATCATCAATCGTTTCCTCGTCTGTTTGTGGATTTCTCATTTTGATGTTGAAATGATATCCATCTTCCCCTCGCCAAAACAGAATCGAATATACTGTAATCCGTCGTATGAGCGATAAGTATCGGAGACTCGCTGAACGTCACCACTTCTGCGATGAAGAATTATGTCGCGCGATTCGAATTCTTCGCCAACTATCACGATCACCACTTCATCGATTGTTAGTGCATTGAACTGTCTTTCGTGTTGGCCAACGGGAATGGCGGTTTTAAACAACTGAACTAATTCATTGTGTTGATCGAAAAGGGCTTGTAACGCAGCCACGATTTCTCGTCTAGTGCCCGCATTATAATGACATCGTTGTTCAATTTGGTCATCACTGTTTGCCATGAAATAAATTTGAAGAAACTTTTGATCTGCGTCCGGCAATGGTATAGAAGCGATCCGGCACGATAATAAATTTGCCCTTGGCACGATGTTCGTTGCACCGAACGATGTCATTTGAAAACATGAATTGTATTTGCGGATATTTTCCAAGAAATGTTTCGACTCACGTGTAACACCTGATAGCAACGTTGATAGTGGTTCAGGTGGTGGATGTAATTCTGGCAGTTTAACTTTTCCATTGGCGCAGCACATTCCTGGCGTTTCGTTCTTAAATTTGAGGGTGCTACAATACATGCAAATTTTATCCATTTTTCTAATGACGACACTTGGATGAAGACTGTAATCATTATTACTGTCATAATGGAACGCACCAAGATTTAAATCAGCGTACGGTGTTCGTCTTGATCGAGCGGTGCTTATTCGAATATTTTGCAGCCTTCTTTCCCGTTGTTCAGTTGTCTCAGACGAACGGGCCTGAGTAGTACGTATTCGATCAGTTTCTAACCTCACTTCTCGTTGTTCAGATGATTCAGACGAACGGGTCTCAGCGGCATGTACTCGAAGATTTTCCAGCCTTAATGCTCGTTGATCGTCTGATTCTGAGGCTCGTAATGCTCTTTTCTTCCGTGCTTGAGGTGTAGATCGGCCAATTGCTTGTCGCTTTGGAGGCATAATTGTACGGGAACCACGTGAAAAATGCGTTTGAATTTATATTAGATGTAAATCAGCAATCCGAATCTCACAATGTATCCAATCCAATTGAACCGGCTGTTCACACACGGATGGAAATGTTAATAAATGTTAAAATCAGCATTCGAGAATTGTTGAAATCGATTTGCATGAACTGTCACGGCAATATATGAAATTCATTGGAATGACAGTGGCGCCATCTGTTTATTTATCTAAATTAATTTAATTCACAATGAAATGCACAAAACTATTCGAAAAACGCTCCCAAGTATAAAAATACGCACAATATTGTCTGTTCAATGTGACCAAATCTGAGTACCGATGGATAAACCGTCGATACCAGTCGGACAGTCCCAAAAAAACTCCATAGTTTCCGAATAGTCTTTGGAATGGGAAAAGATGAAATAGCCGAAATTTTAGATGTGTCCACATTTAGTACTCCATCACCCACAATGTACCTCAGATATTTAATTTCTTTCAGGAAAAATTTATTTTTATGCAAGTTTATGGTTAAACCGGCTCTTTTCAATAATTCGCCTACTTTGCGGAGCAGAGCAAGATGTTCCTCGAATGTCTCGAACGGTATTAATAGGTCATCGATAAACGAAAACCTGAGTGTGTAGTTCGTGAGGTATCACCCGATGCATCAGCCGACACCTAGTTTGAGGGGCATTGCAGAGTCCGAAAGGCTTAAGGGGCATCCAGGGATAGTGAAAGCTGTCTTATCCCTCGACCTCTCGTCCAACAAAATTTGCCAGAAGGCGTCTTTCAGCATAGACACAGCATATAGTAACGCTGCTTGATGGGTTTCGCATCACCAACATCAATCTCGTATTTTAGTAGATGTGTTCGACCCAAACCAAGCAAAACGGAAGAAGGAAATAGTTGCTTTACTGCTTTAGTTTGAGGTTAGGAGCTAGATGTAAAATAATGAATTTGGTTTGACCAGCAAATGTAACCGGGACTTTCACATGGCCTAATATTTGTAGGATCTTGGCACCACACATTGGCACCACTATGCGTTTAGATCTTATTTTTGGAAATTTACTTTTGGTTTCGGAATATTTTGATAAGCTATAATTATCATTTATAATTATTTACGAATTGAAAGAGACGCTCCGTTTCTGTTCTGTGTTGTGTATGTTGCTGGAATATTGGGGGTAACCATCTTCGGGACGTTCACCCCCTCTTGCCCGTTTCCCCAAATGGTACAACAATTAGAATAATATATTTTCAAAACCTCTAGAGTGCCATAGCCAAAACAAAAAGTGTTCAATATTCGCTTATTGCAGAATTTAAAGTACAACCAACAATGCTTCATCATTTGTAAATTAGTTCTAAGACATCTGATTAATAGCCATATTATTATGATTATCCCGATAGAATATGGGCTCTTGATAATTAGGAATTACGTTAACCGGGTACGGCAATGCGGAAATAGCGTGGATCTTGGGTAACGAATTGTATGAGATTAGAATTCAGATCTTGTGTGACTTGAACTTCATGAACGTATTTGCGTGATTCACACATAGTTTCTAGAACCATACGATTTTGGGTCCAAGCATCCTCTTACGCAATGCATTGTTCTACCAGTTGATTTGGTGAAGTGAACCTCGTAACTGCCAGTCGGTCTTGCAATCCTGGTCGCATATTCTGAGTAAGTACAAATATTAGTTCCAAATCTGCTGATCTATAAGCTGTTGCAAATGAATGCAATTTGTCATTGCTTGATGCTCAACCATATATGAATTTTTTCACTGGGGTTCCGGTTGGTGTGCCATCGAATGAAATGGGCCACTATGTAAGATCTCGTCGTAAAGGGTGAAATGATTGTGTTTTATATAGATTTTGATTAGGCACAAAATAATTAAAAGCATTTACAGGTTTTGTTTGATTCCTCGCGGGCAATTTTCTGGAAGAGACGTTTGCAGCTGGTCTATCGTTAGTTTCATTTACTAATTTGGATGAACGCTTAGATGATGATTTATGGTTCACAACATGCCGACGTTCGTCTGTTCTACTGTGAGAGGGAACTGATTCGTTTGGCATAGTGTGGGTATCAGGTGGTTTGTTACCAAAACAGAGGCCGAACGACCACAGATTATTATTTTTGCTGTGAATCAGTTTTTTCTTGATGATACCTCGGGGGGATGCAGTTGGGACATCATAGATTTGTTCCATTTGATGAACAATTTAAATTTGTAGTTTATAAATTTACATAAAAAATAGAGATAATTTTACAGAAAGAATAAAAGACGTCCAATTGGCGTGAAAGTCACAGAACAGAATTAATGCGGTCATCGATGCTGAAGGAAGATGGAAGGACGCCTCTGCGACAAACCCGGCAACGACTCCCCGGAACAGAAACGCGAACGGCACGACAGGAAGGAAATGCAGTAAATCGCCCCTCCACAGAACCCTCCTCCACTATCATCCTACCACCACCCGAGGAATTACTCAATCATGGGGCAATCAAAACACCAAAAATAAACAACGAAAATATCGCAAATCATAGCAAAATAAGACCAAGTGAAGTCCAAAACGGTATACAACAGTAACCATCGAACCAGAATCTAACGGAAATTAATCAGGCTAACAGAAAAAGAGAAAACAAACTACAATCTAATGAAATTTTACCAGAAAACCGAAGAATAAGCAAGAAATGGAACGTTATAACCGATACAAAACAAATTTTAATTTTAAATTAAATGTTAACAACTAAAATTTTGGCAATCATTAAACAAACAAAAAAAATATTTTTTTATTTTAATTTAGGAGAAGAAACGCTCGTTATCGGTTTGTCTTTCTTAGAGAGAACAAAACACAATACCTTTTCAGAATCTTTCCTGGACGATTCTATCTTTGTGATGAGTTGCTCCCTACGACGCAGGTTCTCCCTCGCTCCGACCCCGAACCACTTGATTATCAAAGTCTGCTGCCACAAAACTCTCTTGATCACCAAACACAACAACAAACCGCTTGATTAGCAGGTTTCTATATGCACACCATATGCAATAACGTGTGTCCAAATCATATGGTTTGTTGAAGCATCACCAATAACGGACACACCGCAATGCTCAAACCGTTATCAACGCTTTTCACAACACTAATAAAATATTTAAACAACAAAATGTATTTACTATAAATTCGACACAATGTGATCTATATTCCTCCGTTATTTTTGATATTTACACAACACTCAAAAAAATATTCAGAAAATGTTAGAAATAAATCGTAATCACAAACAAACTAGCACTAATACACGATATGTTTACATAACGGACCTCAAACATTGACCATCCTGCATCACTCTCCAAATGAGTCCAAACTTGACTGCCTTTTCCAACAAAAAAAATCTCCGGCATAAAGAAAAGACATCGGCGGACGCGAACATGACGTTATCGTGTCTTGTTCTTGTAGTCACACATACAACATTATCCTATCACGTCATCACATCACACTGATTGGGACACGTGATACATTTGCCGTATTTCCCCTTCCAAGAACATTGAAAGAAGAGAAAGAAAAATGTATCATTCAATAAAGTACAGTAAGTAAGTAAAAAAAACACGACGACAGAGATATCCACCTGGATCAATTCAAAACACAAAAGCAATTGCGATGATGGTTACGGAAACGGGGAGGCGTAACAACGTTTAATGATGCCGTTGCTTAAGCGTAAGTTTCCAAAGGAAGGCATCACAAAGTTTCGACTGTGTAGTTGCTGCTGTACGAACTTATTTATGGGCAAAGGATTAGATATCCGCCGATTTGCCACCCCTATAGATGCGATAACTGATGAGAGGCTTGTATTTCCGTGACTACCATTTACGCAACTACATCGACTGGTGACACAAGGGACACGCACTGGCAGGCATGATGAACCAAGTACAAGCACTGGCAGGCATGATTGAAGGATTGGAAACCGAAAAAGTGTCGGAATTTGAGGTGTTGCTCACTAGGCAACGAGGACCATTGCCTCAGGCAATCAGGCAGAACCTGATAATAATCCGCCAGCTGGGAAAGTCCATCCTATCCTTAACCAAGAGAGCCAACGAGATACGATATCCGCATTTGCTGCAAACTTCACCGTCTCAATAATTACTACAAAGATATCGACGACGTTAGCGTGCAAAACAGATTAGAAAACACAAGCAGAAACACATTCCGTTTAGAAAATACTGTGTCACGGATTACTTCCTCAGAATTGAATTTCAACATCGCGGCATTCCATAAGCCCATGTTTTGCTGTGGCTTGAAAACGATCCCCAAGAGAATATCGACGAGGATGTGCCGCTGACAGTCCAACTACTTACGAATTTGTACTCGTTAAGCCGGAACTACATCGGCGACAACAAGATCATTAATCAGATCCATCGGCATATCTTTGCGTGCACCAAACGACGCGGGAACACTTGTCACTTCAATATACCATTCTGGCCGGTGAAGTTTAAATTTACGCTACGAATTCCTGTCTGACAACAAAATAAATTATGCCCAGTAATTTAAAATGCAAACAAGAATTGCTGCGGATTGGGACTGCTATAAAGAAGTTCTCAGAACATTCAAATATGAAATAATAAGTACCAAAATAAGTGTCTGGAGGTACTGTGGTAAAATACAGGAGTCCTCGGAGGCTGCGAGGCTACGGGAAGTACTGGCTTCAATTCCTTTAATCCCGAATCATCTCCAGTGACCGGATCGTTCTTGGACCACAACTAGTGCTGAATCTTTGGAGTTACTACTGATACCCTACTTTCAGGAGTGCTCCAAACTGGCGCCTGAAATGCCAAATAATGTTATGAGTTCAGGCGTTAAAAATCGAATAATAAGCAGGAGGAAGTTAGTGTAGGCAATTAACAGCTTTAAGCCATATAAAAGTCAGCTGGACCTGATGGCATCATTCCCGTGTATATTCAGCAAGCCATTGACTTGTCTCTAGCCTCGGAAGTTATCTTCAGAGGCATTCTGGAACTTGGTCACATTTCTAGGAAATGGACTGAGGTTAACGTAATATTTATATCTAAGGCGGGAAAAAGCTTTCATTGCTATCCACTAGAAAGACAAATAGAAGTTCACATTAGAGGCTCGATTATAGAGCAGAAACCGCTCTACACTCACTGTTTTGTTCTATTGAGAAATCCTTATAATTTAAGGAATACTCCTTGGTAACCTCTCTGGATATAAAAGGTGCATTTAGCAACGTTAAACCGCTGGCAATAACTCGGGCTTAGTTGAGTCTGGGTTTGGATGAATCGCTCGTTGGCTGGATAGATCAGATGCTAAGACGCAGGATCGTGAAGTCTAAGCTGGACGGGTCCTCCATTAGCCGATTTGTAGGTTTTGGTAAGGTGGCTTCTTCTTTGGAACTTGATCAAAAATGACCTGTTACTGAAACTGGAGGGGCAAGGTTTTAGGGTGGTTGCTTATGCGGATAACGTTGTTATTGGTTTATTTGGTAAGTATCCTTGCACTTTAAGAAAGCACATGCAAAGCATTCTGGGCACTCAAATGGCAACGAGCACAGCCATAAGGCTCAAATCCATTTCTATGTGGACCTGTAGTAATACAGAACACTCATCTATTTTGTTTAACAGAGACATTCCTGGTACCACCGATTACATGATTCCATGACCATCTTTTGAGGACAGGTTTCGTACCGATATTCCCTCCAGAGAGGACTGGCTGAGTGAAGAGGGTTCAAAAATGGTTGGTAGGGTTGGTTGTGGTGTTTTTTGTGGGAAACTAAATGTGAACCTCTCATTTCGTCTCACCGACTATTGCAGCGTTTTTCAGGCTGAATTAATTGCGATAATGGAGGCCGCTATTAAAACGCTACGAGCTTATTTCCTTACGTCGAAGGTAGCCCAGACCTGTCTCTCATCTTTTAACGATATGGCAGATCAGTTCAACATCCACGTAACGTGGGTGCTGAGGCACTTCTGTGTTGCGGGGAACTGAAAAGGCAGATGAACTCGCTCGGCAGGGTATAAATTGCCTCACTTTATCAAGTAAGGTAAATGTTGAAATTCCGCTCGCTACATCCAAACTTTTACTTCAGGTGAGCAGCGAACTATAGATTATCCTTATCTAACTCATGCTTCATAACTAGGCAGATTTGGCCAAAACTAGATCAGGCAAGAACTGGACAGCTGTTAACACATCATGGTCGTGGGGGTTAAGCTTCGAAAATGTATACTTCTTTGGCTAGCTTAAAAGAAGTCTAACAATAGACAGAAATTAGGACAAAAAAGTATTACGCTCACGCCTAGTAAAGAATAACAGAGCATTCACAATGCAAAAAGTTTTTAAATTTTACTTCCAGGTTTGTATGAATTTTCAACATAACAAACAAAAATTTTTGCTCGTTATGTTGGGAAATTCATACAAACCTGTAAGTCAAAAATTATTTCATTGTGAATGCACAGTAATATAGCTAAACGTAGTCAAGTCACGTAGGTATGTATATGACTGATAATTATTACGCCAATAAAGTACCATATACCAAACCGAAACAATTTTAATTTAAAATTCACTTACGTGACAACGGTCGCATAAATAAAAAATATATAAATCTAGTACAATTTTGTGCTATAAAAAAATATTTAAATCAGACAACACCACGAAAAAAAAAACTCAACTATAATATTCTACCATAATACCAAATCAAATAAAAATTTTCTTTTTTTTTTGGCTCAAAGCTGCCATGTTTTTTTTTGTGTCGCGATTTTATTTTTTAAAATAAAAAATAAAATAGAAAAAAAACCTAAAAAAAAGTTCATTACAACTTGAAACTGTTAAATAAATATCGCGGGATCTTTATTTTAGTTTTTAATTTCAAAACAACCACCCCGTTTATTCAAATCAAATAAAATATAAAAAAATAAAAAAGTGAACCTCAACAAAATCATAACTACTCAAAGGTAAAAGAAAAAAAAAAATTTTTTTTTTCAACTGTGTTATTTACACACATATTATAGTGTGAGTGAGTGAATTATGGTGACGATGATGGCGCAATCGATGCACATCAAATTTTATTATTAAATAATTAATTAAAAGCCTTTAAATTTGTGTTTTTCCGATAAATATATTTTCAAATCATTTTTATGTAGACATAAAAGAAAATGGTAAATATTAGAAAAATTATCTGTTGTGTGTTGTTTTTTTTTTATTTTTTTTTGTGGTGAATTTTCTTGTTTTCTTTGATTTTGGATGTATGTTTATAATACAGTGAGTGAGGTAGTAGTAAAGTGTAAAGAGACGGCAAGGTTATTGTACGAGACAGTTTTTCTTGTGCGCGCTCTTTATTGTGCTTTAAAAAAATGTAAATAAAAAATCCCAAAATAATGATGGGAAAACAAAGATTCTTACAAATTTTGTTTTCTCCCCGAAAATTATATTGAAGCGAAAAATAATGTCTGGGGTTTTTGTTAGATTGTTTGAGTGTATTGACTTCTTAATTATTTGTTTAACGTTTTTATTTTCATTTTTTATGCGTGTTGTTTCATTTTCGCTTGTGTTGTGCATCCCATACGTTTGAGAGAGACGGCATTTAAATAATGTACCATAACAATTTTTACAATGCGAAATTCCAGGGGTTGTTAAACTTTGATAGTATGTACTAGTAAATGCGGGATTATTGTAGTTTTCAAATAAGTTAATTAGATTAGTAACTAAAATGATTCAGATCACTGTTTTGGTTATGTTAAGGCTATTATCATGTTTTTGTTTTTGGCTTGTGATATTTATATTCTTTGTGAGATAACCACTGCCAACATTTTGCTTCCATTTCTATGAAAAATTAAAAATTTGCACCAAATGAGATGGCTAAAATCTCTAATAAACAAGCCCACCGCAAAATCCATCCCTTGATATTTTCAATTTGGCTTTCCTTTGACGGTAAATTATCGGCTTCATTCTCCTGCACCTAGCAAAACAAACCGTTGCTATTACATACTAAATTCGCTAAATATACCATTCTTATTTGAATTTAATCGGATTCGCTCGTTTCTTATTTAAATCAAATACGAATCTCGAATTCTTATCTTATTCATGTTTTAAAAATTGTCCTAAATTTGATTTTAAGGACTCCCAAGCCAAATGATTGTTCAATTATTATCTTAGGTTTATCTGCACCTAGATTCTGACAAATGTCATTGTTTTGTGACATCATTTTAAAATTGTCTATATACGTGGGGGTACTATAAAGCAATTTAAGGGGAGATTTTGATGAATTAACTGTATAAATTTAATGATGGTCATCATCATTTTGCTTGCAATGTGGCGTCGAGAATGGAACAAATTATTGCGTTGGAGTGTATTCTCATTGAATTACAGTATGGCTTCCCATTGTTTTCCTCTATTCCAAGCAAGCATTGTTCCATTCCATAAATCCAAGTCTGGTTATGCACTGATTTTAAGTCATTTCGGCCTATTAGTTTGTCTTTAATTTTTCTTAAGACTTTAGAAAAGATCGTCGACAGATTTATTAGAGATCATTATTGGCCGCTCTTCCCACTCAGTAACATGCAACATGCTTGTAGAGTTGGTAAATCATGTGAAACTGCTCTACACAAACTGGTCACTAAGGCCGAAAGGTTCCTCAATAATAGTTTCTTATGGATCCTTTCCTGGGTATTGCGGGAGCTTTTGGTAGTACTTCGTTTGTTACGATACTAAAGTCTCGCATTGTAGAGGCTGAGCTGGATGACTGCTTGCTACTTATAGTGGAGGCATATGGTGTATTGAAAAGAGCTTACGCGTCAATTCGTCTAACATTGATTTAATTGTCTTTACTAGGCGTAGAAATATTGACATTTTTTCTATTCTCTTTTTGGAAGAGCAATTACTAGATCCGACCATGTAAAACATCTTGGTGTCTTTTTGGGCAGTAAATTCTCATGAAATTATCACCTTTATTACAAAATTGAAAAAGCTGCTGCCATTTTGTCGAAAATCCGGGGCTTCAGCCTCAATATGTTAATATATTTATAACTCGTTGGTTTTAACAATGCTCTCATACACCTACATTGTTTGATGGTCAGTGGTTAAATTACAGACTTCTTTAATCGAACTTTATAGACTATAAAATATTGCTTGTCCATTATTGGAGCTATGACTTCTATCCTACTCTTTGATGTGGAGTCTATTTTGTGCCGCTCCAGTTGAACATCTTCATTCTAGGCATTGGTTGCTCTGCGGCTGATCGTTTGAGATGCTTTGGTACATTGAGTGTTTTAAGTGAAATTGTAGACTAATTATTAATAAATATTTTTAATATTGCCTAAGTTCAACTTCAAAAAAATTTTCTCGGTGGTTTCCATCGAGAGATTTATGGTCTTCGCAGCATTTTTTTAAAATTTTATCGGAGTCTCTTGCCTTTTTTTCTGATGGCTCTTGTTCTGAACTTGGTGCTGGATTTGGAACTTACTGCCCTCTGAATGATTTCAGATCGATTGGGGTAGTCCAAGTTCGCATCACACTGTCTTTCAGGCGGAATTAATAGTTTGACTCATATAGTGTTATTGAAGCTTTGAGTCTTGCTGTTAAGGCACCCTTATCTTTTAATAACGATAAGAAGCCTATAAAAAAACTTCGCTCACAAAGAGCTAAGATCGGAGATTTACTAAGTTTGCTTTATCTTTAAAAAGAGACCAGCTCAGAATACTGGTCGGAATTCTCACTGACTCAAGATGATATATGTGATGACTGCCTAGTAGAGATGGACAGCTTTGTCTATCATATCGTATTCGCTTTGTATGTATGTAGTTGATCGGCTTTCGAAAGTGTTCATTTTCAATTGTTTAATTGCAGGGCTATCGATATAGGTAGGTCGTTTTCTCTACCTTGGTCTAAGCTGACCCAGTTTGCCAAGTTTGCACTGCGCACCCGCGTAGTTTCAGAAGGAACTTCTGTTAAAAAATGGTGTTTCGGTCAGAAAAAGTTTGACTGAAATGCCATTTACCTATTTGGACTTAACAACCTTCTTGAAAAGTATTTCAGTCACAAGTTTTTGAGCTGGAATACCTTTTGGTTGGTTTGTTTTATTTGACTGAAATGGCTTCATAAAACTAAACGTTGGCTGCGGGGGCCCAAAAGCAGTTCAGTCAAAAATTAAAAGGCAACGCATTCAAACTAGATCGTTTTAGAGAAAATGTACCTCGCACAAGAATTATGAACTATTCGTAGGTTGTTAAGGTTGTTTTCGAAGCTCCCGAAAAAATAGGAGCACAGTAGGTAATCTGAGGAATTATTAAAGTTTTCACTAGCCTAATTCTAATCTCTGGTGATGCAAATTTAGCCGCAATGCGAAGTCTACTAAGAATACGTTCGGAGAGCAAGACTGAGTCAAACAACAATTTAATATAAATGTCAGAGATTAATTATAGTTGGAATCTCGTCAGATTCAACAGCTGTCGAGTGAATTGATGATAAAGTTCTAACGACTGTCTCTTGATCAACATTTTGACAATAAGAAACATTATTATTAATACTATTAATTGGCATAAAACGACTAGCGGTTAGTTTTATAAAAACATAAGCAAAACATTCACTTGAACTAGACAAGGAGCTGGGCTTTTAATTTCTCCGAATGTGCAAGTGATGAAAGATTGGCGTTAAATACTTTTGAGAACGCAATAAAACTTTTCTGAAAGGCGCTAACAACATTGCAAAAAGTTTTTCCTATTAATGTGCCTCTTGACTTCCTGAGTTAGCCACTGGACGGATTTATTGCTCTTAATCTGAATACGTGTGAAAGAGGCAAATATATCTATGATAGTACATGGTGATTACGTTGAATAAAACATTTAAGCTTATAGCAAAGCTTATAAGCGATGTTTTGGAATATGCCAACTACAATGGAACTTGGCTATTCCTTAACCGATTGTGATGCAATTCGGCATGTCTGATGGAAGTGGGATTCAAAAATGATGTTTGGTAAAGTTCTGGAATATGGCAATCTAGGATGGAACTTGGTTACTACTTAACCGATTTTAGTTAAATTTGACATGCGCGATAGAAATAGGATTCTTAAATGATTTTTGTATGATATTCTGAAATATGAAATGCATGTCGAATTTCATCATAATCAGCTAAGGAGTAGCTTAGTTCAATCCTAGTTGGCTAAATTCCAGAACTTCGTTCAAAAATAATTTTAGAAATTTCTCTAAAATCGGTTAAGGAATAGCCAAGTTTCATCCTAGTTGGCCATATTCTAGAACTTATGAAATAAAATATGTATAAGAAACTTTCAAATAATAATAAACGTAACAGTGAGCTCCTTATAAGCATTGCTATGTTTTGGAGTCACGAAACGTACTTAAACCTAATAAATATATTAAATACAACATTTACAAAAACTTGAATTAAAATACATCGAGAAAAAAAACTAAAAACTAATAATAATGAACATAAAATAGCATTAAATAACTTATAATATAAACCATGGAAGAAAAACAATATATGGTGAACAAAAACAGAAAGATCAAAATAGTTAAATTATATAAATCAAAAATCAAGATCGGGCTTGAAAAGCAGCCAACATTTAAGGGATTTTAGAAAAGGTTTCCAGCTGCCCATGCTTCTAATATATTCAGGAATTTTCAGTATACACGAAAAACTTTCTAAAGTGCTTCTTTGTAGCAAATGCAACGTGACTTTGCCTGCGTTATACTTAACATCTAAATTTAAATATCGATTGCCATTCCGGTTATAAAAAATTCGAAGTATCTTAAAAATATACAAATGTCTTGAAAGGAAGTATCCTATTTGTTACAAATAAAGGATATGAAGGTACTGTTTTGCATTGGAAACACATAATTCTTGCGAAGTGTTTTTATTAGTTTTTCAAATGTTGCAGTATAGATACCACCCCAACATGAAATTCCATATTGTAAGATGGGAATCAACCACAAAATAATACAAACCCTTTATAAACGAAGAATTACAGATCCAGCAAATTAAATAAAATGCTCTTAGGGCAAGAAACAATTTTAGTTTTACGTAATCAACATGTTCTTTAAAATTTGATTTTGAATCTAACATTAGTCCAAGATGTTTATAAGTATAGACTTTGTCTATAGTGACAGGAACTTGTATTACAAAGAGATGAATGGTATACTATATTTAGACTAACATCATCCTTAAATTCAATATTAAATATCATATACCTAGACTTACTTCATCTAAAAATCATTTTATCCATCTCGCATGCTCAATTTCACTAAAATCGGTTAAGTGCCATCCTAGATGGCCATATTCCAGAACTTTATCCAAAAGTCATTTTAGAATCCCATTTTCAACGCACATGTTAAATTTCTTTGTAATCGGTTAAGGAATAGCCAAGTTCCATTCTAGTTGGCCATATTCCAGAACTTCATCTAAAAATCGTTTTATAATCCCATTTCCATCTCGCATGCCCAATTTTACTAAAATCGGTTAAGGAATAGCCAAGTTCCATTCTAGTTGGCCATATTCCAGAACTTTATCCAAAAGTCATTTTAGAATTCCATTTTCATCGTGCATACCAAATTTCACTAAAATCGGTTAAGAAATAGTTTAAGTTGGCTATTACTTGGCCATATTCCAAAAGTCTCGGCCAAGTTCCATCCTACTGGGCCATATTCCAGAACTTTATACAAAAATTATTTTAAAATCCTATTTCCAACCACATGTTAAATTCCTTTTTAATCTGTTAAGGAATAGCCTGCTAGTTCCATCCTAATTGGCCATATTCCAAAAATTCATCTAAAAATCATTTCAGGATTCACATTTCAATCTCTCCATTCCCTACTTCACATGTTTTCTTATAGAGGCCTTCCGTTTTCTATGGCATAATTGTTTTGCCCTCTCAGCGACGTTAATCCATTACATCTAGGAAGTTAGTTGTAGTAGTAAATGCAACTCTCGTCTCATTTTACGACCAAACTTCTTTCTCAGAGCGTAGTGTCAAAGATAGTGTTTCTAAATATTGGCCTCTTGTTAATCAAATACAGTATTCCTTCTACCGTGGTCTAAATCTCGCCTATATTTTTAAGACGTTAAACATGGTGTGCATGTTACTGTTTCAGTACCAAAAACGATTGCAAACATCTGATTTAAATGGATGATGAAATATTTTTTTATAGCTCTAATATCTGCTCTGCTCATTGTTTTTAAATAGAATTAACCATGTGCCAGAATGAGATAGACGTCTATTTATAGGTTTTTTTTTTTACTTTACTATAATTTTGTTTTTCTTTTTTGTGTTCTACTTTCTCCGTTATGCGATTTTTATTTTGTTTTTTTTTTTTTTGACATTACTGAAATAAAATTTTTCGTATAGTTTTCTCATTTCGTGTATACACGATGATTGTAGTAGTAGAGTGTGTTTAGTTTTTTAATTTTATTAATTTTTTAAACATTGATTTTTTTTATGAATTAACTGTCTGAGGTTGTGTGAAAAATCATGTGATAGTGTGTTGTAAGAAAAGAAACAAAAAAATGATTAAACAATGCAATTTTCGCGAAAACTCCTTTGTGTGTATGAATCATGAGATAAATTAAAATAAAATATTGGTGTTGTTACGGTAATTGTTTTTTTTATTTGTTTTATTGTAGTATTAGTACGTGTGTATTCATTTACATTTACAATATTTTTCTTTGTGAAACACAAATATTCATCCTTGACTATTTTTTTTTATTGATTATAGTAGTTTTTTTTGTTGTATACAATTTTTATTTTATTATTAAAAGAAAAAAACACCAAAGATGACATGTGTCACTTTAGTGTATTGTGATTTAAAAAACGTTTAAGAGAAAAAAAAATACTATAAACTAGATTTTTAAAATAGTTTTGTGATAATTAATATTATACCATAATTTTGAATATCTATTAGTTAATATAATATAGTTTTGTTTTTATTACGGTTTATATTATTTTCACTTTTTTTTTATAAAGAAATACGCGAAGAAAGAAAACAAAACGATTTTATAGTTTTGAGGAAGTTTTTTTTAGTTTGTTTTTATTTGTTAAAACGTTATATTTCTCTGTTTGTTTAATAATAAACCAAAAAAAAAACGGTATAATAACAAAACAAAAAGGCAAGTTAAGTTATTTTTATTGTTTGAAAACTATTTCATAAAACATAGTCGCGAAATCTATCGCGATAAAAAGTAGGTATGTATGTAAATAAAATAAAAAGTGCAACCAAATAGTTTTTTATTTGCTTGCATTTGACGATGTCTCGTTGAAAAAATTGCGTTGTTTCATTATTCGTTGCACTTACATAATATTACGTGTAGTTAGTTGTTGTGGGTTTTAGTTTATTTATTATGTGTAGTTATAATACATAAGAGCGATACGAATCACTAAATAAATAGTTTTTTATCTATTAGGTAGGCTATTAGTGACGCTGATGTAGTTTACGATTTATTGTGTCAAGTTCAAAGGGCATTTTATTTGTGTATATTGATTGATTGAATTCTAGTAAAAATCAACCTGATATATTATTATGACGTCAACCATGTGGTAAATTTAGCTTTTCTTGAATTTATCCGCGCATTTTCACTCTAAAATAAGCTGTGTGGATCTATTTTTATTTATTTACTATGCGATTTAATTTATTTGTGTTTTTATTAGTTATTTAGGTTTTAATCGCATTTATTGTTGTGTTTAGAAAATAGGTTTTGTGTGTCATCCGAATTTAGATCAGATTAAAATACGTTTAACTGGGTTGATTATATTTGTTTTGTGATGATTATTCCATATCGAATCTGTGTTTTTATTAAAAATTACTTGGAATTGAAAGATTTTAAATTCTGGAATCAATCGCAAATTGAATAATATTCGATGTAGTTCGGCTTAAATGTCATAATGTTCAATTACCTAAACTGATCACCTTTTTAAATTAAATAAGTTGAATGAAAGATGATGATGGATTAGATTATAATTTAGTTGTGATTGGCCTGGCCTCTAGGTCATCTCATTTTTTGTTTACTAATCTGTAACTTTATTGACATTTTTTGATTAATCTTTGCTTGGGAGGAATCAATTCTTTAAGTTTCGGATTAAATAATTTAAGTTCGCCTGGCTGCTCCTGGGGAGATTTAAACTTGAAAAACTTTGCTAGGAAAAAACTGCTGGAAATAGTGTTTCGTTAGTTTTTCTGGTGCTATTTGCCTAATCTCTAAAATGAAAAAGACCAGGAAATATTGTTTGGAAAAGTGCCAGCAAAATGACTAAAAAGAAAATCTGCTGACCAGAATTTTTATTGTTTATGGTAAATAAAATATTAGCATTGTTTTGTTTAAATTCAACTATTTTATCTACTTTTTTAGAATATTTGCTGAAAACGAAGCTTTTATAAAATATTTTAAAAAATGTACGTACAACATTGTTTGTTTTGTTTTGTTTAAAGGCCGATGTCGACCTTTATCACGTCTCTGTGAGACTTTTCAAACCATACTTAGAAGGTGTTGGTGAATGTTTTAGGTGACCAGCCCAACGAACGATTTTACACGCAACCGTTATTTATTTATTTACCAGCACTAACAAATAGCAAAGGTTACAATACTAATAGAATTAGAAGATCTCTCGAATTAGTAAAATCGAAAAGTACGCGCCACCGATTCATCAATTCTATAATTCGTACGATGAAAATCAATACTCAACATTAACATTATTAAGAAGGTTCAAAAGTTTAGAAGGACTGGCATCCGGAAGTTGATCTCGGAAGTCATGGAGGGCATTTTTTTAAATGTTTGCATGCTTTATGTCATTTGATTTGTATTTCCAAGGCCTACATTACTAAATTATAAACTAGTTTTTTACCTTATATTTTAACAAAATAGGAGTTTAATGCAAAACGCTTAATACCCCTATTATGGTTCTCACATCAAGTCAAGTCAAATCAAGTCACATTTGTATAGTATTTCTCTGTGAGGTGAGAATTATAATAGGGGTAATTATACCCCTAATAGATATTAAATTAATTACAAAATCCTCTTGTTATTCGGTCACCAGTTCACCAATTATTATGATATTACATAAGTGTCAAAACTCGCTATTTACAATTTTAAAAGGGTTTTAGAACCCCAACTAGGTTGCTTACAATCATCAAGTTGCTTTAAAAAGAGTACTGTGACATACATTGCCCGAACTTTTCAATAATTACAAATAAAAATTGAGCTTTGTTGTTAGGTCTGGCCACCATAACTTTTTTCAGTTTTACTAGAAATCATTTACAGATGTTATATCTGGAACTCCAGATTGACGAGTATGTCTCTTTATGAAACCAAGCATCTAGCCAGCCCTAGCTACAATTATTTCTATATGTTTAGTAAAACTTGGGTTATATGTAAACAAAACACCTAAATTTGTAGCAATAAAACGTCTGCACCATTCCGGATATTAGTGTATTAACAGGCACTTACAAAATGTAACAATATCATTAACAAACAGAAACAGAATAAATAACAGTGGACCTAGATGGCTACCATAAGGTCCACCAGATGAGACATTTGGGACAAATAAGATGATATCCATTTTTAAGACAGATATTCCTCTATAATTATCAACTAAATTTGTTGGCCCAGATTTAAATACTGGGAATACGCACCGGCACGAGGATTTCCAGCACTGCGCAAAAATACCTTCCCTCCTAAGGCTGTAATTAAATAAATGAGCTAGATGACTACCTAAGGCTTCGGAATTTGTTCCCCTGTCTTCAAGAAAAAATACCGTGAATATGATTATTGACCATGTTTTGCTCAGAGTACCAGAACGACTTTCTTCTCGAATGCCAAAAACATGATGAATTCGACTTGATACCAGATTCAATTTCTAACAAGTAATTACCATACATAAACTGTATAATCACCAAAGAGGTATTGGCAGCGTTAATGCAAAAATGGCTTACATCATTATAAAAAGTTAAAAAATTGAATACAATAAAAAATTAAAGATTACTAAACAACATCAATAGTTCTAACAATTAACACAAAACATTTTAAAACAACATTTAAAACAAAAGCCTAGCGATTCATTTTTTAAATTCATCTGGGGAAATATTAAAATCAAAAAAATCCGCTACTAATGCACGCTGTAGGGCCATGGAAGCTGTAGTTGCTACTTGGAGTCTGAATATGAAGAAGTTCCCGGGGGCGTAGGTTGCGTCGAGGATCATAAATATTAAAACGTGAAAGAATGTCAGAACAGTCTATTTTACCGCATGATTAATAATTTAAACGTAATTAACTAAAATGATTAAATGTCTAGGCATGCCGTAATTAAATTGTAGGACGCATTGTAAGAAACTATCTAAACACTTTACAATCAACGACACTTATATTAGTTTACGGAATTGAAACATGTATTCTTTTTTACTCTCAATGAATTATTTTGTATTTTAAAATGAATCACGGTAGTATCAAAATACAGTAACCGCTCTGTATAAGAAACATCTATAAAAGCAACATTCTATAAAAGCAACCTCTGTATAAGCAATTTTTTTCATTCCAAAAATTCCATATAAGCAACCAATGTTTTTTCGATTTTAACTTATTTTAATTTTCATTTAAAAAAGAGAATATCTATAATTAATATATCAGGTGTGCAAGTAGAAACTCTGTCTTTTTTTTTTGTCAAATTCCACTTTATAGAAAAGATACTTGTTACAAAGTCATTCTGTCTATGATCTTTTGTAATTTATCAGGTAGATGATGAATGCCTTCGCGACAGAAACTTGATGGTTTTGAAGCAAAATAGTCATCGAGCCATTTTCTTGAACCGCTCGACTTTCAAATATGATGGATTACATAATTATGATTAAGTTGGCTTTTTTACAAATTTGATTGAATAAGTGGTAATCAGAGTGAGCCAAGTCTGGAGAATACGCCGCATGTTGTACAACTTCCTAGCCTAAGGAGATGAGTTTGTGGATTGATTTTACTGTATGTGGACGAGCGTTTTCATGCAGCAATATCACCTTCCACCTCCCTTGGCCCGTAAACGGTATTTTTTCCTCCCGAGCATAACTGAATTTGATCAATTGAGCCTGATAACGTTCAGCTGTAACAGTTTGACCAGGTTTCGAAGCTCATAGTAAATACTCCTTTTCAATCCCACCAGACATACAGTAACACTTTCTTGGCATGAATATTCATTTTTCAACTGATGCTGAGACCTGGTCTGGATCAACCCATGTTTTTCTGCGTTTAGGATCGTCATACAAAACCAACTTCTCATCACTCGTAATGATTTTCTGCAAACTTTTTTTTTTACCGAGAAAGAAAATTCTTGCGGAAAACTATTCGGTCAGTTTATAGGGAACCTATTTTCCTCCCTTCTGTATCTTTCCCATTGCATGAAATCGAAGTGGTATTGCTTGCTGAGTAACTCCTAACTGTTCTGTAAGCTCTTTTTGAGTTTGGCACGGATTTTTATCCAGCCAAACTGTAAGTTCCTCGTCTTAAATTTGCTTACTCCACCTGGTCAAAATGGAGCATTTTTACTCTCTGTTGCTCTATTTTACATAAAAAAATTCCAAAATATGTTTTTCTTAATGACATTTTGCAGTTGCGCTAGCGCATGATTCTATTTGTTTTTTTATGACACATTCAGGGCGATTCCGATGCGTTCAAGTATGTTTTTAAAGCAACCTCTGCATTAGCAACTTTTTTTATTCCAAAATTTCTGTACAAGCAACCATGGTTTTATTTTTCATTTTAATTTTCATTCTTCCGTGAAAATGGAGAAGAAAGGCAGAGTATCAATGAAAACAAAATTATCAATTTTAAATGAACTCCAAGATGGCAAGACACCAACAGAGATCTGCAGAAGCTACAATATCAATAAGTCGACTTTAACGAGGATAAAAAATAATAAAGAAAACTTGGAAGAATTCGCCTCAAAAACGTATGTTAATCAAAAAAAAATCAAGCGAATGAAGCCATTAAAAATCCTGATCTTGATGATAAACTATATGCATGGTTTTTACTACGAAGAGAAGCAAACGAATTGGTTTCAAACGAGATGCTTAAAGTAAAAGCACTAGACTTAAAAAGGGCACTTAATGGACACGAAGAATTTTCAGCCAGTGATGGCTGGCTTAATAAATTCAAAAAACGCCACGGCATAAGAATTTTGACGGTTTCCGGTGAAAAACGTTCCTGCAATGCTGAGAGTGCTGCTACATTTACAAGCGATTTCAAAAGGATTATTCCGAAAATGGGTTTTTACCGGAACAGATCTACAATTGTGACGAAACCGGTCTGGTTTACAAAGGTTTGCACAAGAAAACAAATGCTACCGTTTTCGAGAAAACTGCTGTTGGACGGAAGACCATGAAGGAAAGGGTCATGCCTTGTGTAAATGAAACAGGAACGCATAAACTCGATTAGATGATGATTGGAAAATCAAAAAATCCTCGGTGTTTTAAAAATGTAAATTTACCACTGTATTACAAATATTCCAAAAATGCTTGGCAAACCTCTACGCTTTTTAAGGAGTGGTACAACGATTTGTTCATCCCTGAAGTTGTGCAGTAGAAGTGCAGTAAAAGCAATTTTATTGGTCGATAATGCCACCTGTCATGGGACAGCAAACACTTTTTCCGATGATGAAAACTTCAAGGTTATTTTTTTCCCACCCAACAATACACCCTTGTTGCAACCACTCGACCAAAATGTTATAAAATCCCTTAAGCAGCGGTATCAGAAGCACCTTCTGTCAACACTCGTGGCGTTATGTGTAAACGGCAATAACGACATGGTCTCAACTCTTAAAAATATTAATTTAAAAGACGGAGTTTTTGATAGTTGAAGCCTGGAATGAACTCCCACGATCCGTTGTCATGAGTTCATTTAAACATCTGTTTTCATCCCCCCTTCATATCCCCCTGGCTAGACTGTACAATTTGGTAATCGAAAATGATTTAACTGAGAACGAAATAATGGAATGGGCGACTAGTAGCAACGAGAGAAGCGTACTTTTTGAAATAGAAGATGAAATAGCAAATGACGAGAGCATGGCAAACGAAGAGGGTCATATGGAAGAAGAGAGCAGAATCAGCATTGATAATGTGATAGATTCCTTCAACGTCGCGGTGAATTATAAGCAAAACCATGCCGTTTTTTCGTTATAACCGCATCCTTCTAGTAAGCCGCGATTATGTAACGTATTTGTTCATCGAAGACAAGTTCTGAAGACTAATACCCCTATCATGGTTTTCACTCGTCTACTCACTCACCGTGATGTTTAAATTCGTGTGAGTTCAAATTTGGTATCATGGTTCTCGCCTATATTTTAGCGAGTGTGAGTATGCGGCGCCGCGCGTCGGTTATTTTTTGTTTTATTTTGTTGTGTTGGTAACATTGTATTATTTGAAGTTTTGACATTTATAATTGTTTTGATGAATGAGTGGACTACATAAAACCAAAAATAGTACAAAATTAAAATTATTTGAATTTGTTAATTGTTGTTTCCTGTGATTATCGGTATAATTCATTTGCAATTATGATTAGCAGTGTGGATTTATTCTTTCCTGATAATGAAGAAGAAGAAAATACAGTTAGTGTAGCACAGATCAGAAGAACGTTACGAAATAAAAGTGATCCATTTTCACTTCCAGATGGCAAGTATGTGGAAATAAATTTAAACCAAATACCTATACATATCTTCTAAAATATATGCTGTTATTTTAGATTTATTAGTATATTCAGGATAAACAAAGATTGTTTACGTTATTTATTAAACGAATTGGACGGTAAATTCAAACCAACAATACGGACATCCAGTATTCCCTCAATTTTAAAAATATGTGCGGCTCTACGATTTTTTAGTTCGGGGAGCTACCAGCAGAATGTTGGGGATGATTTTAGTATTGGTATGGCGCAATCTACAATTTCCGAAGCTATCACAGAAGTTGTGGGTTATTCTTTATCTGTGGCGAATGAAGCTGGAGGGAACAAAAATGTTTGAAAACTCACATACGCATTTTGTTGTTAATATGTAGAATAAAAATATTTTAAAATACGATTTTGTTTAAAAAAAATTCAAAATTGATTTTTATTCAATATTTAATTAGGAAATATTGGGCATATCCAGCGCAGATAGATCTCACTAAAAAAAAAGAGACCTTACAATTTCTATGCGCTGGATACAAATATCTCAGTAAAAAATGTAGATTAATCTCACTGTTTTAGTGAGATTAAAAATTCTTGTCTACATTTGAAAAAGATCTCATTTGTAGATCTAACTGCGCTGGATACGCCCATTAATTAAAATATTTTGCCTGTAAAAAAAAATTGTAGTGTTTTTATTTCCATTATTTCTGTATTCCTTATAAAAAATCGCACTAGTCACCGAGAAATATTAGGCGAGCAATTTTGACATTACTCTCACTCACTTTGCACTCACGGCGAGAACCATAATACCAAAATTTGATTACGGCGAGTTTGACTCACCAAGCGACGCAAATGTGAAAACCATGATAGGGGTTTTAGTGAGATATTCGCTATATATTGGAACAATTTGACCCTTTCGATTAATAAGCGACATAGAGAACTTCTCTGCAATGTTGATAAGCTTCGAAAGCACTATGAAACGGGTGCGGTAGAAATTGTTTAGTTTAAGCCTCACAAAATCTGTTAATCTTTTAACAATGATCCAGGAAGCGTTTAAATATTTTACTTATTTAACTACCAATAATATTTGTAATGTGAGTAAAATGTAATACTGACTAGTCAAAACGATGATGCCATCTAACATTACATCGTCTCGTGACCGTCACAATTAATATTCATGACTTCCTTGAATAATAAGCAAATCAATGAGCAAAAAAATCGATTTGGCTCATTTTCTTTTGTGTTCTCCACGAACTATTACAATATCTATATATGTCATCATAGTATTATTATTTTAAATGTGTGATGTAATTTTAGTTTTGTTTACACTACTATATGAATAGTCTGTGACATTGGCAATCATAGTTTTTTGTTATTTATTTAAAAAACAAAACCAGCAGTTTATATCTTATCTCTACTAGCCCAAAAGGAAGTGGAGGGTGGGACGCGACCATGTAAACAAAATACGAACAAAATAGAATATTCTTATTCCGTCTGGAAATTGTGTTTATAATTACTTATATACAATATTTCACAACAAGTAACACTTATTGCATTATGTATCTAAAATTAAACTCAAATATAAAACGTAAACGACCTTCCCCACTATAATTATTTCCCCGACAGAAGAGTACATTAAGCTTTTTTTGTGTGTTGTTAATTGCGCGACTACAGACAGTTCAATGTATTCTCGATATCACAAAGTTAATTAAATTAAAATTAATGATAATAGATAGACTGACTAATTTTGGTAATTTTGAATAATTTTTCGAATAGTTCAACACTCCTTGCGCGCATAGAGAATTCCCTGAATTTTTAATCATCCCTAATATACAAATAATTATTTTCGTTTTTCTTTTTATTTTGGAAATGGAACAAAGAATCATTGTATATGAAATAAAAAAAACTCCAAAGTTCAAAAAAACATTTAATTTGTTTGTTTTGTTGTACACACAATACAGAAAGGCGACTGACTTCTTGAATAACAAAAAAAAAAAATTTGAGTCACAAAAATTTCTACTTCTTCTTTCTGCAAGTCTGCACACACAGGCAAGATGTAATTAAGTAAAATTTGTTAGCTTAGCGTGTGAGATGAGAGGAGTGTGAAACTAGAAATAGGTCAACACAAGACTATTTATTATCAGTAGTTTTAGATACTAAACATTAATTAGAAATTATGATTAGAAAAATGGCGTCTAATTTTATTGATAAAATTTTAACAACTTTATTTATATTCATACACAAAAACTACTACTTATTTTTGACCTTCGATAATTATTTATTTTTTTAGCGACCTTGCTAATTTTAATAATCGCGTATTATTTATGTATGTATTGCGAATACAAACATATACACAAACAAATATTTAAATGTGTGCATATGGAAAATACGTAAACTTTCTTTTTAATCTCACTTGTTTATGACCTTAACGTAATTTTTCATGGAATATTCTAATTATATGCATTTTTCGTATTTTCAATATCAATTGTGTTTATGTGTACAGAGAGAAACGCGCATAACAAAACTATATGTACAATAATATACGAGGGTTGTTTGGAAAGTTCGAGATCTAAACAAATTCAATAGACTTGAAGAAAATCCTGATTTTGAAGCGAGCCTAATTTAATTATCAAGTATAACCGCAATGATTTGAACGATAAAAACTTTACGATTAAATATGGTTTGGATAATACGCGGAACTTTGCGCGATTTTTTATGCTATCTGATTTACTTTGGTCGACGGTCTAATATTGTAAAAATAAACTATTTAGTTGGACAGAATTACACCCCCTCCCCACACCAATATCAACAACTTTATTGTAATTATATAAAATACAGTTTTGAGGTTTCTGCGGTTTTCATGATAATTTTGACTATTATAAGAGACGTGTCTCTCTATATGGCTTGTGAGTTGATATAACAAATTTCCGTTTATATACTCGTGCGTATATATCCAAAAAGAAACAACAAGTTAGAAATTTAATGACCTTGCAAATCCAAAAACAAAAAAAAAATTGTATAGTAATGTTATGCGATTAGATGCGTTATCAAATCGTAATGTACATAGTATTGTTAAAAATTGTGAAAAGTAAAAGTATAATAACCGGGTTTGGTTAGTGATAGCGCATAATTCCGGGATGTTCTAAAAGATATGTCTTTTTCCTAATATTAAAGTTTAAAAATGGTTTATCGGTATCACATTAGTCAGCAATATCAATTTTAGTTAATTTTATAGGTTAAAAAACTCGTCTTCGATTCGGCTTTGGTATTAAACTAGACTATGTAGCACGTGACAGGTAGCAGATAAGAACATCACAAAAATACGAGTTTGAGATCTTTTATTCCGGGTTTGGCCGCCTCAATAATGCTTCTACAAATAGTTCCATTCATGATAAGAGAATACCAGACACGATGACCGAGTATGTACAAGTCCCTTTCAACGTCGTCCGTCTGTTTGGTGGTCCGATTTTGTGAACGAAAACGTCTTAACTTTGATAATTTTGTGAACTTGATGATGTCAACTTTATCGAGATCTTTTCTGATCTCGTGATTCATTCGCATTATGAACATGGATTGGTGCTGTTAGTGTCTAAGGGTGATAAAAGGACAAAAAATGTAAACTCCGTTTAATTTGATAGGTTAAAAGACTCGTCTTTGATTCGGCTTTGATCCGGCTTTGGTGTGAAACTACGTTCGCAAGTGACGTTTTTATCAAATTTAGAGATTCTCGTGTCTAGTTTGCAATTTTGAGTTGGCTTTGATATGAACTACTAACGGTCTAAACCCGCCTTTGACTCGGCTTTGATAAGAAATTTATATGGAAAGTAAAATTTCGACAACGGATTGGTTATCGCGAGTTGTAAAACGAGTAAGGCAATCAATTAAAAAATATATCCCTATACATGGGCATTGTATCTGGCTTTGGTCCGGCTTTCGTAGCAGATAATAAATAATCCAGAATATAAAAAAATAGAGCAAAAGAATTCCAATTAATAGAAAAATGACCTTGGAAATGTTGATTGCATGTATGTAAACTCCTTTATTAATGATTAAAAGTGGTGATTTGAAAACAGTTCTGTTAAATTAAAAAAACTCAACTTATACGGTGTCTTTTAGCCAGCGTTAATACTTAAAATTGTTAAATCTGTAGTATGCTGATAACTTTTGCCAGGTTTAGTTTATTTTTTAAATTAAAAACCTCGTCTTTGATACGGCTTTGATTTGGCTTTGGCAAGAAATATGTTGTTTTATCAACAAAAATCAGTGTAGAACTTAAATAAATCCGGCAATTAAAAAAATTTGGCTTATTATATTAGTTTAGTATTAGTCAATAGTTGTAAATATTTTTTTTCGAACGCAGCCAACCCATATTAACATCATTTCTACAAACTGTATAAATATTGATTCGGCGCGGTGCTTCCCAACATAAAATAAATTTTGGCATCAAAATCAATAGAGTTCTTCTATTTAACAAACACAGTTCTACCCTATCTGCAAAAGAAATCAATACAAAATATCATTCCGCCATTTACCACTGCTGCATTATCGTCGTGCCCATTTGTGTTTTTATTTTTTTATTTTATTGTGAGGATGAAGGGAAGAATATTTACGATTTTACAACTTTGTGATGTGTATAGAGAGTAGAAAAATGATTGTGTGCAATCTGTTTGCTCTGGCACATGCGCGTAATTTTTTTAATTTTTTTGTCCGTAATTCAAATGAAAATTTATGTCAACCATCCATCCTTATCCATTGTCGTCTGATTTTAACCTAAATTTATATTTTTTTTTCAATATTCATCACAATATTTTCCCGAATTCAACTGTTGCATGTATATGTATGTACATTGTACACGGATAGTTGAAAATAGTGAAATTCTGTAAAACAATTATGAGCGCACACACCTGATTACGATTGGAATTCCAAGGAATTCTGATTTTTATTTTTAGGTTTGTATAGAGATAACGAATATTTAAATCGAATGATTAATTTGTGGTGGAATTTTGTGTTGGTCGGACTTAGTTGTACTCGTAGATTCGAGTGTTTTGCATTTTATTGTGTGTTTGGAAGCTATTTCATAGAAATATAGAAAATTAGGAATTTCGGGTTTGTTGAGTCAAAAACTACAATTCTGAGAAATACTATTTTTCGATTTTGGTTTTCTCTTTACTAAAATATTCCAAATTGCATGACTAATGTGCGATTCGCTTTACGTGTAACCCGGAATGGAATGTATAGCACACACACAAAACTAACAGAAAAACTAAAATAAGATAATTGTTTTATTTATTTAAAAAATTAACAAACACAAATTTCACTTTTCACTTTTTTTCTAAATTTATTTTTATTTTTTTGTTATCTTTTCAGATTTATAATAATGGAAACATAAATAGTTTTTGATAAGTTATTTCATCAGATAATTTATAAATACAAGAAACCAAGCAAAACATCGTTTTCCCAAAGTAATCAACGAGCAACTCGATACACAAACCAATCATTAAATATGTTGGAACAAGATTAGCAATTCCAATACCCTCTCTCAATCAACAAAACATACACCATACACGCAACTCTTTAAGGCCCAACTCTATATTTATTATCATTACTGTTATTATTTTTTAAAAACGAGATACGATTTTTTTTGTTAAATTTTTTAAAAACTTAAAAAGTTTTATAAATATTAAATTGGCGGGATAATTTTAATAAATCACGCTCTACAATCAATTTTAAATTTTTTTTTTTTTTTTTTTCGAAACTCATTTAACTGAAGAAGTTTTGTTTTGTACAAAATGTTACAAATAAATCAAAATGATTTAAGTGTCTACTTTTTGGTGAAAAATGAATAAATGCGAAAGTTTATTAAAAAACCGCCAAGGTGGTTGCTACCGCCGTATTATTAGGCGTGTTACTTCTTATAATATTCTAACACCATCAGCAACAACAACAAATACAGCACCAACAACTATATCATTTGAATGACATTTTTATTAATCAAAAAGGTAAATAAATAATAATCTCAATCAAGAAAAGGGAAAAATTAATTTTCCATTAAATATTTGTTGTGTCAATTAGGCATGAAGTATCCCCAGCTTGTATCTGCTCGAGCCGTAAACGCTATATCTGATTGGTTAGTGTCACGTTTAGAAAGGCTTGGTGTTGATGCACCACTCGTTTATTCAAGACTTTTGTTATCATTACTTCATAAACCATTACAAATAAATGCATTAGATTTGGCTGATATACCAGTCCAATTAAAATTAAAAGGATCGGGTCGCAATAAAAATGCGTCGGGCGGTGTTGGACATCGACATTTAACACAAAACGAAGCAGAAACTTTAAAACGTTTTGCGGCTGTTGAAAGTTTAATGGATGTGACTGCTTCTGATCAACTTGTAAGTTTTCGTATTTTCTTAATATTGTAAAATCATAATTTAACCGTTTTTTTTTTTTTTGTTTGTTTGTTTTGTCTTCTTATTTATTACTAATTTAGAAAACGGAAGTTGAAAATTTGGTTGATGAATTGTGTGAAAAATTACGTGAAATTGAAAAGCAACAAAATAGCTTGGAGACTGAACAAGAAAATTATAGAGCACCCGAAGAGCCTCAAATTCCAAAACCGGAAGATCTGCGTAAAAAATATTATCGTGCATTTCCATCCCTTTCCAAGGAAGATAACAATCGAGAATCAAGCAAAATGCCTCTTACATGGCCAGCAGGTTCTACAAAATCTGGTAATAAAAATACGTCTGGTATTGGCGGAACCAATAAATCGATCAGTGCCAGTACGAATAATATGAATGCCGGAAGCAATACAGTAGCTGGGGTAAAACGGAAACAGAAACGTCGTCGAAATAATCATCACAATACAACAACCGCATTGCATCATCATCCGTCGAGTGGCTTCAATAAAAATTATAATCGGAAAATAATGACATCGGGGGGAGAGGATGATTCGTTGTCAATGGAAAAATCGTCATCACTGTGGGACACAAATTTTGAGGGAACTTGGGAGATGGGGCATGATCTTATACGTGATTTTATCTTAAAACAAAATAAGCGGAATAGATGCTTCTCCGAGAATAACGCTTGTAGCCAGTACAGTAGTCATGATGATGAATTTGATCGACAAACCGAGGAGGTTGAATTGGTTTCTCCAGCCGACCAAAATAGTACAACCCCTGATACGTTTGTATCATTCTGCGATCTCGGCGATAATAATATCTTACAAGAGCCTCGCCGCCTTTATCAGCGAGAAATATCCAATGAATCGATTGATAATTCAGATAGTGAGAATTTTGCCCTATTCGAAGCCAAATTTAACAGCAGTGTTGAAGCATTATGGGATGATAAGGAACCGGGACCGACCGCAACTAAAGAAATTTCATCAATGAACGCAAATCGTAATGATTTGAATCTATTCTGGTCGAATTACTACAAGCATCAATATAAACCATCCGCAACAACCTCTTCAACTACTGATTGTTCCATCGATTTAATGGCCAAAAAACATGATTTTATTGAATCGGGAACTAATTTACAAAGTTCCATTTGGTCAAATAATCCAGATACAAATGAGTCGGGTGGAGAAATGACCGCGGCTGGTGGTAGCGGTTTTTATGCGATCGATTTATGGGGTAAAATAACCGCGAATAATAAAAATGAGGATTTGGGCGTTCAAAGTTTTGCCATTGAAAATTTTAGTAAATGGTCAGATTGTTCGTACGACGATTCATTCACTCCGAATCAAACTAGCTCATTAAATTCGGCCGATTCTCATCATCAATCATTCGATTATAAATCGCTTCCAACACCGGATAAAATTGTGGACGAATCAAATAAAATTAAAAAAATTTGCAATAAGGTAACTCTTGCCAATCATTCGGAAACGGGCGGATTTCAAAAAGTGTATCCAAAAACCACTAATTTCTATAATTACTATGATCGCCAATATCGTAATAGTTTGGATACAAATAAGAAGCGTTATGTTCAGGAGAGTGCACTCCGTGCCGATGATGAAAATTTGCTAATATCGGAACGAACCCATTTCCGTCCGATTAAACAAACGTATGTCGATGGCTTTACATTTGATATACCTTGTAACATAGATGATGTTAAGTATACACGATCCGAATCGGGCGGGCTCTATTTCGAATCGGAAAAATATGTCGAATATAAATTTCAGGCGGAAAATATAAATTTTTTGGATGGCAAACGGAATTTAAAACGTGGTCCTGGTCATGATAATTTCTCGCTTAAATATTGTGTTCGACAAATTGAGAAGTGTTGCCAAACGGATGATATACCATTGTATCAGGCGAATACTATATTGGAACCGGTAAATCGGGTAATTGGTGGTGAACATAGTTATCGTCGTTCGCGTAATGCAAATAAAATAAATTTCGATGATATCGAAATGGAATTGGAAAGAGAGCAGACGCGTATTTTAAATTATTGTATATGCTATGAGCAAAAGTATGATTTGAATGATGATAATGATGCGCACAATAATATTCGAAATAATGACGATAATAACAATAACAATAATCCGATTTGTTCGGTGCACCCGTTGGCCAATGACGAAATTATAAATTGGTCGCTGAATAAAATCAAGAATAGTTGTGCGAATAATAATCATTCAAATCATACATTGTGGGGGCATTGTGCCAGTTGCAATAATGATACAAAATCAATGCCCGCCAATCGTTTGCTCAAAGATGAACTATCCGCTGATGGGGATGAGATCATGTCCGATTTGAAGTATATGCAAAATTTATTTATTGGAACCAATTGGAATGATGGAGCAACTGCTGACGATGATGATGATGGTGGTGGTTGTGTTGAAGATGATGATGTTGTTGATGACGATGATGATGATGTTATAGTTGGTATTCATCTTGCTGATAATAATCGTAATAGTAGCATACTAATTGAACATTGTGATGATCATGTGATTGATGACGATCTTATTGAAGAAGTCGACGAAATTCATCATCTTCAACACAATAATAACAACAACAACAATAATGATTTATCAATTGATAACAAGCATTATGATGATGAGGATGATGAAGAAGATGAAGAGATGTACTGCAATATAAATAAATTGATATCGGATCTATTGAAACCGGAAACAGCCAAATCCATAACGCAGATATTGGGCCCAAGCCAAGGTAAGCGAGAACATAATTTTATTTTTTTTATTTACGGTAGAGACACCTACCTATTGGCACATACATTAGTTTGTACACAATACTTGATCCTTCAAATATTTATTTCGAGTTAAAATTAAAAATTTTGAAAGGTATGAGCATTAAATACCATCAAAATTTACTGTTGGGTGGGGTGCTGTAGTCTCCAACGATTACTCGTATTTCAATTTTTGTTACATAATATTCTAAAATTGTTGAGATAATTTTTTTTGCAATCCTCATTTATCATAGTCGTTTGACGTCATTTTTTCATGACTTTAGTCACGTTACATGAGTATGCTTGAAGTCGATTCAAGTGATACAATTTTAACTTGACTTGGTCCGCCGTCAAGAATATCAATTTTGTCAGAGTCACGTTACTTGAAATGACCCGACTATGGGAATTGGGGTGTTTATTGTGTATCTACTAAATAATATATTAAGGTTACTTAACAATCCAAATTTCAATTTTTTTATTGCAGGCAAAACAATTTTGGAGGAAATTGCACTAAATGATCGTCAACAAAAACAAAGTGAATGGTATAATTTCAAGAATATTTTTACAAATAATAACAACAATAATAATAATAATATTCCAAATAATAACAATAATAATTATATCACGGGCGATGAAATATTTGGTGGGCTCTGGAAAAAATACGATAACAATAATATTGGTGATTGGGGTAATTGTAAAAATTTAAAATCAATAATTGAGAATCAAAATGAGACCGAAGATGATTATGATTCGGATATATATCATAATTTGAATCGGAATAATAAAACAGGATTTGAAATAATAACAACTGCCCAATCATGTTTCGATGGTATACTCGATAGTGATGATAATTTTTATCCAGATCATCTTGAAACTGCTTACTGTCATAATGATATAATTAATAATGTTAATATAAAAAATAATAATAATGGACTCTTGGCTATGGTAATGGACAATTCTATACAAAATAATGATAATAGTATAAATAATTTAGTGAAACGTGGCGATCGGAAACGGAGACACTCGGCATCACAAAATTTAGGCGATGATGTACTTGTACATGGAAAATTTTCGATAAATACAAGTGAACAGTATGATGTTACGGCAACTGTAATTACGTGTAAATATTGGACAAATGATGCGAAAATTTTACCAAAATATGATGCCAGCGAGATTGCGATAAATCCATCATCGATTTTGAAACATGTTACGATGGTGTCACGCCCGTTAACCCGTTAATTTTGTTTATTATATATTTTGGTTTATAATAATTTTATTATTTATTTATGTGTATGCGATTATGTACGCCTATTTTTTTTTTTTTTTGTTTTTTGTTTTTTGTTTTTGCTCCCTACCCCGCGAGTCCTTTATCGCAAGGACTTTTGGAAGTTTCTGATCCGAGCACTGATTTTATTAAGAAAAAGGGCGGCATACACAAATTTGTTGTTTTCTCCTTTAAATATAGATTTCTTTATTGAGAATTTGAAAGCATATAAATAACAAACAAACAAACAAAACAAAACAAATTAATAATTAATTAAATTAAAAATCAAGTATAATGTAAATACATATATTATATGGCCTATTTATCTCATTAATTATGATTGTTTTTTTTTATATTTTATTTTGTTTTAATTTTTTTTTTTAATTAAGACAACTCCGGTTCCGTGTTTTTGATTTTTGGAAACGGGACGATATTGGTGCAATATAATAAACACTGGAGTTTTCTTAGTTAAAATTTATAAAATTATTAAAAAAAAAAAACATAAATAAAATTGTAGTCTTTGGTGCGCGATCTATTAATATTTTTCTCCCATTTTCTAATTTTCTTTTCTAATTTCTTTTTTTTTTTTTTTTTGACATCTAAATAGTTTTTATAAATGATCGAGCGTACCAAAGAAATATTAAAAATACATAAATAGTTAATTTTTGTTCTTATTAATTTTAATTTAATATACATAATTATTTACTTAAAACGTAATTAGATGAGATCGCCATCAAAGACTACATAAAATGCGAAATTTATTATTAAAAAATCATCTAATTACGTTTTGGTTGTTTTAATCCCTCGTATATATATAAAAAAAAATCCAAAATTTTCATTTAATTTTTGTTTCACACACCCAGAATTATGGGATAGTTGATTAATTTTTAAAATTACTTTCCAAAATTTTATAATGTATCTATTTAAAAAAAAAAAATATCTTGGGGGGGAAATATTTAAAAAAAAGATAAGCCTATAAAAAATATTTATTTCAGTTTTTATTTTGTATGCAAGACCCCAGCCTTCCCCCCACCCCTCTTTCTCACTCTCTCCATAAAATATAATCCTGAATTTGTTTTGTAAATAATTTTCTGTCCTCTTAAAAAATTAAAAATTTTATTAAAAACTGATAATTTTTAGTTTCAATTTTTAAGTTTTGTGCGGTAATTAAAGCAGCAAAATAAAATTCGTAATGTAAACAAAAAAATAAAAATTAATTATAAAAAATACAAAAAAAATTAAAAATAAATAAAAATGTAATCCAAAAATTTTTTTTACGATATTGTTTCTGTTTTTTTTTTTTACTAAATTTAATTCATCAAAATTTAGCTTTATTGTATTTTGGATTTATTGTTTTGATATTTTACACATCATACACACTCACTCACCACTTTATAAATAATTTTTTAAAAGTTTTTGGATTATCTTACAAAAAAATAAAACAAAAAAAAATAATAAATATAATATTTAAATTATAGTTTAAAATAAAAAAAAAAAATGTAATTTAAACAAACATAAAATTTATTAATATTTTTAATAAATATTTATATTTATGATGATTATATTTTTAATTTATTTATTTTTATAAAATTAATATTAATATTTTATAAAAATAAATAAATTGAATAATATAATATATTATATTTTTATGATTATTATTATTATTATTATAAAAAAAAACAAAAAATTTTCTTGTGTAAAACACATTAATTAATAATTTTTTTTTTAAACAGTTGAGTTTTCACAGAAACCTTAAAAATATTTTTTGTTTGTTTATTTCACATTAAACACAAAAAATAATAAATTACACAAAAAAAAAAAAAGATAAAAATATTGAAGGTGTATTTGTGCCTTTTCCTAAAAAAAAAATAAAAATAAATTAATAATTATATAAAAAGCTCAATAAATATTAATTTATAAAAAATAAATCGCAAGAAAATCATTATGAAGTTAAAAATGAGAATTTATATAAAAAAAAGTCTAGATTTTTCGTTTTTTTTTTTTTTTTTCTTATTTATAGTCAGAATTCAAAATTTTATTTCAATATAACGTCTATCTTTCTTAAAAGTTTTATATTTTCTATAAACACTTATAATTTATGGTTCGGTTTTTTTTTTTAATCAAAATTTATGTAAATTTCTTGTACTTTATAAATCCGGAGGAAAAAATGTTAAATTAAGAACTTAATTAAATTAACAACACATATACAACACACACACACATACAATGTATAAATTGAAGAAATAATTAAGAAGATATGAAAATGTTATAAAATGAAGAAGAAATGGCAAAAATAACAATATAAAATGAAGAAAAATTTTATTAAGCCCGGGAAATATTTGGATATATTCCTGAGAAAAAAAAAAGAAGAAATTTATTTTGTTTTATTTTTGGGAGGGAGGTTTAATTTATGTAAAGGTAAGTTAATTCTCGACATGTGAGAGACAAAAGCTCCAAACATTGAATTAAATACACGTGTGTAATTAAATGTGCACCACTAAGTGTTGCGCCCTGTGCGGCGGGCCTGGTTGCAAAGTTACATATTTTGCAGCAGTTGATTGCAGAGAACTTTTAATTAAGATACAAACTAATAATTTATAAAGAAACATCTATTGAGAAATACGATAACTAAACAGGGAGAGAAATTACAACAACTGAATTTACCAAAGCAATACGGCTATTGTTGTTGTAAAATTCCCAAAGTAAGACTACAAAATAACGGGTTTTACTTTTTGTTCAAATGTTTCAGTCTTGTTTAGTAATTTGAATAATCGTGATGTGCGCGTGCATGAATGCCAAATAAATTTATTAGTTTTTATTGTGAAATTAAATGTTTGTGAATTCGTATGATTGAGAAATAGAACAAAAAAGGATATGGTATGTATATAGTTTAATAATAATATGTATATTAAACAGTAATTTAATATTTTGATGTTATTTTTTCAGATTGGAATCACATAAATCGCATTAGAAATGGTAAGTTCATCTTGCGATTTTAATTTTTGATGTTGGAATGTGATTTTAGAAGCCAACTATGTATGTATAGGGTTATCGTACAAAATCATGTAAAAATAAATTGAAGAACGCGAAATTGTAAACTATTAAACTGGCCCTTTGTATAGCCAATTTATTCGATATTCGTCTGCGTAAGAAGTAAAATACGTAAAATAGTTGGCTATTCTATGAAATCCATACGTTTCTCGCAAACACCATGTCGATCAGGGTTATCAACTCTTGGAGATAGTCAGACCCGTAGATTTTTCTCGTAAACACGTTGCCCGTTGCACATTTCAGCTAAGCTAAGCGAGAAATGTAGTTTTCGTTTGTTTTGTTAGCTCGCCTAGCTCACCCCTTTGCACTTTCCAGCTGATAACTAGCCTTATACAAACATATACACTTCTAATTTTATATCTTCCCATCAAAATTTTTTATTTTCAACCAGGGGATAAGAATTTAGCTCACATCGCTTAGCTTAGCTTAGCTGAAATGTACAACTGGCCTAATGCACTTGACTATGTATATGCACCAAAAAATAAGTTATAAAGAGACATCTATTGAGAAGTACGATAACTAAACAGGGAGAGAAATTACAACAACTGAATTTACCAAAGCAATACGGCTATTGTTGTTGTAAAATTCCCAAAGTAAGACTACAAAATAACGGATTTTACTTTTTGTTCAAATGTTTCAGTCTTGTTTAGTAATTTGAATAATCGTGATGTGCGCGTGCATGAATGCCAAATAAATTTATTAGTTTTTATTGTGAAATTAAACGTTTGTGAATTCGTGTGATTGAGAAATAGAACAAAAAAGGATATGGTATGTGTATAGTTTAATAATAATATGTATATTAAACAGTAATTTAATATTTTGATGTTATTTTTTCAGATTGGAATCACATAATTGCGTTAGAAATGGTAAGTCTATCTTGCGATTTTAATTGTTGATGTTTGAATGTGATTTTAGAAGCCAACTATGTATGTATAGGGTTATCGTACAAAACCGTGTAAAAATAAATTGAAGAACGCGAAATTATAAACTATTAAACTGGCCCTTTGTATAGCCAATTTATTCGATAATGTTTATTTATTCGTCTGCGTAATAAGTAAAATACGTAAAATAGTTGGCTATTCTATGAAATCCATACGTTTCACGCAAACACCATGTCGATCAGGGTTGCCAACTCGAGATAATCAGACCCGTAGATTTTTCTTGTAAACACGTTAATACAGAGTTTTAAAAGACAAGATAATTCCTTATTGACTATATGCACCAAAAAATAATTTATAAAGAGACATCTATTGAGAAGCATGATAACTAAATAAGGAGAGAAATTACAACAACTGAATTTACCAAAGCAATTCGGCTATTGTTATTGTAAAATTCCCAAAGTAAGACTACAAAATAACGGGTTTTACTTTTTGTTCAAATGTTTCAGTCTTGTTTAGTAATTTGAATAATCGTGATGTGCGCGTGCATTGAATGCCAAATAAATTTATTAGTTTTTATTGTGAAATTAAATGTTTGTGAATTCGTGTGATTGAGAAATAGAACAAAAAAGGATATGGTATGTGTATAGTTTAATAATAATATGTATATTAAACAGTAATTTAATATTTTGATGTTATTTTTTCAGATTGGAATCACATAATCGCATTAGAAAAGGTAAGTCTATCTTGCGATTTTAATTTTTGTTGTTGATGTTTAAATGTGATTTTAGAAGCCAACTATGTATGTATAAGGTTATAGTACAAAATCGTGTAAAATATAAATTAAGGAACGCGAAATTGCAAACTATTAAACTGGCCCTTTGTATAGCCAATTTATTCGATAATAGTTGCTTTCCAATCGTCCAACCGCAAGCACCCGCTATTATATTACCATAAATATTAAGCGGTTCTACATTTAACCACCTGGCGTCGAAATTGTGCGTAACTACTTCTAACTGCTCGTAATAAAATAGCAAGAGCAGATACGAGTAGATAATTTAGCGAAGACAAAAACCATTATACTAGCGGTTCATTAGCGGGTGCTTGCGGTTGGTCGATTGGAAAGCAACTAATGTTTATGTATTTATTCGTCTGCGTAATCAGTAAAATACGTAAAATAGTTGGCTATTCTATGAAATCCATACGTTTCACGCAAACACAATGTCGATCAGGGTTGTCAACTCGGATAATCAGACCCGTAGATTTTTCTTGTAAACACGTTAATACAGAGTTTTAAAAGACAAGAGAATTCCTTATTGACTATATGCACCAAAAAAAATAATTTATAAAGAGACATCTATTGAGAAGTACGATAACTAAACAGGGAGAGAAATTACAACTGGATGTACCAAAGCAATACGGCTATTGTTATTGTAAAATTCCCAAAGTAAGACTACAAAATAACGGGTTTTACTTTTTGTTCAAATGTTTCAGTCTTGTTTAGTAATTTGAATAATCGTGATGTGCGCGTGCATTGAATGCCAAATAAATTTATTAGTTTTTATTGTGAAATTAAATGTTTGTGAATTCGTATGATTGAGAAATAGAACAAAAAAGGATATGGTATGTGTATAGTTTAATAATAATATGTATATTAAACAGTAATTTAATATTTTGATGTTATTTTTTCAGATTGGAATCACATAATTCCGTTAGAAATGGTAAGTCTATCTTGCGATTTTAATTGTTGATGTTGAATGTGATTTTAGAAGCCAACTATGTATGTATAGGGTTATCGTACAAAATCGTGTAAAAAATAAATTGATGAACGCGAAATTGTAAACTATTAAACTGGCCCTTTGTATAGCCAATTTATTCGATAATGTTTATTTATTCGTCTGCGTAAGAAGTAAAATACGTAAAATAGTTGGCTATTCTATGAAATCCATACGTTTCACGCAAACACCATGTCGATACATGACTTAGTTTTTCTCGTGCTATCGTTTAGATTTGAAATTAAATCCATTTCAAAGTTATTTTTCATAAATTCTATAAAATTATTTTCTGCTTTTTTGTATTTATGTTAAATCCACCTGTTAATATGATAGGCAGGCGCTTGAGTAGGATGCCAAATGGTTAATGAAAAATGCTTTGTATTTCTGAAGGGGGTATATTAGGTGAAAATTATAATTCAGCGGTACATGTACCGCAGATTGGCTTGCAACATTTCCAAAGTGTGAAATATGGCCAAATACAATTATAGACAAATTAATATGGGCGTAAAAAAAACTTAAATTTTGATCAAATTTTCGTCACGAAATTTTCAAGTTTTCTATTTTTCATACAGTATTGTAATAGTTATTTATTACTAAATATACAACAATGTATTAAAGCAATTAAAAAAAAATCATTTCTAATAAAAAAACGATACATAAAATATATTTTAAAAAATATGACTATAGAAATAATTCAAGACAATTAAAATAAACACAAATTCAATATTTTACTATAGCACTATAAAAATATCTACCTGTGGTCACAAATGACAAGGGCATAAAAGTCTAAAAACCTAATTTTTCAGTAGAGTAGATAAAAGGTTTAAATCAAGTTGCTGAAAATTTTACGCTTTCTGATGCTCTTGATTTGAATGACTATGGTATATGGTATAAATTTACAAATTATAATAAGACTCAAAATATGTGGAATTCCATTTCGTGCCGGAAAAATTGTTGAATTACTCAGTTATGCCCTTTTGAAAAAATTAGAAATTTAATATTATTTGAAGACTCAGTTTTACTTAAAAGGCTTAAGTTAAAATGTCTTCTGATAAAAACAAGAAATAAAAAATGCGTTAGTTATCTCAACTAAAAGATTTTATTTAAAATTTATTCACATAATTAATAAAAACAATTCATTTTCTCTTTTATATCCGGATTAGTATTTAAGACCAAATTATTCTTCACCACTGTCTTGTATATTTGGATCATAATTAGGTTCCTGGTTGGTTGTTAAATTCTTATAAAAATCGTGGAAATTCGTATCCAGTAACGGTAATAAGTCTAGTAGGTCCTCCTTTTTTCGTGATTAATTGGTAAAGTACCTACTTGTATAGCATTTCCGGAGGCAGGTTAAATTAACCGAATTAATTCCACGTCGCGAAATTTTTAAAACTTTAAAGGGTTCTTCGAGATCAAGCGAGTTTTTAAATTTGATTATACCGATTTTTTTTTTCAAACCGCATCCAACAAACTTTGTTCCAAGTGAACGGTTCACCTTCTGTGTCAACCTTCCGCCAATTGAATTTAGTTTTAGAAAATTCATTAAAATTGTAAAATTAACTTGTTTCTTTTCAATAATATGGAAAGTGTTTTTGGTACCAACACCGCGCACAAATATACCAATCTCTTGGGTGGTGTATTTTCATGGTGGTTTTCTTCCGCTTTCGTTCTATGACCGAATGGTCAACGTAACATTCCATGTGTGTATGTCCAACAGCATTAAAAATTTGTGATCTATTGCTTCCAGACTACCGGTTTGCATGAATAACGCAAACATGGATGCCACAATACTTTTTGTATTCTAGCCGGGACAAGAATCACTATAAAATACGATGTGTTATATTTGTTGGGGGCTAGAGTTCAAAAATGAAAACAAACATGATGCTATATCATTACTACCTCGCTTTTCAGTAGTTTCATCCCACATGAAATAATGTGGTTTGTTTGAAATACACTCGTGTACCGTATAAGGTTATACGTCCATAATTGTCTCTTGTAGAACGATAACGATGTTTTTAAGTAGGGCGTTGGAACTGTTGGAAGACATTGTTCTAGATCGAATGTGTAAACCATTTTCGATGCGTCACTTTTGGCCAATGATTTATCTAGCTCCTCCATTTTGTAAGACATATCAGCGTCATTGTGATGTTGTTTCTGCTAGTTTATAAGTTGCTCTATTTCGTTATTTCCAGCTATCTCTATTTTACATTTTATGTTTCGTATGTATTGCAAACGTTTGTTTTAGGTGCTTTAAATTTTAAATTTATTCCTTTGAATACAGAAGCATATTTCGAAATTGTAACTGGTTTACTATGACCCTCTGTATATAGTGTATACATAAGCAATAAATTTAAGTCACTATTAAGATATTTTTTAGCAGAATCTCGCCGAGTGTAGTGACTCTTGTATGCCGGGAATTGAGATATATGATTTTTGGTCTCATTTCCAATTTCATCAGCACACTTACAGTTATTTTCATGCTTCCCACGCTTCTCAATTTTTATTATTGCCCCATCCATAAAAAGCTTGTTTGTGATAGTCCTTATAAATTTCGGTTTTCCTCCTAATGTAGCAATTAAGCATGATTTACAAATGCTAACTTCAAATCTATTAATCTTTACTGCATATCACACAATTCATAGAATTTTTTAAATTTGATTTATTTTCTGTTAGAGCAGATCATGACCTACTCAAAATAAGTTTCCCTTAGAATGGCCGGTGTTTAGGAACTCCAGGAATATTCCGGGAAACTCGATATACGATAATTATCTACAGAATATTAAAAAATCGTCAATCCTAAGTGCTTGGGATCAACAGAATTTTTTAAATTTGATTTATTTTCTGTTAGAGCAGATCATGACCTACTCAAAATAAGTTTCCCTTAGAATGGCCGGTGTTTAAGAACTCCAGGAAAATTCCGGGAAACTCGATATACGATAATTCTCTACAAAATATTCAAAAATCGTCAATCCTAAGTGCCTGCGGGATCACAGAATTTTTTAAATTTGATTTATTTTCTGTTAGAGCAGATCATGACCTACTTTAAATAAGTTTCTCTCAGAATGGCCGGTGTTTAGGAACTCCAGGAAAATTCCGGGAAACTCGATATACGATAATTCTCTACAGAATATTCAAAAATCGTCAATCCTAAGTTCCTGGGACCACAGAATTTTTTAAATTTGATTTATTTTCAGATAGAGCAGACCACGACCTACTCAAAATAAGTTTCCCTTAGAATGGCCGGTGTTTAGCAACTCCAGGATAATTCCGGGAAACTCGATATACGATAATTCTCTACAGAATATTCAAAAATCGTCAATCCTAAGTGTCTGGGATCACAGAATTTGTTAAATTTGATTTATTTTCTGTTAAAGCAGATCATGACCTACTCAAAATAAGTTTCCCTTAGAATGGCCGGTGTTTAGCAACTCCAGGATAATTCCGGGAAACTCGATATACGATAATTCTCTACAGTATATTCAAAAATCGTCAATCCTAAGTGCTTGGGACCACAGAATTTTTTAAATTTGATTTATTTTCTGTTAGAGCAGATCATGGCCTACTCAAAATAAGTTTCTCTTAGAATGGCCGGTGTTTAGCAACTCCAGGATAATTCCGGGAAACTCGATATACGATAATTATCTACAGAATATTCAAAAATCGTCAATCCTAAGTGCTTGGGATCACAGAATTTTTTAAATTTGATTTATTTTCTGTTAGAGCAGATCATGACCTACTCAAAATAAGTTTCCATTAGAATGGCCGGTGTTTAGGAATTCCAGGATAATTCCGGGAAACTCGATATACGATAATTATCTACAGAATATTCAAAAATCGTCAATCCTAAGTTCCTGGGACCACAGAATTTTTTAAATTTGATTCATTTTCTGTTAGAGCAGATCATGACCTACTCAAAATAAGTTTCCCTTAGAATGGCCGGTGTTTAGGAACTCCAGGAAAATTCCGGGAAACTCGATATACGATAATTCTCTACAGAATATTCAAAAATCGTCAATCCTAAGTGCCTGCGGGACCACAGAATTTTTTAAATTTGATTTATTTTCTGTTAGAGCAGATCATGACCTACTCAAAATAAGTTTCCCTTAGAATGGCCGGTGTTTAGGAACTCCAGGAAAATTCCGGGAAACTTGATATGCGATAATTCTCTACAGAATATTCAAAAATCGTCAATCCTAAGTGCCTGCGGGATCACAGAATTTTTTAAATTTATTTATTTTCTGTTAGAGCAGATCATGACCTACTCAAAATAAGTTTCCATTAGAATGGCCGGTGTTTAGGAACTCCAGGATAATTCCGGGAAACTCGATATACGATAATTCTCTACAGAATATTCTAAAATCGTCAATCCTAAGTGCCTGCGGGATCACAGAATTTTTAAATTTGATTTATTTTCTGTTAGAGCAGATCATGACCTATACTCAAAATAAGTTTCCCTTAGAATGACCGGTGTTTAGGAACTCCAGGAAAATTCCGGGAAACTCGATATACGATAATTATCTACAGAATATTCAAAAATCGTCAATCCTAAGTGCTTGGGATCACAGAATTTTTTAAATTTGATTTATTTTCTGTTAGAGCAGATCATGACCTACTCAAAATAAGTTTCCATTAGAATGGCCGGTGTTTAGGAACTCCAGGATAATTCCGGGAAACTCGATATACGATAATTCTCTACAGAATATTCAAAAATCGTCAATCCTAAGTTCCTGGGACCACAGAATTTTTTAAATTTGATTTATTTTCTGTTAGAGCAGATCATGACCTACTCAAAATAAGTTTCCCTTAGAATGGCCGGTGTTTAGGAACTCCAGGAAAATTCCGGGAAACTCGATATACGATAATTCTCTACAGAATATTCAAAAATCGTCAATCCTAAGTGCCTGCGGGATCACAGAATTTTTTAAATTTGATTTATTTTCTATTAGAGCAGATCATGACCTATACTCAAAATAAGTTTCCCTTAGAATGGCCGGTGTTTAGGAACTCCAGGATAATTCCGCGAAACTCGATATACGATAATTCTCTACAGAATATTCAAAAATCGTCAATCCTAAGTGTCTGGGATCACAGAATTTGTTAAATTTGATTTATTTTCTGTTAAAGCAGATCATGACCTACTCAAAATAAGTTTCCCTTAGAATGGCCGGTGTTTATGAACTCCAGGATAATTCCGCGAAACTCGATATACGATAATTATCTACAGAATATTCTAAAATCGTCAATCCTAAGTGTCTGGGATCACAGAATTTGTTAAATTTGATTTATTTTCTGTTAAAGCAGATCATGACCTACTCAAAATAAGTTTCCCTTAGAATGGCCGTTGTTTAGGAACTCCAGGAAAATTCCGGGAAACTCGATATACGATAATTCTCTACAGAATATTCAAAAATCGTCAATCCTAAGTGCCTGCGGGACCACAGAATTTTTTAAATTTGATTTATTTTCTGTTAGAGCAGATCATGACCTACTCAAAATAAGTTTCCCTTAGAATGGCCGGTGTTTAGGAACTCCAGGGAAATTCCGGGAAACTCGATATACGATAATTCTCTACAGGGATTTGTGTTGGTTTTGAACCGGTATATAAAATTTGTATGTAATTAACGGGCCGCTAGAATTCACGAGCCCTATGCATTTGCCTAGTTTGCCCGTACGTTAATCATATGCTACATAATTTAGAAAGATTTCATGGATTGTTTCCTAAATTCTTCGAATTAGACGACCTCTAAAATAATGAGAATTTTATCAAGATTTACATAAAGATTCCAATATGTGTCATCGGTGCAATATCCCTAGAGACATTCCTCTTTGCCAAGGCCGCTTGGTTAAACCATAATTAACTGAAATATTTTTCGTATTTTAATCCAAATCGTAACCGATTTAACATAAAAAAAGTTAAAATCGAAATCCTAACGGGAACGATAAATATTTTTGTTCTGTTCCTAGTTTTATTCGAAAGTTTTTTTTTTGGCCATGGCTAACTTTTATGTCACACGACTTCCATTTGGTGCGGAAGTTAGAGCTTTATATGTAATTATGCTTAAATACAAAAAGAAACCCTAAAGTTTTCATTAAGGTCATTTAATATATTAGATAACTGGACCATGTACGGTGCCAATGTGGGACTCTTCACACAGTTGCGTTTTTGTTTATTGTTTAACAATATTGGTTGATTATCAAACTTTTTTTTTTTGTGTATTTACAGCTATAAAGAGTATATCTTGTTTTCGGCCGATGATAATAACCTGTTCAGTGTTGTTTAGTAATTTGCATAATCGTGATGTGTGTGCATTGAATGTGAAATAAATTTATTAGTTTTCATTGTGACATTTAATATTTGTGAAATCGTGTGATTAAGAAATTTATAGAACAAAAAAGGATTAATTGTGTATAAATAATAAGTGTATGAAACAGTAATTTGGAATCACATAATTAGATACATTAGAAATGGTAAGTTCTTGCGATTTTAATTTTTGAAGTTTGGATGTGATTTTATAAACGACCCATGTACATAAGTATATGTATATAGGTTTATCGTACAAAATTGTGTAAAAAATAAATTGAGGAAGATCTCAACGATACATAAAATATATTAAAAAATATGACTACAAATAATTCAAGACAATAAAAATAAACACAAATTCAATATTTTACTATAGAACTATAAAAATATCTACAATTATAGTAAATTCTTAAAATTGTACTTTTTGTTACTTCTGCAGCTTCAAGTAAACTCCGTTCATTTTTTATGAAATCACTGAATTCCGTACAGTTCATGGCAATATTTGCTCGAATACGCAGCCTTCACCATCTCCTGTTGCTTTCCGCTTCTTTCATCCGCCACATATTTTTCATTATGGCGAAAATTCATTCGACATAAGCATTGCTTATCGGTATGCTAAATACACGTTCTGCTAATTTTAATAAGTTATGACATTTGATTTCGGTTTTCTTGAGAAAATATACCCATTTCAAGCAAACCCTTTGATTAAAATCGATGAATGGGATGGAAGTTTTAAAATATTGCTTTATTTCAGAGCTCATCGCCATTAAAGTCCAATCAAAACATTTTAAATTTACTAAACCATGAACTTTTTGAATTTTTAAAAAAAATTTTTCTTCGATTATCATCGCTAAAATCAAACCATTAATTTAAATAATTGAAACTTCGATCATAAACTTCTATTGCGTTTTTGTTTTTTTTTGAAATTTTATTTGTTCGGTATGCTATTAAATTTTGGAAGGGCCTGTTTCACAACGAAACAGATGAAACAATTAAACGATCCAATACAGACAGCAAACTTAACCATCTAATTGGGATATGACGAAGTAAAGGTGAATAATCTTGTTTCCAAAATTCAAAAATATCTTTAAGGTCTTTTAATTTTTTTCTAAATGACGAAATTTCATTAAAATCTTAAATAACAAGAGTTTCGACATCATACATTAACTTTTTACAATTACAGTTACAATTTGCTTTAATGATGTACTTGTTTTCGTCACAAAGCTTCTGGTAAATTGAATTATGGTATCCATAATTAATAGAGGCATTGTCCGCACTATACGATACCACATTCCTTCCAACAATCCTTCTCTAGCTCTCTCAGTTATACAAAAATACGTTATGACTAGCGGCCAGCATTTAATGTTGCCTTTGTTGAATACGGCTTATCATTAGTTGGCTAGTTTATTAAAATACCAACAGAAAATGATGACAAAACATTTTCAATTATTGCCGTTATTTTAGTTCTTGTGCAATGAAGTTTCGGACTTTAACTTAAATCAGAAACTAACTTACATGCGCTAACTTAATTCTACATTCTTGTAACAAAAAATTATGATGACATCAATGGTAGATAACTCGTCCAACGCCACAGTCTGAAATATTTCGTGTATGAATATTTCTTTATGTCCATATACCTCTGTCAGTGTGTTAAAACCTGCCGAATGATTATTTCTGGGGATAAAAAGTTAAAACATGGAAAAGATTGAATTGATCTGTGAAAAAGCTCTTCGTCTTCGTTGATTCTTTACAGTGGACGAGACTCTTCCAATAGAATCGATAAAAGTGATTGTCTGCTACAACTTGATTTTCTCAAACCACTACGGCAAAATACAGACGGGATCTGAAGCAGTGCAGACTTTAGAAATTTTATTTTTCAGAAGTGAATAAAAAATTCAAAAATCGCAGTGACAAGTACCTTTTATTTAAGGCTTAGTTAGAACTAAGTCAGATTTTAGATTTTTAGATTTCTTACTGAAATCTTGGTATACCGTCATCCGTCTCTGTATAAATTGTCTATGTTATGTCATCTCCTCTATATTAACGGGCTAGCGATCGTAATTACGGTGATTATTTTACGGTTTGAGTTGTCGTGTGTGCTATTAATAATTTGGTCTAATCATAGTTTCAAGCACGAGAAACATAAAAAGAAAATCAAACCTCAGTTAGATGATAAAAAAACGTCATTATAGATAAACCACGTTTCGTGAATATTATTTTTGTGGTTTACCATTTTAGTCGTGTTAAAGTAATTATAAATTCCAATTTTATATTTGGTAAATTATTTTAAAAATTATTCGAGTTTTGTATGGAGTTGAGTTGCTAATAGATACGGATTTTCGAAATAATTTCTCGAAATTTTTTAAGGTTACTCAAAAATTTTCGAGATTATTCGAGTTGGTTTAAAATTGCTAGGATTATTCGATTGTTCGATATTATTCGAGAATCTTAGAGCTCATTAGAAGTAGAGATTGTTCGATTTTGTCAAAATTATCCGAGACCTTTTGAGATTTCCAATATTATTCGAGTTTTGACAAACAATCTCGTAATTTGTAATTTTTCGAAATTTTCACAGGTTTTCTGGATTTTTGCTACGCACTTACAGATGATTGGATCAGATAACGATTGTCCACCTCCCTTTACCACGTGAATATCAGTCTCTATCTAATTTCCTGTCCTAAGGATTCTAAGCATTTTATTACTTTTATTGGGATGCCATCCCGTCAGCTCCTTACCCATTTTCTTACACTGCCTCATAATTGTAATATTTTTATTTAATTCTCATATGTTTCTTCACTAATTACGTTGAGAGCCGCACCGACATTTTATCCAACCATGGTTCTGAGAGTCAGACATACGCTGAAATCGAAAATGAGGCTCGGGCCTTGACTCTCAGGGTGACCATCAGGACGACCAGAATCCAATCCGAATTTAAATTGGATTTTCATTCTTTTCACCATATCTATCCGTCATCAATGTTTACCTTTCCCTACTTTTGAACTTCCTCTTTTTCGCCTCATAGAAGTCAAATATAAAACGGTTTAGTCCGGTTTATCCTTACAGATTGTAATATACCTGTTCACCATCGTGATGGAATAATTTGTTCTTTGTTTGTTTTCGTCTATCAATTATCCTCAGCCGTCATTATTTCAAACCATCCAAGCCATTTTTCCCAATTTATTGCAACGTTTCCTTCAAATATACCTGCCAATCTCCTCCAGCTTCGACGTGGTATCAATCCGTTACTGGCATCAGATGCTGGTACGATCTTCGATAAGGTCTCTTGTTAGGATTCCATAAATTTCGCAGTTCGAGCGATTTTCACCGGTCAATGGTGAATCAAATTAAAAAACTTAATGAATCCTACCTGATTATGTTAACAACTTAAAATTGTTTGCTAGTGCGGGTAATAAAGCTGAATCAATCGTGATCCAATATGCTATTAGAAATGTAGAAAATAAGAATATACAAAACAACTCGCACTATTAGGGATCACAACAATCTTGGATTTGATTCATGATTCAACTCATACGAGACCACCGAGAGCTAGATGCCTTGTCCCAATCATCTCTGACTAGTGGTATGGTTCGTCGGATAATGCAAATGTATTAGAAATAATATTCGCCGTTTTGACAATTGTATAGCTTGAAACAACCCATCTACTGGTTTTCACGGTGCTTCGATAAACGCTACTAATAATCCACCCATCTTATGTTATAAATGTGGTGTTGCCGCACATTTAGCATTTTAGCCACAATGCCACTGGACTTGGCAGATGAGTTGGAATTTGATTTCGTGGAGTCTAATAAACTTGTAGGAGGGACTTGGTGATAGTCGGGTAATCGCGGTAGGAGTTTTCGGCGCTGCTATTACGATCGATAAGGTCGAGATTGAAGTGGACATATTGGTAGTGCCGAATTCTATTCAGTTATTCAGTCTGAAGAAGTGCGCTTCACCAACCTTACATAGTTTTTAATTAATAATTTGATTACTAAATGTTCGCATTTCAAACTGGATAATGAAGAATTGGACCCCGAGAAAGAGTGGATCTGAAACTAATAAATCCACTGATTGAAATGGAATTAATACGATATCGAAAGTGAACCTGTCCGCAAATTGTGATGATTCCGGATTGAATGTGCTTATTCTAGAAAATGTGAATAGTTTTTCTGGCAATAATTATATATTCAACCAGCTAAGCTCGCCGACCAGGTATTATTCTAAAATCTTTACCGAAGTTTTTGATGGAAAGTCTGAGCGGAAAGAAATATTTTACGGTATTTTACGAAATAGTTTACGTCGCTCATTTCGTCGGACGGTTAGTATGAGTTTGCAGACAGTTTATCAGACTTGAAATAATAAATCTTGAACTTTTTGTATTTGAAGCAATAATAAACTTAAATATAATGTGGTTTGTGTAACACAATTGGAATTGGAATGTTTATCACTGGTCTGAACATTGAGATGTGCGTACAGTCTAAGCAACCTATTATACAGGGAAGATTGATCTTTTCGTAGAATCTGAAATGTAATATTTATTCGATAAATATACAATATAATATGTGTAATAATACATTAAACAAAGTTACTATATTTCGACATCATTCATTTCCGCTGTTGATTGAGGAAATTTTATGTAAATCGGCAATAGGTAAATATTCATCAACAGTTTTACAAAATATTTTGGATGCCAACTCTCTTTTGGAAAGTTCCTGATATTTACATATCATAATTTTAATTATAGACTATAAATAATGTAAACTAATGAGTTTGTTTTTATAAACGCAATAATATGAATATATGCACCCGCATACCTTCTGCCAAAAAAACCAAGTGCAACTATTACACGAATTTCTTTTGGTATGGATGTTGTTTCCATATGACGTTCAATTGTTTCTTTTAATGCAAATACCAATTTCTGCGGCATCTTGTATACATTTGCAAATTCAGCTTCAAACCAAGTTGTTTTTAATAATTATTGATAGCAACAAGATTGTTATCAAAAATAATTATTAATCCGTCCTTAATTTAAGGCCGGTTTTATTATTTGGAAAAGTTAACCAAACTTTTGGTTCTCTTCTAAATAAACTAATTTTCCCTCTACACCATTTGCAAGCCCAAGTGATCGACGTGTGCGGCCGTACAGGGCGCAAAATTTTTAGGGGCGCAAAATTGTATTTTACACTCTAATGGAACTTGCTAAATGTTGAATATAAAATAAGAAAATGTTTATCATCCTGTATTGCATTCTAATGTCATCATGTCGCTATTATATATACAAATGTATTTCGGTAAAACCAATTTTTTAATGTGTTAAGGTTTATGAAATTCATAATTCGAACATGTCAGAAGTTCCTTCGATCGATTATTCTAACGAAAGCCTTTCAATAGAAGATCAGTTGATTTCCCCGTCTGTATCCGACCAATTAAACGTAGACGATTCTGCAAACTTAAACTTAAGACATTTTTCAGATCCAGCTTTTTGGCCTAAAACTCTAAACAATAAAATTACTGATTATTTGGTCATTCAAGGTCCCAGACAAGCTCAACTTACACGATATCCTAAAGATGCAACCAACTGTCATTTCTCCAATAATCATTACTTCCGTGTACTTTCTAATAACGAACGTGTACCGCGATGATATATATTCTGAAAATGCTGACCGTGCATTTTGTTTCTGTTGTTTATGTTTTAATCGAGGTGCTACGAATTCGAAATCAAGTTTAGCAAATGTAGGTTACAGTAATTGGATCCACATATATCTAAAGCGATTAAGTTACTTGAAACAGCCCAAATCATATGATTTATGAAACGTTATATGAAATGTGGGTAGAAACGGAATCAAGACTGAAATCAGGATCAACAATCAATCGAGTGGGACAACTTATAATTCAAAAGAAAACAGAGCGCTGGAAAAATGTTTTTAATAGATTGATGGGTCTATATCTTGCGCAAAATAATATGGCATTCCACAGGTCTTTTGTATAGTTATATACCAAGAATAACGGAACATATTTAGGCCTAATTGAATTTCTTGCCAAATTTGACTCCGTCATGCAGGAACACGTTCGTCGAACCCTAAAAAACGATTTATCTGTTCATTATTGTGGCAAAAATATTTTAAACGAAATACATAATTGAATTGATGGCTGAAAAAGTCACTCAAAAAATAATTTCTTGTATTCAAAATACAAAGTATTTATCCATCATTGCTGACTGTACTCCGGATATCAGTCATATAGAGCAATTATCTCTGATTATAAGATTTGTTGATTTATCAAATGAAAAAGTCGAGATATGTGAGAGATTTTTAGGTTTTACAGCGTCGACTGATGATAGCGGTGAAAGTTTCTTCAATACGATTTTAAATTTGTTGAAAAAAAATAAAATCGAATTGAAGTACTGCCGAGGTCAAGGATACGACAGTAGATACTCCTTCTTTCGAGCCTATGCAGTTTTAAAACTACATATTTCCAATAAAAAGTCGGATTGCAAATTGCTATTTGCTCTAACTTTGATTTCTTATTTTCTTACTAAACTCCCAATTTCATTATTCATTTTTTTATCAATTAAAAAAAAAATAACAGGGCGCTCCAACAATTCTCGCACAGGGCGCTCAAATATTTGGAGCCGGCGCTGGATAGTCCGCCTGTGTCCAACGTACTTTTTTTTATAACATTTTAATTGTCGAAGTGAGGCTAGTTGTTTTGCATTATTATATCCTGTATAGTCATCATTTGCAATCGAAGTAGTTTTGTGTTTCGCTTCACCCAGTACTTTGTTGTTGTAAGCACTTACGAATTGATTTGAATAGAACAACCTAATACCATGAGGCCACAAATCTTTTACTTCTTCAACAGAAAAGAATCGTGACTGAATCAGAGACAATTCATCCTCAGTCAGTTACATTACCATTTCCTATTTTCGCTAATATATTAGAAATATGAATATTAGACTATCGGGTTACTTTGTCCAATTCATAGAATTGTAAAGTTCGCCGTACAATTAGTCTAAACATTCTTTGTTTTGGCTGTTTGTATATTGGTGTTGCTCTAACTGGAGGCAGTTAACGCAAATCACTAATTAAAATTATGTCGTATCCCTCGTTACAAATTTACAATAATTCTGCTCCTATCATGCTAATTTCATTAATAATTAATACTCGGACGTACCTAAATAACGTACGATATTGTAAAGCAGTTTCTGTAGATAACGGAAGTAATTTAGAAAGAGTTATTTTTGATGCTGTATGTACTGTACTGCCGTCGATAGCTAGGGCGGCTTTTCCAGTCGATGCGCAAGTGTTATAAGCGTTAAAATATCCATCTGTGTCAGTAAATCGATTGTATATTTCCATTAGTAGTTTAATAACGAACGTTGTGCCACATCCAGCGGGGCCGGTAAAGAAAATCTGAAATGGTAAAGAACCTCCAAATCCGATTGGAATTCTTTTCTTGCTTCAACAATGATCTGTTCATTTTCAGCATACATTTTTTAAAATTTCATGTCTGCCAGTATATCAGTTTATTTGTTTTTGAATGTTGTATGTAATATTACCATTTCTCGTTTATAATTATTTAAATCTGTTGACATGTCATAGTTTCTGTCTGTATCGAATTGTACGAGCTTCCATAGTGAGCCTCAAATTGTGCTTATCGAACCAATTATCTTTCCAATTAGTACAATCCTTACCAACTTGTAGTTTATTCAATTCAACTTGAGTTTTTCTTATTCGTTGACCCTCAATAGGCAACACTGTAGGAGTATATACAACGTTATGGGGCGATTTACTCATAGGTTCACTCATAGCTGCTTCTTGACTGGTCATCTCAACGGTATTAAGCATATCACCACTCATTTTTCTAGTGACATCAACAACGCTGTAAGTTACTAATGTCTCTGTTTTATTAACGTACTCCACTACGTAAGCTGCACAACAGTATTCATTTGTATAATAAATTGTATATCCATATTAAATCTGAATTTAATCTTTATCAGAAACAATATTGTTTTGCACGTAAATTGAATCAATATCAGCCTAATCGACTCTAAATTAATTCTTATGTTGTGGTAACGTTTTCTGAATTGATGAAAATCGGAATCATCAGTGGACATTGGTGATAAATTGTAGTAGACTTGCATGGCATGAACGTTGCTTCAAAGCGACATTGTTGAGGCTGATTAGATGTAATATTTTTATAGCACGTGAAAGTGTGTTCATACGTTTGCAGTTTGATATTTCATGAGGCCTGTGAAGATGATACAATTATTAATTCATTTAATGGATCATTTGGAGCATTCATCAACCACAGTAACATATGTGGATGGAGACTACCACGGTGTTGAAACTCGATCCTTTTAAAATATTTTATCACATAGTATCGACCGAAGGGACTGCCCTTTTTAGATTTTAATATAGCAACGAGGTATAGTAACGAAATAGATTTCACATGTCACTGCATCATCATTAACAAGTGAACTTTTTTCCATAAAATGTAGTTGATCAATTTGCTCTTGAGTAACGTCCAGCTTATGTTTTAATTTATGCAAAGTTTTTAATAGGGTGTCCATCCGATTTCATTGGCGTTAAGTACTTATGAGGAATACTGTTGGCTTACCATATTGTAGTTGGCGTACCCTGTTGTCCCTTGAGGTTCCTTATAACCAAGTTCGACTATAAAACAAAAATGTAAGTTGCCTAAATTGGTCGATAGTTCTAGTGTTAAATGAACAACTTTTACCGCATTTTTGGAACTAAATTGAAAAGCCCACCCTACAATAATGATAGTGATAAAGAAGATTAGTAGAACACAATATTTACTAGAACCTAGATATCCTCAATCGTTGTATATTGATCATCGATTGACTTGAAGCATTTTGGGTTTTTTTGCCTTCTCATTAATTTTAAGGTACACGAATTCGGGTAAATCATTAAATACAGTAAATCGGTTTCATACCTTGCAAAACAAACGTCCGCCATTTAGTGTCCAGCCATCCAGTTTCAGTCTAATATTTTGTCAACTCCTTCTGTTTATGCGATCGAGTTATTATTGTACTAATTTTTCAATTATTATATTTTTAATCAGCTAGAGTATCGTTTCATATAAAACCGCGAATTTGACGTCAAAATGTATTTAGTCGTGTCATTCATTGCTGATACACAACGAGTTCGTGTATACAATGAAAATTTTTATTTTTGCTTTAACCGTATTCAGTTTGCTTTGGATTTCCGATGTGGCTGGGGTGAGTTACTTAATTTAGTTTATTATATATAAAAGTTAAAGTGCTTATAATATGAGATTCTGTTATTCAAATATATAGACTGTATATAAATACTCGTACAACCCGAATAACGCATATTCACCAGAACATTGGTACGAAATTGCGCCAGAATGTGGCGGCGACTTGCAAAGTCCAATCAATATACAAACCACGACAGTGATTACTAATGTAAAATTACCCCCAATTACGGGAACCAAATGGGACGAAAAGGCAGTATCGATCAAAATTGAGAATGATGGGTATTCAGTGAATTTTGAATTTGAATATACGAATAAAGAAATGCCAGTGATTCAAGTGGATTGTGACGATTATGAATTTGTTAATCTACATTTCCATTTCGGGGACAATGATAAATCTGGATCAGAACACACAATTAATAAAATCGCATACGCTATGGAGGGTCATGCTCTATTTTTCAATCGTAAATATAAAACTTATGCTGAAGCACAATTGCATAAGGATGGTTTGACCGTAGTCGGTCGATTCTATAACGAAAATTATTTCTGTTCGGATATCAACATTAATTTTAATTTTCTTCGTTCGGTACAAAATCCCGAGGAGATTCACGTCTTAAATAAGGAATCAGATTTGTTTTCGCTGCAAGATATTATGGGTGATTTGAGCTCGCCTTATTATATGTACAGTGGAAGTTTAACAACACCTGGATGTAATGAGATCGTGACATGGGTGCTTCAATCTAAACCACTAGAAATTTGGAGTTTAAGTTTATTCCAATTTCGGAAAACAATTGGACATGATGGTCTCATAGCTAAGAATCACCGGCCAGTACAGAAAGTAAATGGGCGTCCAATATACTATAAAAAGTAATGGTTAAAAATTTAATTTATACGATTAAACAGCAAATAAATTAAAATTAACATAAATCACTTAAAACAATTCCATATATCTATACTTTGTAATAGAATAGGTCACGGCTATTACGTGGTTGTACAGGACGAGAATTGTGTCCCATTTTCCCTTGATGCCCTGAATGAAATTTAATTCACATAATTTAGGTTTTTTTTATTTCTAAAAACAAATTAAATTATACAAAACTAAAATTAATTCTAGTTCATCTTAAAATTTCGAAACTACTCAAATAATTTCAATCATCTGATTCCAATGGCAATACAGCTATTTTGTGAGTTGCTTTTTTGAATTCAGGATTTTGTGTTTTAATTTGGACAAAACGTACAAACCCGTCGTTACCTTGAAACATTTTTGTTATTCTTCCTAACAACCACATTTGGTGGTTGGTATTCTTCCTAACAACAAAATTGGTGGCTGCCTTGACTGCCTTGACAGAGAAACAAATAAATAAACAAATGTATATTTTAATTTTTACCTTTGATCTAACTGAATATTTCATGTAGAAAGGACCGCAAAAATCAATGCCAACAATTGAAAATGGCCTGACGCATTGCACTCGGTCTCTAGGCAAATCACCCATAATTTGAGAAGTAAATTTTGGTCGAATATGAACACAATTATTACAAATTTGTCTGCATAAATTTCTACCCGAAATAATCCAATATGTTAATCTTAAATTATATAGGAGTGCTTGAGGGCTAGCATGTAATAATCTCTTATGAGTATCGCGCACTAGTAACCCAGTGAAATCGTGTTTCGCTGGAAGTAAAATCGGGAATTTCTGATCGAACATCACATCTGCGTTTTTTAATCTGCCCCCAACACGAATAAGTCCATCAGCGTTCTAAAAAGGTGTAAGTGACTTTAGTGAACTTTGGTTACTTACTAAATTGTTATTTTGGAGGAATGTGATATCGCCTGCAAATTCTTGTTGCTGTACCGTTTTTAGAATTGCCTTAAGGGAAAACACCACTGTGAGATTTTCAAAAAATCGATTTTTTTTTTGCCTTTAAAAAATCCTTTAGACCCTCAAAAGTATGATACAAATTCGTTTATAGCTAAAAAAAATTTTTTTTAGAAGGTTTTCAAGCATTTTCCTGAGAGCTCTTATTGAGAAGTTATTGATACGAAAAACTTTAAACGCGTTTTTCTCGAAACCGTGTTTTGGAAATCTGCACGTAGTAGAACTCAATCAATTTTTGTTCAATCGACTTGAAAATTTAACTGTAGCTTCTTAAATAGATTTAAAATCGAAGTACATGAGTTTTTTTTGATTCATTAAAAATTAAAAAAGATATCCAGGAACAAATTTAAGACACTTCTACTGCGTGCAGCGGAGCGACTCTAGGCAAAATCACTTCTACTAAAGCTACTCTAGCGCCGCCATTTTGTATTTTTTTTTACATAAAAAATTTTTTTTGTTTACTTAAATATATGCCAAATATAGCCTAAAAGTTTTTTTTTCTCTAAACCCAACCCATTTCTCAAAAAAAAATACCAAACTAAGCACTTGAAAATGGTAGGTCACAGTGGTGTTCCCCCTTAAGAGAAACTGCACTGCAACTTCATTCGAGGTTAATTCACCGATTATTCGTTGCTTCTTGTCTGTGATTCTACAATTAGTATAAAAACGAAGTACGTAAGCAATTACATTAATTAACTTTTTATATGAAGAGAATTTTTGGAATATATTTAATTCACTTGATATACATAGTTGTGGTACAAATTTGATTAATTTTTCGAAGATCTAGGTTTTATGTGGGAAGGTAATGAATTGGTTTCAAAGTTTATTTTATTTTTATTTTATTTTATACAGGGAAAAGTCTACAAATTTGACTTGAATTTATAACATATTGAACAGGGTAGAATAATAATTAAATTAAACAAAAAAAGAATTAAAATTGACATAAAAATATATTTAGGTTGGAGCAAAATGTTGCTTCAACCTACGTTTAAAGCTGTCTTTACTTAAGTAAAAGTCGAACAAATGGTCGATTTTATTAAAACTCTTCGACATCATGTTTACCGGTTCATTGTCACCATAGTTTGTTCTGTGTTTATTCAGATGAAGGAACTCATGATCTCTTAAATTCCTACTCGGTGCCTTTATTTTAATTGATTCCAGTATGGATGATGCATCGATTTGATCAAGTAAAATATTTCCAATAAACGAATACTTTAAAAGCTATCGTCTATTTCCCAATGTTGCCAGTTGATAGGTTTTGCATCCAGTAGCATATGATGGTAATCGCTTCAGGTTAACGTGATGCGGTAAGTCATGGTCGTAATCCCATCCGTCTTTACACGTTATATACCGTATAAACCTTTTTTGGACACTCTCGATTTTTCTGATAGGTTCATCGTAAAAATGACACCAGATGTTGACAGCGTATTCAAGTTGAGATCTGACGTAGGCATAATACAGGATCTTTATTGTCTCGAGGTCATGAATATCCCCAGTCCAATGCTTAATAAAACCAAGCATGGAATTGGCTCTAGCAACGCATTGCTCAATATGCTTAATAAAGCACATGTTTTCAACGAAAGTAACCCCTAGGTCTTTAATCTCGAATACTTTTTGTAAAAGTACGCCATTTATTTGATATTGTTGTGTACCAGGGTTAACTTTCCGATGGAACGATAAACTCTTACACTTGTTGATGTTGAGATTGAGGAGGTTAGACTCACATCATTTCGCTAGATTGTCGATGTCCTCTTGTAGCTTATGGGTATCGCCGATGTTTTCTACTGTTTTAAAGATTTTGAGATCATCTGCAAACATTAATATCTTAGAATGTTGTATTACTTCAGTAACGTCATTGATGAAAATTATGAAGTAACAATTGTAAATCGCCAGTAATTTTGGGTATTACATAACATTTTATATTTAAATTATGTTCGGAAATTCGCGAAGTTATTGATAAATACCCCTTGTAACTGAGTGAAATAATTTTACTTCCCATCCCAGATACTTGTTTCGATGTAGAGTGTAAAGTTAAGTTTAATAACCGACACATTTTATCTGTAACGAAGTTTAAATGTGAGCCACTATCAAGTAGAACTTTTGCGAAGATATGAGCACCATTGCTAGCAACTGCTTTTACTACCGCCGCGCCGTCCCCAGCATTATTTGTTTACTAGATGGCAATATTTTCTGGGTTATTTGATCGGTTTCATTTGAAGTACCTAACATTACTTGCGAATTCATATTCAATGTTGGTGAGGAAGCTGAACTTTGACTTTTTGGTTGATCTAAATTAGTTTTGGTTTGTGAATCTTGTTTACTGATATCATTAGACTTGGATGAGCTCTCTAATTTAGTTTGATGTGATGATTATGGTTGGCGGTTGAAATCGAAATGCAAAAGAGTATGATGCCTCAAAGAGCATTTCTTACAGCCAGTATTGATACAATTTCGAACATTATGTGATGATGACAGACAATTTGTACATATAGTCGTTTTTTTATAAATTGGAATCCATTTTTGGTGTAAGTTTGATACCACAAAACTCCGCACAAACTTCAATCATTACCACGACAATAGATGCAAGAATGCATACTAGAAACTAATGTTGATGGATTTCTACGATTTCGATATGTATTTGAATTAACGTTTGATGCTGTATTTGATGGTGAATAAGGCTTGAGAGCTGATAGAACTCGAACTCAGGTTTTGAAGGGTTTTAATAAAATTCTCAAAATTAATCAAATTTCTATCATCAGAACCTTTGATTACGTCTGTACGACTTGAATTATCCAACTTTTCTGAAAGATGATGAATTAAAAGTAAATTCCAGCTCTCAACTGAAACCTTTAAAGCTTTTAATGAGTTGTAATTTTTGACGGCTTGATCTATAACCGTCTGTAAGAACTCCGAAGAATTTGATACCGTTGGTTTAATATCATAAAGTTGTTTTAAATTCATTTTTTGTATTGCTATCTCATTATTCTACTTATTATATATGATTTTCCAAGCTAAATCGTAATTAGCCGATGTTACCGGAATACTTTTAATTAATGAATAAGCTGTGCCACTACTAACATGTGAAATTAAATAATTAAACTCTATAGAGTTATCAATATTCCTCTTATGAACTAACTCTTCAAAAATATCGCGAAATCTAAGCCAATCAATTTCCTTGCCACTAAAAAAGGGTAATTTAATCTCAGGCATTCGCATTTCTATTGATGAAGTAGACGTACATATGTGTACACTCTAAGGCAGAATTATTTTGAATTGACACATTAGAAGGTTCTGGTTTTTTAATTTCATGAAGGTTCTGGTTTTTTAATTTCGTGAAATTTCAAAATTACCGTAGTCATCCTCAAATGCATCTCTTTCGTTCGTTGTCGACACAGACATTTCGTAACCGATGCTATATATAGATTCACACGAACCTATTGTCATTGTGTCGACATCGCTATATCTTTTTTTAAAAAGCGTTAGTTGGCCTTTATATGAACTTCGCTTCTTCTTAAGCACCTCTAATTGTTCAAGTTCCAGTTGAGTAAGACCCACTGTTTGCAAACAAACCGATAAATGGGTTCGCGAAAATAAACCGAAGTAAATGAAAAATGAAAATGACTACAGCTTTTAACACTGTAACTTAACTCAAAACTATACTTCTATGGAATGTGACGTTTGATAAATTGTATAACTGATAACAACTTTTTTAAATTAACTTAAAATTAAATAAACTTACATATGTATGTCTACGTATACTCAGGTGAATAGTGTTGAATTGAAATTTCGTCTTAGTTGATGCCACTCGTACAGTTGTTCTGAAGATATACTTAAAGCTGACCAAATATTGATATGCCAAATAGACGAGTACAAATGACCTTGAAGATACTCAGCTGATTTTTATTGAATTGAAATTTCTTCTTTCTGCTGCTACTCCCAATTCATATTTTGTTAATTTTTATGCTCGATGCCTTTCAATTGTGACGGTTCACATTAACTGCTACATAAATTGTAGGTTGACTTATATTGATGTCGTATTATCGTTTATACATATGTACTTTAATAACTGATATTTGGTAAGCTATTAAACATCGAAATGTGATGACGCATTTTCAAGAAAAAGTAACATTTTTCGATTATCCTTTTTCATTTTTTTATTTAAAGCGGTCAAATATTCGTTGAATATAGCACCGGTCATCCCATGCATTTTTTGTTCAAGAAATAATCCACTCCCAGCTTATGTTTATTTAAATTTTTCAAGTAACGTGGACGATTAGCTTTCCCGATAAGCAGCGGCTGAAGTTTAGACCCATCCCCGAAAACTGTAAGCAACACAGTCACACGTTCTTTTGACATTTTCCCTCCGGTGCAATTATCTTTTGCTGATGAAAGTGACTTATTGGGCAGCATGCGAAAGTAAAATACCTCCTCACTCCCAGTTTTGATTCCCATAATGCAACGGCGGCCTCATCCACATTGTTTGCTTCACCACAAACTCGTTTGATACTTGATTAAAACTGGTGCGAAAATTTCGGAGCCATCCGTTAGACGCTTTGAACAACGAATTTCCAGTTATCTCGGCGATAACCTTCGCTTTGGCTTGCAAAACTGGTTCAGAGATTGGAAAATTTTTGGCTCTGGCCACACAGAACCAGTCGGGCATTTTGTTATGAATAAAGTGTTTTTCCTACCGGCTGCGTTGACTTTGGACTTTAAAAATGAAAATTCGTTTTCTAACTTTTAAGTATTGTAATTTAGTTTTGTTTGATTAACGCAGTGTCACTTTTTATAGAAATATTTTAAAACTGTTATAAATTATTTTTAAGTGATAATTATTAAAAATAAAACGTAAATTTTTTGAAGTCTTAAGCCAACGCAGCCGGTCAGAAAAGCACTTAAATCTATTCATACTGCGACTTTTTTAGAGAATTAATTTACAAGCAGTCCCACATCAGAAGTTTTATATCGTAAGCTTCTTATATTCACATAAATTAAATTGAAATAATTCATTCCACCTGCTGTAAGTGAACTAGGATCAACACACATATGAGGGGTCTAGAGCACAATGGGTGTATAAAGCAATAAAAATTCCATTTTGAGAAAAATGATTTTAATGAAAATTGAGTCTGTTTATGTAAAGGGTAGTTTTATGAGGTTGTGCTCTACGTATTATTATCACAAAATAACAAAAACATGGACAGCACATGAGTAAACTGATGCTTTTCCTAAGGCAATGTCACACTTATCTACATGTTTTGTGTACATACAAATATGGATGAGTTTATTAGAATAAAGATAGAAACGTAAATTATAGAACAACCATTTTTTTATTAAAGAACTTACAAAAAAGATTTAAAATACTAACATGAAGTAGAGTGATTTGCCTTCCATGCCGATGAGTCTTGAGCTGTAATTGCGAAAATTCCGTGACATCAATTGTATTGGTTAGAATATGTATAATGATAATTCAGAAATAATGATATCTCTTTAACTCTCTTCTTGGCATTCTTAATCAATCCAAAATTTTGATCACATTCCATATAGGAATGACTGAGAAATATTCAGAAAGAAATATTCGGTTTCGATTTGTGTATTACGACTGATTATAGCTAAAATTGCACGATTAATTTATTTTTGTTCTGCCTCCAGCATTGTCGTTGAATGCCGTAATATGGATCACATGAACCGGCAGTTATTTTATGAACTTTAAGAGACAAGATGCAATTTCCTTGGATCCCCAAGATGCTTGGCTTTCGTTCCACATATACATCGCTGCATTACCAGTCGCCAGATCGTGAACACAAAAATTGTATGTTCATAGTTGTCTTGCGTAACAAGCTCTAGAACAACTTATTTCCATGATCAATTGTATCTACGATCAACTGTTCACGTTCAATTGCAACACGATCAATTGTTTACGATGCGACTAATAAAATAAACCAAACAAAAGGTATTCCAGTCCAACAATTTGTGACTAAAACACCTTTCAAGAAGATTGTTCAGTCCAAATGCACAAAGGGCATTTCAGTCAAACTGTTTTCTGACCGAAACACCTTTGTTTTGATTGAAGTTCCTTTATAAAAGAAGGTTTAGACATAATATTTGTATGCGAAATTTTATGAATGAAACTGCTTTCGTTTTTTGATTGAATTGTTTCTGACTATATTCCCCAAGAACAATTTTGTCTGCAATTCATTTTTAATTGTTTGACTGAATTACCTTTTCAAAACGCATTTCAGTCACAAAAGTTTGACTTGAATGCCTTTTTAGTTTTTTGATTGAATTTCCTTCTGAAAAGGCATTTCATTCTAAAATTATTTTGACTGAGTTGCCTTTTAATTTTTGACTGAAACTCTTTTCCGTTTTTAACTGAAATGCTTTTGACTGGAGCACCGGAGCAAGCATATAGGTCTACGAAGGCATTTCAGTCAAAAAAACTAATCAAACAAAACGTATTCCAGTCCAAAACTTTGTGACTAAAATTCTTTTCAAGAAGGTTGTTCAGTCCAAAATCACAAAGGGCATTTCAGTCAAACTGTTTTTTGACCGAAATACCTTTTCTTTTTAGACTAAAATTCCTTTTTAAAAGAAGTTTTAGTCATAATATTTGTATGGGAAATTTTATGACTGAAATGCCTTTCGTTTTTTGATTGAATGGTTTTTGACTGAATTCCCGGAGAACAATTTTGCCTGGAATTCCTTTTTAATTGTTTGACTAAATCACCTTCTTAAAAGGTATTTCAGTCACAAATGCAAAAGGAATTTCAGTCACAAAAGTTTGACTTGAATGCCTTTTTAGTTTTTTGACTGAACTTTGTTCTGAAAAGGCATTTCAGTCTAGAATTATTTTGACTGAGTTGCCTATTAATTTTTGACTGAAACTCCTTTCCGTTTTTGCCTGAAATGTTTTTGACTGAAATTCCCAGAGCCCAAGATATAGTATGCGATTTTCTGTCTCTTTTGATATACAAACTTACAAAACCAACTTAAGATTTAATTCCCCTCTAGGCCTCTAGTAAGATTGCAAATGAACCATAACAACGTTTTTAATAATTTTGATTGGTCTTTGTTTCCATTCCAGGTTTTTAAAAAACAAATTACTGAATTTTATCATAATTTATATTTTATCATATTGTATAAGTATTATTAATTTTTTTTCTGTTTACTTTTTGACTGTAAATTTATTTTAATTTTAATTTACTAACTTGAATTAACTTTATTTAATGTTATAGGTACATAATATACCTTATAATTGGATATGTTGTTGTTTGCCCTATTATCTAGACTAGCGTACGTTTTTTGTTATGATGGGGAGCAGCTCGTTTTGAAATTGGTATTTTTTCCCTCCTATAAACTGTCCGTTTTACATTACGATGATCAGCGCCGTGATTTGAAATTGGTTGTTTGTCTTTGTATAGGGGGGCCCGTTTCTTCAAATTATTTGATCTCTTATCTAAATTATCTGAGTCGAAAATGCTGAAAATAATAATCAATAATTTAAGGATTATGTGACCCTTTCATTGAATAACAAATTAATTAGTTAGTTTTTATAATAACTTACTTTTCATCAGAATCGCTTTGTTTAAAAAAGCCACTAGAGTCATTTTCACCATCGTCGTCGTCATGAGAGCTTAAACTATTTTGTATAATTGCACATAAAACTATACAAAATAATAAAGTCTTAATCTTCAACATCATTTGGTTTAGTCTCCCTTAACTGAGCGGATCCACAAATTTAATTTTAAAATAACTCCACACCGGACAAGAATTTGAATAAATCTGTTTGATTATGTTACACTTTGCACGCACTTATATATCCAAATTTCTAATCACTCGCGCATATTAATTGGCTAATTCGTTGGTTCAATATACAGATGTAATTAAGCATAATTGGTGCGGTTCTTTTTTGTTTGTGTGTTTCTATTTTAGAAGATTATTTTCAAATTAAAATATGTTAATTTCTGTGATAGCGCATGACCTCATAAAATGTGTAAAATTAATCAAATATTTTGGTCAAATTTCTTATATAGTAAAATAGGATTGTGCGGTTGTTATAATATGCGGAGATGTAATAATATGATGAACTAACAACTCATTTAAAGTTAATTAATCAAAATAATTCGTGAATTTTATTTTCGAAATAAATTCTTGCTTATTAAATTAAATATAGATATGTAAATCCGGTGAATAATCTTTAGCTAAACCGCATAGTTCAAAATTCCATTCCAATTTATTTGGAAAAGATTTACTTTAAACAATATATTCTTCTGCACGACTGATTACTCCTAATTACTCTAATCAAGAAAACCAGCGCCAGTACTAACACCCACCGGTGTTGGTAAAATTTTTGCAGGTCAAATCATATGCCAACGTGACTCGAATCAGCCTTTACCTCTTCACGAATTTTGTCCTTGATTTGTTTAACCATGTCAGCTTTACGTAAATGTAGATCTTTTTGTTGATGGGCTCTAATTTGGGCATCTGGCTCACCATGCTCTATTTGCATCTGTAATTTATCACAAGTAATTATCCGTTTGTGGCCTGTGAAATCTCAAATTAAAATTTGTATTAAAAATATGTCTGTAAAAACTTTCTTTTGCGGGTTCATCCTCCCTTGCAGTACAAAATCCAGCGTACAAGTTTCTTTAAATTTTCCTTCAGGTGCTTGTGAAGGTGAACGCAAATAATGACTAGTGTAGCGTGGAAACCCTGAATGTGTTGTTTGATTAAGTTCACAGATTCTCTGGAATCTTATTAGCTGGAATTTTATTTCCTCTTGCATCTTTTAGAGAAATATCGGTACTATTAGAATTTTGTCTTATGACAGCATTCTCTAGTCTCTTTGATGATCTAACAAGAGATTTTCTACAAAATTCTTTACAAACTCGATGGTTGACGAATGTGTACACTTAGTGAAATTGAATTAGCCTTAGGCATTTTAGGTTACAAAAAATTAATCAACATTTATTTTATACTCCCTACAATACAAAATAGAAATTATTATTTTTTGAAAAAAACTGGCAACAGAATTAATTTCATTACTTCAAATATTAAAATTAGGCCTAAATTAATTTGAAAATTAAATTTATGTTATGTTTTAATATTTTGTATGTCCACCTTGGTTCTTAATCACCTCGAATAATGTATCGGGCATGTTTAAAACTAATTTCCAAAGAACTTGTATTCGGATTTCAATCCAAGTTTCACCAACGCGATTTTTCCCATTCCGATAAACTTCTCGAGAAAGAATACCCCATAAACTTCCAGTACAGTTCAAGTTCGGGCTTCAAGCCGGCCAGTCCATTACGTCAATATTACGTTCACAAAACCATTTTTTTTAATTCTTTCGAATTGTGAATGCTGCATTATCCTGTCGAAAGATATAATGGACACCCATGAGATTTTCCGCGTGCTCAATTAAGTTAATTTTCAACATATCGATGTAAACTTCCGATTTCGTTCTTGTAGAAATCCAGGCAAGCTGAAGTTTTTCGTTGCAGTAAAATCCATCCCAAACCATTAGCGGGCCTCCACAAAACTTCCTGCTTAAACGTATTTCTGTGTCTTTTCTAAGGTCATACCAGTAATATTAGGAACCATCTGGACCATCCAAATTGAATTTCCTTTCATCGCTGAAGAGCACCGTTTTATATTTTTCCTCCCAAGTCATATGCGATCTTGCAAATAATAATCGAGCTGCTTTGTGACGCGCAGTTATAAAGACGGTTGTACAACGCCTTTCCTCCTTGTACTAACTTGTACTAACTGTAGCAAATGTTGCTTGACATCGTGGTTGAAGTTGTTGGGTTGCGTCTCTTCTCTCTTGTCTACTCGCCCTCAACTTCTTTTACTGCATTTTTGGAACTAAATTGAAGCCCATCTTACAATAATGATGGTGATAAAGAAGATTAATAGAACACAATATTCACTGGAACCTGGATATCCTCAATCGTTGTATATATTGATAAGGTAAATTCTGCAATACTGCAGTTTACCGATTATGCAATTTCCAAAAGGCAATTATCGTGACAATGAAAATAAAAATGCTTAATTGCCTCCTCATTATTTTTAAGGCCCACACATTTTGGGTAGATCATTATATTCGGTAAATCGGTTTCATATTTGCACTGAATATCCATAGTGTATGTATGTTGAAGAATGGTAAACGATAATAGTAATTATCGACTACTTGTACTTGGTAGTAGGTGGTTTGTATTTTACGATATGAATTCGAATCAATTCTAATTCAATTCAAATAAGAATGTTATCCTTTCGTATTCGTATCGTATTCAGAAATAGCCACCCTGTCTTTTCAAGAGGTTCTGTATGAGGTAAAAATTAAGTACTTATATTTTGAAAATTTTCCGATTGTAAAGTTAAGCGTTTTTGTGAGTGCGCAAGTTCATTCAATTACCAAGTAAATACATAATTAAAGAATAATGTGCGCATAAGCAATCGCGGGCTTAGTACGTAGTAAATAATTACTTCCTCTATCGGAATTTTTATTTATTATATTTACCGGTCATTATCTTAAAATTATAAAATAATATAAATTTTATGGTGGAAGAACCTTTTTAGTTAGCGCAGAGAGTTGAATGAACATTGCATATAAATATCATAATATATGAATTTTTAGCAAAGTTAAACACATCTTAATCAAGAGATGAATAGTGAATATTTGTCACTTATACAATTTTGTTTGACAACTAATCAACTATTAAGTATACAAGTTGTTAAAAAAGAATTGACGACTGACCTATCCGAAATCGAATTTCTAAAGTAAATATTAAAAGTCATTGTTACAATAAGGAAACGTTTTTTTATGGTTGGATTGGACTCTTATGTGAAAATTTAGCAACTTGAGGTGACCTACATTTAATTTAACCTATATAAATTTGGCAATAGTCTCTCATTTATTATGTAGGTATTACTTAATGGAGCAGACACATCATTTAGATTTACAACCGCAATATTTTATTGAACATTTTCGATAGAATAATTGCTAATAAAACGAATTTTAATTTCATATTTATTTTTATGCCCTCTTATTGATCATGCAATTATGCCGCCTTTTACAATAATTGGAGTTGCAATTATAAAATTATGTGCACAATTTATAAGTCGTTACAAATTCGATTAAAATTCGTATAGGCGTTTAATAGCCCGATTTAAATAAATATCGACTGCGTTCGACAAATATTTTAAATCACATGAGGGCCTATATACATATGTAGTGAGATTGGCAAAAGATTACTATAATAAGGATTGAGTTGGGCAATATAAAATGGCACATTTACATGTACATGTCGTTTTTTAACTCCTTCTGTTTACGATCGATTGATTATTGAACTAATTTATCAATTATTACATGTGTTATCAGCTACAGAGTATCGTTTTATATAAAAATGCGAATTTCGCACCAAAATTTATTTAGTCGTGTCTACAATATACAACGAGCGCTTGTAAAATGAAACATTTCATTTTTGCTTTACACTTACTTAGTTTGCTTTGGATTTCCGATGCAGGTCCGTTAGGCAGATATTATTCATCTAATTCGGATGGGGTGAGTTACTTAATATAGTTTATTGTGTATACAAATTAAAGTGATTATAATAAACGTTCATGTTATTCAAAAATATAGACCCAACATGAGTTTTCGTACGACCCGAATAATGAATATTCACCAGAACATTGGTACGAGCTTGCACCTGAATGTGGCGGCGATTCGCAAAGCCCAATCAATATACAAACCACGACAGTGATAAATAATGTAAATGCACCACCAATTACGGGGACCAAATGGGACGAAAAGGCGGTATCGATCGAAATTGAGAATAATGGGCATACATTGAAATTTGAATTTGAATATGCGAATGAAGAAATGCCAGTGATTCAAGTGAATGGTGACGATTATGAATTTGTTCAGCTTCATTTCCATTTTGGGGACAATGATAAATCTGGATCAGAACACACAATTAATAATATCGCTTACGCTATGGAGGGTCATGCTGTATTTTTCAATCGTAAATATGGGACTTTTGCTGAAGCACAATTGGAAAAGGATGGTTTGACAGTAGTCGGTCGATTCTATAACGAAAATTATTTCTGGTCGAATATCAATATTAATTTTAATTTCCTTCGTTCGGTACAAAATCCCGAGGAGATTTACGTCTTAAATAAAGGATCAGATTTGTTTTCGCTACAAGATATTATGGGTGATTTGAGCTTGCCTTATTATACGTACAGTGGAAGTTTAACCACACCTGGATGTAACGAGATCGTGACATGGGTGGTTGGATCTAAACCACTAGAGATTTGGAGTCAAAGTTTATTAGAATTTCGGAAAACAATTGGACATGATGGTCTCATGGCTAAGAATTTCCGGCCAGTACAGGAAGTGAATGGGCGTCCAATATACTATCAAAAATAATGGTGAAACATTTATATGATCATATTTTATTATACATATGTTAATATGAAATAGTTAATATAATTAAATACTTAAAACCATTCCATTAGTTCATTATTGATTTTCAATCGATATAGACGTGTTTTTTTTAATCAAAATTAAAAAAAAAAAAAGTAAAAACAAAGTATATTTTGTTTCATTGAAGTGTATAGTATTTCTCTGAAAAGAATCGGAAAATAAAAGTGTTATAGTTGGTGTTAAATCTATACTAAGTTAGTTTTATCTAGCTTATACAATGTACTGATAACCCGCGTTTTGATAGTGGTTATAGCCCCAATCACAAAAAAATTGCAATGGCCTATCCAAAAACAAATAATAACGGTTTAGGTTACCCGTTAACATATAAATTACCAATCAATAATACTTTTTCAAGTTTTTTACAAAACAACAACAATGTCAATAATATTGGTAGAAATGAACGTAGCGGTGTATCAGTAAATCAAGCAAAGTCATCAAAATTACCTCCAATCGTCACCAAATTGAAATCGGTCGAAATCAGAACAATCATGAAGCAGCTAAAAATCGAAAAATTTGACATGAAGCTCACATCAATTGGCTTAAAGATAACCGTGTATGATTCTTCACAGTATAAACTGTTTTCTGAGGAGTTAAGTAAACAGAAAGCTGAATATTTTTCGTTTATCCTTGAAGAAAATAAAACATCCCGTTTTGTTTTATTTGGTTTACCATCAATGCCTATTGATGAGGTGGAGGCCTACATTAAAGAAGCCGGACTAAACCCGTCCAAAATATCTAAAATAGAACCAACAATAAATAGATCTAAAGATACTGCAATGTATTTTGTATCTTTTCCTAAATCTACAACACTACATCAGCTTAAAAGCCACCGTTATATCGGCCATATTTCCTGTAAGTGGGATGTTCCTTATAAAAAGGCAGAGCGCCTCACTCAGTGTCTAAATTGCTATATGTATATGTATGGGCATGTTACAAGCAATTGCAATATGAAACAGCGATATTGTTTCTGTAGTGTAACTCACGTTGATGATTCAGAATGTCCACTCAAAGAGACAGTAATAAAACACCAGTGTGCAAATTGCAAAGGAAATCACACTGCAAATTCCGTGACATGTCCCAAGCGTTTGGAATTTCTTCGTATACGAGAGAACATGAATCAAAACTCCGCAAGGAGAGTAACTCAACCTTTTAATTTTACATCATCAGACTTCCCTAACGCATTAGATAATCAGCGTAATCATAATATAATACCAGCATCTGTAAATAATTAGGATCCTCAAGCAACATTTTCCGGCTTGTTCAAGCCTACCACACAATCAACTAATGTACATTTTGCTGAAACTAATAATATAAATAAGTTATACTCGGCTAGTGAACTTCTTATGATTTTGGACAGCGTCATGGAGGGGCTCAGGAGTTGTACTACGCCAGCCGAACAAGTTAACGTTATTCTCGGTGCCGCAATTAAGTATGCTTGTAAGTAATTCTATTAATATTTGTACCTGGAACGCTCGTAGCGTTAAAAATAAAAAATGAATTAATCCATTTTTTAAATAAATATGATATTGATATTCTACTGTTAACAGAAACTCATCTTAAATCCAGCATTGATTTTCATATTCCACACTATATTGTACATAGGCACGATCGACCATTAATATCTGGCGGAGGTGTTGCAATCATTATAAAAAATTCAATCAACCATACTCTACTTCCAAACCCTGTTTTCAAAGTATCGAATGTATTTCGATTCTTTTAAGACTTCCGTGCAATACATTAAAGGTTAGTTCCAGTTATGTTCCTAAATCTAACCATCAGAATTTTAGAGGTGATTTAAATAGATTAACCACAGGTAACTACTCATATATAATTGGAGGTGATTTTAATTGTCGACATTCGTTTTGGAATTGTATGAGATCTAATAGGGGCGGTCGAACCTTGTTTGATTTTCTGAACTCTAGAACGAATTGCGTTTTACACTTTCCTGATGATTCTACATACCACCAGAACGCTAGAACCAGTAGTACACTGGACTTTTTTTCTTACAAATGATTTAGTTCCAATTAATTACATTGCAACAAAAAACGAGCTTAACTCGGATCATTTACCTCCATCTACACAGACCTTTAATTTTCAAAATGCAGACTGGACTACTTTCCAAAATATCGTTGATCATAATCTCAATAGATTCTATCCACTTCCACTGAATATAACTAGCAACCAAATAGACAATGCCATTGACAATTTCACTTCATGCATTACTCACGCCGTAGATTTCTCAGTTACAATTACAACAGCGTCCAGCAAATACAAATTAATTTTAACCGACGAAATTCTATCTCTGATTAAACTTCGAAATATTAGACGAAGACAATGGATAAGAAAAAGGCATTCTTACCTTAAAAATATAGTACAATTGTTAAATAAAGTTATCAGGGACAAAATATATCAAATCATTAATGCTAAGTGGCAAGATAAACTTAAAAATTTGATCAAAGGATCTAAGCCGTATTGGCAGACTATAAAATGTTTGAAACGTAAGTTTTCATCTATTCCACCTTTAAACAATCCGCTGGATGGAACTAAAATTATTGAAAATAATGGCAAATGTAAAATTCTTGCCGATAGTTTTCAAACGGCCTATGCAATTTCCGCGAATGTAATTGAAACAGAAGATATCAAAAAGAGTATTTCCGTAATTAATAGCTACAACGCGCCAGATTCTACAAATTTCCTTGTATCAATCCAAGAAATCAAAAGTGTAGTCCAGTCTAGTCGTCCCTTTAAAGCTCCAGGGCCTGGAGTCTGGGTTTAGGTTTATGGCGAATCTATTTTCACGTTGTTTTGAACATTCATATTTCCCATCCTGCTGGAAAACCGGTGATTGCAATTCCTAAGCCTGATAAAAATCCATCTGATGCTAAGAATTATAGGCCCATAAGCTTACTAAGTTCGGTAAGCAAAATATTTGAGTGCATCATTAAGGATAGGCTTTATGATCACATTGCAAACTAATAATATTTTAATACCTGAACAGTTTGGATTTCGATACCAACATTCCTCAGTTCACCAAGTTCACCGCATAATAAAACATGTTCAAAATCAAAGAGTTCTAGGAAACTCAACGGGTATGGTGCTTCTTGATTTAGAAAAAGAGTTTGATTCTGTTTGGTACAATGGCTTACTGTATAAACTTCATAAATATAATTTTCCACTTTATATCGTTAAATTACTAAAGTCTTACTTTGAAAATAGGAAATTTTTTGTGCAAATTAGGAATTCTAAATCGGAACTTGTCAATATTGGATCTGGTGTTCCACAGGGTTCTGTGATTGGTCCAGTCCTATTTTGCATCTTTCTCAACGATACACCTAAAATCCAAGACTGTGAAATTGCGCTATTTGCTGACGACACTTCAATATACACATCTCACATGTACTCCCAGAATATTATAAATAGTTTGAATACATATTTAAACATTCTAGTCGAATATTTTCATAAATGGGGCATGCAATTAAATAAAGACGAATCTCAAGCAGTACTTTTCACGTTGTAGGATGGTATCTAAATTGCCTCAATCAAGCGTACTTATTGGTGGCAGTCGAGTAGTATGGCAGAAGCAAGTACGGTATCTTGGCGTTCTCTTGGATTCCAAGACGACCTTCCAGAATCATTTAAATTTTATTGTAAAGAAAGTCACTAAATTGTTTTTTGTATTATATCCTATGTTAAATAGGAAAAGTTTCCTGTCTTTTGAAAATAAAATATTGTTATATAAATCTGTGGTTCTGAATGTAGTTTTGTATGGTTCCCCATTATGGTGGAATGCGGCCAAAGTTCATAAGAACAAAATTCAAATTATTCAAAATAAATTTTTAAAATTAATATTAAATGTTCTGCAACGTTATCATACTACAAGGCTACATAGAGAAACCAATATTAACCTAATAAATGATCTTGTTTTTCAGAATTACCACAAATATATAAATAAATTACCTTACGTTGATAATGAACTAATTAATTGCCTTTCATAAAAACTTTATTGTACATATGTAAAAATACTCTAAATTCTAGTTAAATTAGTTAGTTTATTTAAGTTTAGTTAAGTATAGTTAAGTTAATACAAATGCGTAATCACCTTATTGTAAAATCATTATTATAGACTACCTTCGTCTGCATTGTATATTCACTAATTCATTAGATTTTGTAGCAAACAAATTGTAAAACTCGGATAAATAAATTTATTATATTTTTTGAATTTCTAATAAATGCAAATAAAAAAAATAAAAAAAATAAAAAAAAAACCATTCCATATATCTATACTTTGTAATAGAATATGTCACGGTTATTACGAGGTTCTACAAGACGAGAATTGGGTTCCATTTTCCCTTTATGCCCTGAATGAAATTTAATTCACATAATTTAGATTTTTTTATTTCTAAAAACTACAATTAGTTCTAGTTCAACTTAAAATTTCAAAACTGCTCATAATTTCAATCATCTGATTCCAATGGCAATACAGCTATTTTGTGAATTGTTTTTTTGAATTCAGATTTTTGTGTTTTAATTTGGGCAAAACGTACAAACCCGTCGTTACCTTGAAACATTTTTGTTATTCTTTCTTACAACCACATTTGAGGTGGAACATTATCCTCTTTTAATAATATTAAGGCCCCGTCCATCACATTTGGTAAAGTTTGCGCCATTTATTTCTTTGCTGCGAAGTCCAGATATATAGTCAAGAGACCAATGCTTCCAAAATGGTTGTTGAATATGTTGAACTCTCCGGAAACGACTTAACTTATTAAAATGAATATGGTCCAAAATTGGTTGCATTATAGGAGTAAATATGAGTAGATAAATGACTGAGTAGAAAAATCTTCTAACAACTCTATATGTACGGCTTTACTAAAAAGGCATATACGAAAATTGCAATGTAAAATTTCGTAACAACTTGTTTTCTTAATTTATGCTTCATCAGAAATGGTTTAGCTAAGTCCACTCTCGTAAAATTTAATATTTTTGGTGGAAATGAATTCCAGAGAAAATCTGACCTTTAAGTTTAGGTTTAGCTTTAAAGCATGTGATACAATTATTCACGACACGTTTATATAAATCCAAAACCAATGGCGTATGTTAAATAATAAAGTTTGGGGACCGGCATGTAATAATCTATTCTGCTCGGATCTTACCATAAACCTTGAAAATCTGTGTGATTTAGGCAAAATTGCTGACTCTCAAATGATAATCGAATTTTGCAATCTTCCACCTATCCACAAAACACCATTTTCATCTAAGAAAATGTTTAAAGACACAAATTTACCAGTATAGGGTACGGCATCTTTTAATTCGTTTTTGAACTAGCGGTTATTTTGCCGCTCATAGCTCTAATATCTCATCTCTCAAGTAACAGAAATTCAGTATTATATTCCCCGTGAACGAAATGAGTCGATAAACGGTTGATCAACGGGCCACTTATTGGTTCGTAATAAAATTAGAATCGGATCCACTGTCCAAAAGAGCTCTGCAAGGTGTTAATTGGCTGTTAGATGATTCAGCCAAAATAAGTGCTGTAGCCAATGGAATTTGATTTGACTCTGAGATGATCTATCCGAATTTTTATTCGAAGCCTCGACTGACGAAGAACTGATTGAATTTTGATTTGGTGATGTTAGATTATTTATTTGCATTCTATTCTTATGTGATAAGGTATTATGTTTAAGTGAACACGACAGGCAACCATTTGCTTGACAACCAAATACCGTATGATGAGCCGACAAACAGTTAGTACACAAAAATGATTATTTTTGACAAACTCAAGTCTATCTTTTGGAAGAAATTTCATATTGTAAAGTTTCCCTGAAATAACAGCATTTGCAATTTTTGTGCAATAGTGCGCTTTTGGACTGGCTATGGTTTGAAGAACGAGCTGATTGCGATGGAGATTCCTTAGGAAAATTTTTGTCTAAAAAGACCAAAATATTGAAATCCTCGCTTTTGGAATCCTTACTAAATCCATCGCTTTTTCAAAAACAACAAAAAAAAAATGTCCGTCCGTCTGTCTGGACGTTTGGATGTCCGTACATAAAATATCTCGAGAACGGCTTGTCCGATTTAGATTTTTTTTTCGCCAACATGTTTCTATGGTCAAGGCAGAGAATTGAAAAGGTTTTGGAACCTGTACGTCAAGAGGGTGGGATACCTGCCATACGAATTGACGCAAAATCACCTAGTTTTATAAATATTAAGCAATTTTTTATATACGTTGGTTTGAATATTGAGTTGGATATTGAATTTGGGTTGGGGTTGACTTGAACAATTTTTTTATATATGATGGCTTGTGGATTGAGTTCTCGTTTAACTTGAAGGTTGAGTTGAGTTCCATTAACGGGTTGAATTGAGGCTGAGTTGAAGTTGAGTTTGGGTTGGATTAGGGTTTAGTGCGCAGTTGAGAAATCTATATAAAAGTGGATGTTTGTGTGTTTCTGTATGTAATAATGATACGGATGGTTCGGCGATATAGTGGCATGATGGTATTGTTACGCATCACCTGGTTGCGTAACCAGCATTTTGAGTGAATTTAGTTGCTCTGGAGTGTAGTAATTTTTCAATTGGCCTATAAGATTCTTTTGTCACTAGGGGGTTTGCCTATGGTTTTGCTATCATATTATTTCTGCTGTTGATGTGGAACATATTTTAACCGGAATAGTATTTTAGTAGTAGGTATGTATTATTTTTCGTATAGCTTTATCAGATGAGGCTTTGACGATTTGACCTGTTATCAATTTAATTCTGGTGCTTTTCTAGGATTTAGGTTAAATTTTATTTGTTCTTTTAATTCATGTAGCTTCGCAGGCTCTATATTTAGCTTATCAATCTTAGAATACTTTGTGATATTTTCATCAGCAGTTGGCCTGGGAAAAGGTTGGTAGATTTTCTCGATGTGCTCCGCAAACCGTAAAAAGATCCGCTTTTTCTTTAGCACTACGGGTCTAGGTTAATTGAAGATATTTTTGAGATCTATTAATTTGCTACTGGATAAGTTTTTTCAAATTTCTTATTAGTTTGACTGATCGCAGAACTCTCATGGGCTGTAACTGTATCATTTCAATAAGTAGTTCTAGTTCATCATTTAATTGTTGGGGATTTTATTGGCACATTCAAGTTGTTTTTTGTTTCGGTCAGCTCACAAAACAAATCTTATTTAGTTTTCTGGTTAGGTAGTTTTCTCTTTTATTGGGCGACTATTTTTGTCTTCTTATGTGGACCATTGGTAACCATCCACATCATGGTTTATGGTTTCGGTAAGTTTCAGAGTCCGATGTGTTTATTTTCTAAGCTGCATTGTTTAAGGCCGTGACCTTATATTCATTCTCCGTTACCAATTTCATCAACATTTAAATATTGATATGCTCATATATTAATTGGTGGAGGCTGCCATTCTTTGGTTTTATCTTCTTGTTGCTCTACACTTTTAACAGGTTTAGTTATCTGCTCAAACTGCTCGAATTCCGGTGAAGAATCAGCTTTCCTCAAATTTATCTAACCTCCATCTAAACTCTACTTTAACATCCTTACATTAGAAAGTCGGATTTCAACTTGCTCTAAATTTAATTTCTTATTTTCGTACCAAACTCCCAATTTCATCTCTTTACCAATTAAAAAAAAGGGCGCTCCAATTCTCACGCAGGACGCTCAAATGCCCGGAGACGGCGCTGGGTATAACTTAAATTGAGTGTCCGTTGAAATGAGGTCTCACTGTATTTAAATTAAAGGTAATGCTTACTGTTGGTCTGTTGGTGAGTAATTGCCCACGACCAAGAGCAAGATTTTGTGTCACTTACTTTTTGAACAAGCGGTATAAGACGTTATCACGTCAAAACCGTCAGCGAACTAAATAAAAACACGTATTACTTGTACTTCCTTAATGTTCTCGAAAGTTTTCCCAGAAAAATGTTGTGTTAAACCTTAAACACAACGAACGCCAATGAAGTGAATTTTTTTTCTGTCATAAATTTCGTTTTGCTTTTTTATTTTTGTTTGCTGTGTTGGCGTGTAGAATGGGTTGACAAGCAAAGACACCAACCAATTCATTTATGGTGAATTGCTGTGTGCTTTCGATAATTATGATGAGATGGCGCATCGATTCAAATGCAATTTCGATTTGGATTTGTTTTTTATTATTGAAAAACTATTTTGTTTCTGGCAGATGGTAGAATCGGCACAAAGTCGTATTTACAATTTAATTTATTTAGCTATAAATCTTAAGAAAACTGCTTTGTTCGGGAATGTGCCAAATGATTTCTGTAGGTCCCGGTTTGGAATCCGCACTTTCAAAAAAAATGTGAATTTCTTAATTAAATTAAATTAATTACTACTTTTTTGTAAACGTAGATAAGGAATGATAAGAAAAAAGTAGAAGAGGAATGATAAGAAGAAAGTAGAAGAACCCATAAACTTAAAATGAAGTTTCAAACAAATAAAAACACTCATCGAAAACAATCTTAATCACGAAAGTGGTTTACGGCGCCGGCAATTCATTAAAACTAGAACTTACCAATCCGCCAAAATGACGTATTGTACATTTATTGGATTAAAGTTTTTTATTATGTTGTAGATATGTGTTGTTTTGAAAATTTATGATGCGTTTTGATATAACATCAAATATATTATATTAAAATAAAAGTCGTCAATATATACAATCTTCCATTTTTACGGGTCGGTAGTTCTATAGCGTTAAATTAACAACTTTTACTGCATTTTTCGAACTAAATTGATAAGCTCAGCTCATCTTACAAGAATGATGGTAATAAAGAAGATTAAAACAACACAATATGCACTGGAACCTGGATATCCTCAATCGTTGTATATATTGATGAAGTAAATACTGCAATTCCTCTACCGGAAACTTTTTAAGAAAACTCGGAAGCATTTTGGAGTTTACCTTTCATGCAATTTCTAGCAAAAGGCAACTAACGCGGCAATGACAATACAAATGTTTTTTTTTGCCTCCTCATTAATTTTAAGGCCCACTAATTCGGGAAAATCATTAAATACGAGAAATTGAGTTTTTTTTGTATTCAATATACATTACGTAGTGTATTATGACTAAGAATGGTAAACGATAAATAAATAATAATTATCTACCACTTGTACTTATATTTTTAATTATGACAATATGTACTTGTATGTATAAACATGAATATTGCGCGATCGGTTTAAAATTGGACCATAAGAAAAACGGCCGCCATTTAAATCAAAATATATTGCTCGAATCACTCGTTAAATGTCAAAATGCATTCACAAGGTTTATATTTTACGTACAGGTTTGATCATATTTATGTTTGTTACATAGTAGAAATGAAGAACAAATCTCGTCGGATTTTTATATTTTATTTTTAATTTATTAGGCTTGGATCCTACATATGTTAAAAAGGAGCCACATTGCTAAAAATCCAAATTTACAAACAAGTTACATATTATAAATTTAGTAATACAATTTAGTCTGTAAAAATGAAACGGATTACTCCCTACACATATGCTGTCACTTACATTTCTTGCACTTCGAAGGATGTTGAACTTAGATCTGTATTGGCTGTATCTAGGGCAAGCCAATATGAGGTGTTCAACATTCTCAACACAACTCACAATTTTTGTCCTTACTCAAATGACGTTTTTACAAGCATTCCTTCCAATTTCCGTGGTTCAGCCTGATTCTCTCAACCGTTCGCAACTTTCGCGTATCTCCTTTGAGCTCCTAATAGACAGTAGTTCTCAAAGGAGTACCACGGATCGCTCTGTACTTCATTCTTTTCATTAGACTTTTATCGTTAAATTCACTCTTTCATTTTCTCAACAGATTCATCCGAAACATTCGAAGTACGTCTCTTGCATCCTTTCTTTCGTACTCCTGAACCACGTCATTCAATGTACCCCTCTTAGTTAACAGCTCTTTCATTCCCTTCGATCTGTTTATATGATGGGATCCATTGTATGGTCACATCACGTTGACAGCTTCGAGCGCATTCAAAAATCAAATCAACATACACATTGCATTCCCTTCTTCCTCCATATTTAAGCAAACATAAACCACTCTCTGAATTGGAAAATATTACTATTTCCCTTTCCCCTTGATTCACAACCAGTTTAATTCCTTCAAACATTCCAATCAGTTTGGCGTTCATTATACAGATGCTTTTGTCCACTTTAAAATACTTTTATACATTCTTACTAGGCATATACATACCCACACCTACTCCATTCTCATTCACACTAGCATCTGTATAAACGATATCGTATTGCCCATATCGCTGACAGATTTTCCCAAACATAATTTTGACGATAACTTCATTCATCCCCTAGCTATAATCCTCCATATTCAATCATACAGTAAGCTTATTAGGAACGGGTTGCGGATCAGCATTACCTATACTCAGAAACATGTTCATATTATCAAGTGCAATGCTAGTTCTATATGTTGGTTTGTACAACCGTCCTACTTTGTAATCTTACTATCATTTCATTCCAAAACTCATTTTTCTTTGTTATAATTCTCACTGACTCTCTCACTGTGATCCACTCTCTATTGTAATCGAGTGGTGAATCACCCATTTCAGACCACAGAGTGTGTATTGGAGTTGAGTTAATCGCCCATAATACCACTCTATACCACTACTTTCATTAATTGGCTGAAAGTCCCTTTTGAACCATTCCCATACACACTAATACCTTATGCAATTTTGGAGGATGTAAGGGCCTTCCTTAATAAGTCAACCATACTCGGATGAGCGCCCAACTTGGGTTTACTCACCCGTTTAATCACATTTAAACGTTCCTTGCTGTTATTTGCCAAAATTTTTATATGTTTACACCAAAATTCATGCGTCTGTCAATCCAAATACCCAAATACATGTAGGCATTTACTTGTTCAATTCTATAACTATCCACACTAATATTAACATTTGCAGCATTCGTTCTAAAATTCATATAAGCACACTTATTAGGATTCACTCTCAGATTCAACATTTTAAGTTTTTGTATCAACCCACCCATCTACGCCGTTTACGCTTTTTGAGCCGCTGCATCAATATTTTTTCTTTTTCCAATCACTACAAAATCGTCTGCAAATTGCAGAACGATTTGATTATCATTATAGATGCGGTATACGTCACTGGTATATAGGTTGAACAGAGCTGGTAATATTTTACTTCTTTACGAAAGTCCCATATTCGCAACTCCCTCCAACCTATACCCACTTCCATTCATATAACCATTTTTCTCTCAGTCATAACATCTTTTATCCACATACATACTTTCCATGAAAATGCAAAATTCTAGAGAATTTGTACTCACACATTTTCACGGAACCACGTAATCATAAGCTCTTTCAATGTCGAAGAATACCGTAACAGCTTTCATGTTATCCTTTCTAACTTCCCACACAAACTTTTCCACAAGCTCGATTACAGAGTGGTTCTTTCGAAATCTAAACGTTGTCGATGGCAACTAACTATTTTCATTCACAAAATCTTCCATTCGTTCTTCCATCATTCTATTTAAAATTTTTATAGAAACATTCAGCATACGTATGCCTCGATAATTTGTTGCCACATTTGGATCTATATCCCTCTTAGGGATAGGAACCACACCGTTTTCTTTCCATTTACTCGATATTTTGAAACCCATCCACACTTCGTTAAGTATCTCAAGCAAGTTATATTTTGCTGAGTCACTCAACAACCGAACCACCTTTATAACTTACGCGGTTCGTCCCTAGAGTGGTTGATTTTGATGTATTAACACTCTCAGGAAATCTTCCCGTTTATACTTACAATCCATTCTTTCACTTCTACTGATTCTATAACTTCATTTATTATATTCAAATCATTGCTTACATTCAATACCATTCTTATAAATTCTTCACATTTTTCTCTGTTCTCACTTACCTACCACATTACCCACATTAAAATATTTACCATTCACCCTTACCAAGTCTTTCTTTTCGCTCTGCGAGAAGCCTTTTTCAATTTCCCATTCATTTTACCTTACATAATATTATTCTCACTACTCCTAATCTAATGCTATTAAATTCACGCAAGGCTGTTTGCTTTCTTTCATACCAGAATTGAACTTCATTGTTCCACCAACCATTCACATTAATCTCTTTAATATCCACAATTTTTGTACACAGTGTATTTACCCGTTCAATTTCACTATTCAATTGGCTTTGATTTATTTCATTTTCTCCGAGAATCTCATTCATCTCTTTCACCCATTTCCTATTATTCATAATTTCACGTTTTTTCCTAAACACTCTATTATCATTCATGACCATTTTGATCATGAAATGATCCCCACCCAAATTCTCTTCTTCTACATTCGAAGTGACCGGGCAGGCCGGTTCAATAATTGTCATAGACAGATCAATTGCGCTGACCGTGCCTCCCATAGTTCGCCTTCCATCATTCAACAGCCCTCTCACGCAATAGTCAAAACAACCCCACATTCTCGCATGCGCTTTCATATCTCCACATACAATCAGGTCACATTTATCTCTCATCCACTCAAAAAAAAATTTAAAGTCACTCAAAGCTTTTTTTTCCTTTCACCTTCATCATGCACCTGGGTCCCATACACTCTCACTAGTAACAGATTTTTTATCGTTGAGGCGGCTATTGCTTCAATAACATCAAAAGCGGGTAACTGAACCTCTTGAAGCGTCATATTGTTACGATACAAAATTGCCACTCCACCATAACCATCGCTTCTTGGTTTGGAAAGAAATTTGTACACTCTCACATTCAAAGTCTTGTTCATAGCATCATAGCCAGATAATTTCCAACAGAACTTTTTTAGCATAAAAACTTTGTATATGTTTATCTGACCAACAATAATTCTTTCACTCGTGTCTCACATTCACACAAATAACAATTTATACATACATATATGTATACCAATTAAAAATATGTGCCGGCCCGGGAATATCCACTTCCAAAATTTTGATGAAAACAAAAAAAAAACAAAAAATTTTGTTGCATAGAAATGATTTTGTTGCATCATTCAATGGGATACATTTTGCATGTTTCTGCTCCATACTGCTAGTTGTTGTCTAATTACGTGTGTATTATTGATTGAATTCTATTTTTAGTAGTTGTGTATCTATTTGTATTTTCAACCACATCTTCGTTTTCAGTGTCCATATACACGATGACTCGGTTTCCTGTTTTCTTTCATTTAAATGGTCTTTAACATTGATCATTCGCTTAATTAATTCAATTTTCGTTTGTTCCTCTTCGTGTATTTGTGTTATTTTGGCTACATCGCTATATTTTTCTGGTTCGTGCATGTTTGCTACCAGTACGACGCTTAGCTCTTTTGTAAGTTCTCACTAATCCTTCTGGGAAAAGCTTTATGGATTTGATGATTTTGGGAATTCCAATGTCAAATGCGATAATCTAATCGCCAACATACATATAAATCTACTACCTACATATAAATATTTTTCAAGAGGTTTTGGAAGAGGTAAAAATTAAGTGCCTACTTGTAAAACGAAATATTTTGAAAATTTTCCGATTGTAAATTGAAGTGTTTTTATAGGGGGAATATTAAATAGGTAAGTGCGCAAGTTCATTCAATTACAAAGTATATACATAACTAAAGATTAATGTGCGCGTAAGCAATCTCGGGCTACGTAGTAAATAATTACGTTCCCTATCGGAATTTGTATTTATTATATGTATTTACCGGCCATTATCTAAAAGTTATAAAATATGTAATATACATTTTAAGGTGGAAGAACCTTTATTGTTGAATGAACATTGCACGTAAAAACCGACAATTTAAAGAATTTTAAGCAAAAGCTCGTTAATTAAAGCATCTTAATCGGGAGATCATGAGCAGCCTTAGTCAACAATGATGATGAATACTTTAGATAAGATCGATTTCGGCTATCTCCCCGTCAGTTTTTTGTTTAACAACTATTAAGTATGTAACTATAAGGAAACGTTTTTTTTTCAATTAAATAACATTTGGATTGAACTTTAGTAACTTGAACTACATTTACCTTAACCGATATAAATTTGGCTATAGTCTCTCATTTACCGCGTAGGTAATAATTAATAGAACAGTCCCATTATTTAGATTGTATCAGCAATAATTTATTGGCCCCCTCAATCATAATAAACAACATTTTCGAATTATGTAAATTGCTAATAAATTGAATTTTAATTATTGGTTTTTACGCACTCCCATCGATCATGCAAGTATGCCGCCGTTTATTAAAGTTGCAGTAATAAAATTGGGTGTACTTCGTATCTATTATTTTTCCAACAATAAAAAGTAATTATAAAGGGTTTTAATAGCCTGATTTAAATAAATATCGATTGTGCACAACAAATATTTTAAATCACGTGAGGGCATATATAGAGCGATTAGCTAAAGATCACTATATAATAGTGATTGATTTGGGCAATATAAAGTGCCATATTTATATGTATGTATAGTGTCTAATCTTTTGTCAACTCCTTCTGTATATGATCGATTTATTATTGAACTAATTTATCAATTATTACATTTATTATCAGCTAGAGTACCGTTTCATATAAAAACGCGAATTTGGCGTCAAAATTTATTTAGTCGTGTCTGCTGGTTTACTCATTCGTGTACAATGAAAAATTTTATTTTTGCTTTAACCTTATTCAGTTTGGTTTGGATTTCCGATGCAGGCCCATTTGGCAGGTATTTTTCATCTGATACGGATGAGGTGAGTTACATAATATAGTTTATTGTATACAAAAGTTAAAGTGATTATAATATGAGGTTCTGTTATTCAAATATATAGATTGTACATGAGTTTTCGTACAACCCGAATAACGCATATTCACCAGAACATTGGTACGAAATTGCGCCAGAATGTGGAGGCGACTCGCAAAGTCCAATCAATATACAAACCACGACAGCGATAAATAATGTAAAATCACCACCAATTACGGGGACCAAATGGGACGAAAAGGCAGTATTGATCAAAATTGAGAATAATGGGCATACAGTGAAATTTGAATTTGTATATGCGAATGAAGAAATGCCAGTGATTCAAGTGAATGGTGACGACTATGAATTTGTACAGCTACATTTCCATTTCGGGTACAATGGTAAATCTGGATCAGAACACACAATTAATAATATCGCATACGCCATGGAGGGTCATGCTGTATTTTTCAATCGTAAATATGGGAGTTTTGCTGAAGCACAATTGGAAAAGGATGGTTTGACCGTAGTCGGTCGATTCTATAATGTAAATTATTTCTGGTCGAATATCAATATTAATTTTAATTTCCTTCGTTCGGTACAAAATCCCGAGGAGATTCACGTCTTAAATAAGGGAGCAGATTTGTTTTCGCTACAAGATATTATGGGTGATTTGAGCATGCCTTATTACACATACAGTGGAAGTTTAACCACACCTGGATGTAACGAGATCGTGACATGGGTGGTTGGATCTAAACCATTAGAAATGTCGAGTCTTAATTTATTCGAATTTCGGAAAACAATTGGACATGAAGGTCTCATGGCTAAGAATTTCCGGCCAGTACAGAAAGTGAATGGACGTCCAATATACTATCAAAAATAATGGTTAAACATTTATATGATCACATTTTATTATACATAAGTTAAGATTAAATAGCAAATAAATTAAAATTAACATAAATCACTTAAAACAATTCCATATATCTACACTTTGTAATAGAATATGTCACGGCCATTACGGGGTTGTACAGGACGAGAATTGGGTCCCATTTTCCCTTCATGTCCATTCAGCTTACGAAATTGTGATAAAGCTTTGTTCGTTATTCCCAGTGGTGTTTCTCCTAAATACCATGTCACGACTTCATTACACATGGGTGTTGTTAAGCTACCCCTGTACGAGTAGTGCGAGAAATTTACGTTACCGAATATATTTTGCAATGAAAACATTTCCTTTGGTTTATCCATCATAAATTTTTCATCCGGTCCCCGGACATTATCGAGGAAATCGAAATTAATTTTTAGTATTGGTTTTACACCAGTCTCGTAGAATTTCCCTAAAACCGCAACACCATTCTGGAACCTAAGTGCATTCTCGAACGTGTTATGATCCCGATTAAAAAGTACTGCGTGCCCCTCCATCGCGTATCCACGATTATTGATTAAATGTTCGGATCCAGACGACTTTTTATTTTGCCCAAAATGAAAATGTAACTGGGCGAACTCATAAACGGCATTGTTTAGTGAGACCAGAGGTCGTTCACCATCGGCGTACTCAAATTCAAATTTAATCGTATGGCCATTATTTTCCACCTCAATTTTTGTCGGTTTTTCTTGCCACTTGGTACCGCTCATTTTCGCCCGATTAATCGCCTTTTTCATTGATGTCGTTTTTATATTGATCGGACTCTGAAATTTACCACCACAATCGGGTGCAAAATCAGACCATTTATCTGGCGAATTTGGATTGGAGTGGTCGTACGAAAAATCAGATGGTTCCTAAATAATAAAAAAAAAAAAAATATTTTAGACACTTTTAACACTTAACATTTTCTAAAAAATCTCACCCCATCTTTCTTATATCGACTCACAGAATAATCTTCACTTGGGATATCGAATTGTCCAGCATAACGCGTTATATCACTTAAATCACTACTATATTTCACTGGAGTTCCATGACTTCCATAATCATGTAACACATTTAATATTAAAAATATTTTAAAAACTATCGTTAAACTATTCATTTTAAAACACCTTTTACAAGACGTAATCGCAAACTAACTGATAAATGTTGATCATTTTGCCTGTTTTATAATTTTTTTTTGTTCATTTTAGAAATGTAATGAGATGAATAGAAGAAGTGGTAAAAACAAAAACAAAAACAAAGAACAATTATACAATTATTAATCTGTAATATACACGAGTACAGTCGGCAAGGTAAATGGTATGGTATCATGTAGGTATATATCGATCGATATACGTAGAGAAAGTATTGCCTGGCATTGATTGTGGCTACAATAACGCACATAACTATTTCCTCGATTTTTTTTAAAACTATTTTGCACTAAACTATATAATACAAGCGCGTATGAGACACGACGTCGTCTATAAATTGCGATTTGCCAACTTAAAGAAAGCGAAGAAGATATTAATGGTTTTGCATAATCAAAATTAAATTTCTCATTTAAACTCGCGATGAACGCGATGTTTATGTTTTGCATAATTTTCAGGGTTAATTCTTATAAACAAAATACTAGTCAGATCAATAAATAAATTTACATGATTAATCCAATATATCACATTACTTGCTGCGATATATCAACTGTGTATATAACGTGAGTTTATTAAATAACAAAAGGCTATTTTACTTGACATACTAACCTGCCAAAAAAAAAAAAAATCTATCGCGCACCCTTCATTCTATATACTATTGACATAATTTTAGTGTAAATTTGAGGCTATTTCGTATAAAATACGTTATAATTGATTTAAATGTAAAGTAGATCACTCAGCTTATTTTACGATCGTTGATGTTTATATTTGATAAATAACGAAATTTGTACAGCTTTTGGATGCTATTGCCAATATCTTGCAGGCTAATTTGATTAATTGCATAATACGTTATAAGGAAATAACGCGGTCTACATTTATTGCATTTAAGTAAGCACAAATAAATTCGTCAAACTTGACATTAATGATCATGATCGTTATTTACTTCGATATTTAGCTGTTTCGTTTCGATTGTTTTGATTAATTAATATTGATGATTTAACAGCTGAATTCGACTAAATGCAAAGCGGAAAACAATGGATTTCATATTGTAAATATGGTTATCGCATGGTCGGCCATATACAATTTTACTGATAGTGAAATCAAAAAAAAAAAATGATTAGTTGTAGTAAGGCAAAGATGAGATACAATAAAATGGTGACACTTTTAGTCAAAACCACCGATTTATAACTCATGGATACGGCATACACAAAAAACTATGGTATAAAACAAAAAATCGTACTTTGTGTGCGACAGAGAATTTCGAACTTTCGGAAATTAATTCCAAATTTATTTAGAAACTCTGGTCTCGTTATCCCATGGAGTCACTGATTTATGTCTGGTCACGAACAAATATTTCAAAACTGCCGATATCAACTTAAAACTTAAACAACAACGTTCATACAGTAAGCATATTAAATGGTTTAAATACTTATGTCTGGATTATTACCAGCACCACACGATCATCAGTTTCATACTGAAATTGATAACAATCATATTTATAAATTGGTTAAAACAATAATTAAACGTTTTATTAAGATAAAATTGTCTCAAATATCCAAAGAACGAGACGTATCCGCCAGCAACGAAGTAGGTTAATTTTTTTCCGACACGAATGAATTATGTTATACTAGGGGGTGTAAACAATAACAGAAAGAGAACATAATGATATTGCAAAATGACATTTATTTTGAAAAAATTTCTTTATATATAACAGTTTTGGTAAAAATTGTATTTGATTCCGCTAATAAGTTCTCCTAATAGGGACCATCTAAAATTTTAACTTTTGCATCCGTCGATTTTCGGATTCTTGATAATGCTACGTATAACTGACCATGGCCAAACACAGGTTCCAGGTAAGAATAAACCCACTTTCTCTAATATTTGTCTCTAAGACTTATTGATTGTCATTGCAAATGCCAATTTAATTAGAAATTGTCTTCGTAGAAAAATAAACGGTAAGTCTGAGTTGATCGGGGCTTATGTCAATTCTGGGAATGAATACAGTTTCATTTTCTGTGCTCCCGTTAAAACGTCGGCAACTATCAGATTTGGTTTCAGCTGTCGAACAATTAATCGAGTTCCATTACAAAGACCACGCTTTGTATTTAGATTTTTTAATACAATTATGATACTTCCAACAATTAAGTTCAATTTATGAAGCGGCATCCCAGATGGCGTTAAATCATTTAAGAGTTCTTTCGGGTAGTTCTGAATGTCTTCATCAGTTACATTATCAATCGAGTCAATGCTATAATTAATACGTGACGGGGCTTTCCGCAAAACGTGGTCCTATTTTCATGCTGGCATTATTATATTAGATATAGCAGGCTTTGATGAATTATAAATCGGTGATCAAAACGGGTACCATTGACTTTTTAATGATGTAATATTGAAGATAACTTCTGTTTTGACGGTTAGAATAATGACGTAACATGACAGAAATTGCATAATATATCTGCATCAAATTTGCCTCTATGCATTGAATAATCGATTTATAGTATGTTTGCACTTCTCGTCAAAGACAAACATTTTCTCAACTTCATTGTGTTCAGATTTTTCAAACTTATTTTCTCAAATAATTATTATCCATACATACTATGCATATGATTTGTTAAAATTCCTTAAATATTTATAAATATTCAGAAATTAGATCACCGTTATAACTCTACTGATCAGATGATTTATTTGGGAACAGATTTTTACTTAACCATTCTAAATAATAATACTATGCACAATTAATTTTCGATGAAGAAGCCACAGGTTCTTCAACAAAACTAATTCCTGGGAAGAATATTTTAGAATTTCAGCCTACAAACCTTTTCTAAATTGCCATATTCAGCTTGCAAACAGTTTAAATTTAAGAATTGGCAGAATTTTAGAAATTCAAGAAAATTTATAGATTTTGAATTTATTGTAAAAGTTTCAAAATTTTCAAGAAATTTTGAAATTAGTTAATCCCTTGGATTAATTTTTTTAAATTTTTAATCTTAAAATTGGTTAAGTTTTGATTATTGTGGTCTTTAATATTATGATTAAAAATTTAAAGCAAATAATTCCAACAGATTAATTAATTTCAAGAGTTTCATGAGATTTAAAAGTTTGATGTAATTGAAAGTTTTTTATTGTTTAATTTTTTCCAGCTTTTTATAGACCAATTTATAAAAAAGAAACTAATTTGATGATAGTTTTTTTTTAACCCTCGTCAGACGGCATAATTTTACAACATGAACAGTCCTCACTGTATGCATTCCTTTCTATAAGCATTTTTCCCTTTATGCATTCCTTTAGGATCTAGACTAAAAATGTAGAAATCCTACGAAAGTTTCATCCTCTATGGTTTCTACAAGAAAAGTTATTGCAATTTAAAAAACGTGAAAAGGTACAATTGTACCTATGCCGCCTGACGAGGGTTAAACCTTATATATTGACCTTTTTCGTGATACTCATAGGTAATTTTTCAACTAATTTGTCATAATAAAAATCTACTGCTTTTATTTACATAACTTTTTAAAATGATTAACAAAAACACTTTGTTTTTTTATTTCATGTTTAAAAACACTTTTTTTCCAGAAAAAACTGAGCGTTATACTGTTAAAAAAATGTTGCTACTATAAGCGTATTTCCTTGAAAAATGTACAACAACAATTGCATAGGATAAACCCTCGCAAGAATAACAATAACCCAAAAAAATATTGGGTTAAATTAAACCCAATTCTAATTTTTGGTTATGATACCTGCCACTAGATCATATTACATATTAAATTTATATTTTATTTGGAAAAGTTGGCTTTTGCCAATTAAATCAAATTGGCTATTTTCTTGGGAAACAAATAAACCCAAAATAGTTTGGATTCAACTTTGGTCAACAAAATACCCTATATGTAGAAAAAACCACGAGTTTTAATTCCAATACACCTTATGGACAAAGGTAGCCTTGTTTGAGTCAATTTTACTTTATTTAAAAATGGTTTGCTTCACTTAAAACGAGGCAACAATAGCGTACAATTTTTACCAGAATCTATAGGGTAGATTCGGAATAATCGGGCGGCAAGCTTGTTGGCCTCAAGCTCACTGTTCGCCGAAAAAAAGATAGACCCCAAGTTTTAAAGACATTGGCCTACATAACTGGATTCTTTTATATGTATTTGTGAATATGTTTCGTTTTGTTACTCAAAGGCATTGACAATTGTTTCACGTAAAATATAAAAATTAATAAAGAAATAGTTTGAAACGAAATTTTAATAGGTAATGGGTGAATTTCAGCTTGACGGACAGCGAAATATAAAATTGATTTTTTTTAAATGAAATTTTATTAATTTTACCAAAGTTTTCTAAGAATATGGAAATTGTTATACACTCCCGAGCAACTAAATCGACTCTAACCTCTGCGCGTATAAAAAGTCATATTTTTTTAAAATGGCTTAACCGATTTTCATAAAACAACTTTTTTTTGATAGTTTAGTATTTTATCTTTACAAGGACAACTTTATCATTAAAATCTATACAGTACCTTTCAAATTAAAGCAATTTTAGCAAAATGCGATCTTTCGGTGAAAACAATTGGCGTATTGCCATCTCCTGTATAATACCACGTTGACCGATATTTGCCATCAGTCACTTATTAGACGCTGACCTGAACAAATCTCTATAAATTTCATTCGTTGTTTCCTCAAAATTATGGATACTCATCCAGAAAAAGCCGCACAAGTTGTTGCTTTATTGCAAGAAGGACGCAATCAACGAGAAATCGCTCGTCAGCTAAACTTGAGCCAATCTCTTGTCTCAAAAGTATCCAGAAGGTTTCAGGAAACTGATACCTTCAATCGGAGACCAAATACCAGCCGATATCGGTGTACATCTGAGAGGTACGATCGATTTATCGTCCTAACTTCACTGCGAAATCGCCATCCCACGGGCGTCGATGTGCAGCAGGAGCTAAGACAAGTTTGAGAAGTAGCTGTTAGTCCATGGACAGTAAGAAGACGCTTGAAGGAAACCAACCTCATTCCAAGACGGCCAACTAGAAGCCCAAAATTGACAGCACGCCGCGCCACCGCAAAGAGCGATTCGAATTTGCTCGCGAACACATCAATTGGAGCATCGAGTAATGGAGGTCCGTTCTATTCACTGACGAGTGCAGAATATGTATCCATGGTAGTGATAGGGGAGAGCGGGTCTACCGGCGTCCAGGAGAGCGATTTTTGTAGTGCTGTTTTGCTTAAACAGTCTCGTACGCCGGCGATTCGTGCATGGTGTTGGCTGGCATATTGCTTGAGGGAAAACAGATCTTATTTTCATACCTGGTGGAGGCCGTAGAGGAGGTCTGACCGCTGAACGATATATCGAGGACATTCTCTTGGATCATGTAGTGCCCTACGCAGGATATATAGGGGAGATTTCATATTGATGCAATGACAATGCCTGGTGTCACACAGCTCGAACCACTTGGCAGGTCATGGATGAGGTTGGACTCGAGACGATGAGGTGGCCAGCCCTAAGTCCAGACATGAATCCAATTGAGCATTTATGGGACGAACTAAAACGGAGGGTCCGAGCCAGAAATCCGGTACCGTCTAACATCTGTGACCTCAAAATTACGGTGGATGAGGAGTGGGGTGGAATCTCCCAAATCTTTGTCGAAACCTTAATAAGGTCAATGGGGAACCGCATGCGAACCATTTTAGACGCAAGGGGGCAATACTAACTATTAACCAATATAATTGTTTTTGTTTTGCTTAAATTTGTTGTTGTAATTTAAATTTAAATATCCGCAACATTTTTGTTCATAATCATCAATTTTGGTTGCGTTTTCATTCAAAATTCATTATAAAAAAAGTACTGCACCTATTTTCATGAAGTTATGTAGAGTCATTTTAAAGTAAAAATATCAGGCTTTCAAAAAAATATTGTCTTGTGAAAATCGGTTGACTCGTTTTAAAAAAATTCGCCTTTCTGTGAGCGCTGAAGGTTTGAGTCGATTTAGTTGCTCGGGAGTGTAGATTTGACTGCGAGTTCGCGACAATATTCTGCGGAAAAATTTTCAGCAAGCAACCAATCAAAGTAGTCTATTTCGTAAACAAATTTCCCCTTCCGAATAAAATATTTTTAAATCGCATGCAATCCTGCTGAAAATTTTTCCGCAGAATATTGTCGCGAACTCGGACTCAGAGTGCGAGTTCGCGACAATATTCTGCTGAAAAATTTTCAGCAGGCAACCAATCAATGTAGTCTATTTCGTAAACAAATTTCCCCTTCCGAATAAAATATTTTTAAATCGCATGCAATCCTGCTGAAAATTTTTCAGCAGAATATTGTCGCGAACTCGGACTCACCGCTGTTTTTAAATGCAGCATCCTCGGTACAGTCGAACTTCATAGCCATAAAATTAAACGGCAAACTTTATTGTAACCTTTATCACGACGGTAATGACATCTGATGTGTGGAAACGAAAACAAACTCTTTTTGCATGCCCCATTGAAACAATAATTGTGTCAAAAATTTAATTTGGCGGTTTGGAATGCCGGTCGACATTAGGTTCTGAAGAAATCAATGCCTTAAATGATGAATTCAATTAGAATAAATGTTGATCAAACCTATACGAATAATTCAAACCTTGTTGCTCTTTGACGTTTAATGTGTATTACGTTTGTTTCGTAATTTGAAAATTTTAAAGTTTTAGTGCTTTTATTTAACCCTTTGTGGTCGTATGTCTACTCTCAGCCACCAAAGATTTTTTTACCGTTCCGGTCGTATGTCTACTCTCAGCCACCACAGCAGAGAACCATACTGTACATCGATTTTGTTCGCAAATAAATTCGTTAAAGTTCCACATTGTGCTTAATTGTAATTAGTAGGGCATGGATAGATTAATCGATAAATCGATTGTCCGATTAATCGGTGGTTACTATTCGATTAATCGAAAATTTATTTTCTTGGATAAAGTGTGAAACCAAAATAATAAAAAATAGCCAATTTCCATCCTACTTGGCCACATTCTAGAACTTCGTATAAAAATCATAAATCTAAACATTCTTTTCCAGAACTTTATTTTAGAATATTTCCCACGCACATAATAAGGTATTTTCGCTTCTCAAAATATTTTTAAAAAACAATTAATATATTTTTGGTTTTTGTTCATATTCTTGCATATTATGTATTGCTGTTCGTTCAATGAAAATTAATTCCGACCAGCATGACACCATGTATAAACTTAATAAGACCGCAATTAAATTAAATTAATAACAATTAATAAAACAATTTTAAAATAAATATGATAAAAATAATAGGAGCAGGTATGTAATATTATTTCGATTAATTTGTTCATAATTTTAATTGCTAATTCAGTCAATTTCGATATATCCGAGGCCAAAGAGGCCAGACAAATTAGTTCACTGTATTGAAATTTTGTTACTATAATTTTTTGATTTTTATGCTGCAATTCTAAATTCCAAACCAAACTAAATTACGATTTTTCATAATGTATTATGTCAAAGTGTTTTAGAACAATATCCATAAGGATTTATGCACAAAACATTTTCATTTTGTAATTTCTCACTGACCACATACCTTGCGTTTGCGTTCAATATCTTAAATGAATCGATTTTAAAATTTCATGCATCCAATTATTAGAATGGTTCGAATAAATTATACAGTCGGCATTCAATAGTCGTGCGGGCGATAGATACTTAAATGTTATAACTTGGTAGCCTGACTGATATAGGTGTTGACATGTTAACTACAAGCATCGAATAGAAAATGTTTAGGGTTGGATGCTCACCAAAGTACTTATTAATTTTAATACGAATTGAAAAACATAAAATTTTGTATTGTAAAACAATGATTTGTATGTAATAATACATTTTGTAATACTGTAATTTACATTTAGGCTGGTACCGCAATAGTATATTGTATAACAAGTGAAGAAAACAAGTCATTGCAATACGAAAGTGAAATTTGCAGCCTGAGCGATAGCGAGGGCTGCAATCACTTGAGTATTGCAATGACTCATTTTCACACGAGTTATACACGCTATTTTTTCTACGATACAATAGTCCTATAACATTTATAAATAAGTAGAAACATAAAAAATTACAAACTTGTACGGATCAACAAAAATTTACAAAACCATTAAAACATTTGGGTTTTCACAAATCGTGTAGCAATATTAAGAAATCGTTGTGTAATGAGAATATTTCCACACGATTTTAGTATACGACGCAAAGGCTACTTTTCTTATATAATTTAAATTCAAAATTCATCACTGAAAGCATAGGTTACTGCACTATCGTAGAAAAATTATTTTTTCTACGATAGTGCAGTAACCTATGTATATGCTTTCGATGATGATTTTTGAATTTAAATTATATAAGAAAAGGAGCCTTTGCGTCGTCTACTAAAATCGTGTGGAAATATTCTCATTACACAACGATTTCTTAATATTGCTACACGATTTGTGAAAACCCAAATGTTTTAATGGTTTTGTAAATTTTTGTTGATCCGTACAAGTTTGTAATTTTTTATGTTTCTACTTATTTATAAATGTTATAGGACTATTGTATCGTAGAAAAAATAGCGTGTATAACTCGTGTGAAAATGAGTCATTGCAATACTCAAGTGAGTGCAGCCCTCGCTATCGCTCAAGCTGCAAAATTCACTTTCGTATTGCAATGACTCGTTTTCTTCACTTGTTATACAATATACTATTGCGATATTCAATTTTTTTCAATAAGCTTTCGGGTTCGATCCTCACAAATTTTTACATTATTTTTAATTTTTTTATTTTTATTTTATAACGGCATACCATTGCGAATTGAAAAATATATATCCAAGCGAGAGCAGCTTAGGATTTCGAATGAAGTGACGACAGTTTCCCATCATTTTGGCTTTTGCAATGATGATTAACCAAGGCTCATGGAGAATTCATTCGATAATGTTGGGTTGTTTTTGCCGGAATCTGTTTTTGCTTATGGTCAGCTTTATGTAGCTTTAACACGGGTATGAAATCATGAGAACCTTAGAGTTATTTTTACAAGAAACGATGTCATAAAAGAATTCTTGAATTAATATTCTTCTAGAAACAAACATTTTACTTTTCAGGCTAATGTTGAGTTTTCAGAAACTTCCGTCAGTTTTGACGGGCTATTACTAGTTTACTAATAATTATTAGGTAATTTTCAATATGATTGAAAGAATAACAACTAAAATTCAAACAACCTCGCGTTGAGTCTAAATGATAAAAACTGGTGATTAATAGCAAAACTACTAAACATTTAGTTTAATTGGCGATTTATTCAAAAAACGGTATCAGGCACACAGCACTTAAACTTCTAAAGGCTATATTGTTGGAGAAAAGGTTGATTCCTGATCATCAGATGGATTTAGACCAGAGCACACACAATAGAACAAATACACAGAATAGTTCAATTTATTGAAGAAGCCCTGGAGGAAAAAGGATATTTTTATGCTTTATTCAAGGACAGCGCAAACTTTTGACAAGGTATGGCATATGGAATTACAATACAAAATTAATCGATGTTTGCCACATGATTCCTACAGAATACTAACATCCTATAGATTATACTAGACAGATACTTTATTATAAATCATCAGGATGTGTATACAAATGTCTGCCCAATTAAATCTGGTGTACAACCAGATACAGTACATTTTGTATATATAGAATGAAAATTGTGGTACAATCAGTCCGGTCACCGTGGCCTGATGAGAAGACTGATTTTTTTATAATTATAAAAGCTCATCAATTTGAAACTGGATTAAATTCTCTTCCAATTTTCGGAAATATTAATTTCAAAATTATTAAAAAAGGAAACAATGGAGACCCTTCAAAAAGGGAAATATCAAAATATTTGATCCACTATGGGGGTTTGCACCTGTAATTATCCAAATAAAATTAGTAATGCTGGTTTTTTGAATTAAAGCGGCGGATCTTCTTTTCGACGAACAGTATAGGCTTGAGGCTTAACGGTAAAGATTCCGGTAAAAATTGTACGCTATAGTCGTCCCTTTTTAATTGAAGCAAACAATTTTGAAATAAAATAAAATTCGCGTAATAGATCAAATGGATAAATTCTTAGAATGTTTTATTCAAAATGTAGAAAAATATTAAAACTATCAACACTTCTTTAAAATTCGATTTTTTTGGTATATTCTTAAAATTTTAAGATATTTGATATTTTTTAAATTATACTTTTTGAATTCTTGAAAAATTTAAATACTTTTGCTTGCTATTGCTTCAAATTTTGGAATCTCCTGAAACTCTTGAAATTAGAATTAATTTCTTTAATTTTTTAATCTTAAAATTATCAAAATTTTGATTATTGTGATCTTTAAATTGGTAAATTTTTAAAAAGTGGGACTTTGTTAAAATTTTTTAAATTTACTAATTTCTTCAAAATTTTTAAATTTTTAAAACAAATTCAAAATCTATAAATTTCTAAAATTCTGCCTTATTATAAATTTCTAAGAATTAGTGTAGCCATTCGATTAACTTGCTTAAGAAGAAATTGTTTGTAAGCTGAAAATGGCGCATCACGTATGCGTATTTTATGTTAGGTTTCATAAAAACGCTTGACTTTTCCACTGTTTTTTCTCTGAGAGGGGGAAATCTGCTACGCATTGATTTGTGAGATATTCACCTGTACATTTTACATATCTTGGTCTGTGATCTCTGACAAGAAATGCATTATACCACTTTCTGCTTCACGTGCTGCTTTTCAACTTGTACAACTGAATGTAGCATTCGGTTGTATTTCTTTATTTGATTCAATCATACGAAGCTGAACTTTAAAGAGTAGGAGGGGCTTTTTCACCAATGGGTATACCTCGGCATCTTTTAACTGGATTTTAACCTAGTTAGTTCAATTATTTTGAATTCAAAGTTGTCCTCAGCGCGCTCCTCGCAGAAATATTGGTGGCGTCATTATTTTTTGGTTGGGGCACTTTTTCGACTTTTTCTTTCGGGCCAACTATGAAATCGTGTAGATAAAGGCACTGCAGGTTACACTAATCAGTAATCATTTATCATCATATGTTTGCATTTAGTGTTAGGTGATATTGGACTTGTTCCTCTACCCCTTTTATTGGCCGGAGTCCATCCTTCCTTATCTTCAGATGTATATATGAATGGCATGAACACAGTTGGATGCTCGACTCTTTAGCTTGTCCCGATTGTGGAGGTAGTTGCGGAGTTAAAGGAATTATATATTTGGGCGACATTTTGATTTGATTTTGCTTTTGTGTCATTTGAAGCGAACTACCTGGTGGAGTTCATAGAGTTTTTGATGTTTTTGAAAATAAATCGTACTCAGATATTACATTGTGTAACAACCTACAATCTAGGTCATTACTATCTTACAACGTTCAATCACTTTTTGTTAACACTGCACTTTATAATTCAGGTATACTTTTCTTTATAGAAATTAATACTTGGAATTACACTTTTATTATAGTTCAGGCAACACTGCACTTTTTATTTTCAATGGTTGGAATTTTACAACTTAAAAAAATGGTTCAGCACATGAATTTGAAAATGAAGTAAGTGACGTCAAAAACGATCGTAAACTGATTTAAAATAATTAGCAAATAAACTACAGAGTTTAGAGGGCCTATACTTGCCGAAGATTACTGATGTAGTAACCAACAACTTTCCTTTTAGTATTGATGAAATTCCAAAAAAAAATAGGGTTGGAAATTAAGTCATTTTCAATTTGCAGCATATATAAAGGAATTGATTTAGAATGAATATGAAACATCCTTCGAGCTGTATTGAAAGCAGAATTAAACTGATCTTCTTGAATCATATGTAAAGAGTGAAGTTTCACGGTTCACGGAGTATGGGTTTATTTTTTACAGCCGGCACAAATTTTCCAATGTCAGTCCTATTATATAACAGAAGAACAAAATGGTTTAGTGTCACCTCCACGTTGAAAAAAGCTCCAATGCCGTGGATACGTAATAAGTCCTCCTAAAATTAAAATGGGAATCATTATTAAAAGCAAAGTTCTTTTTACCTACCTATAACTATAAGGCTTTATTCCATTTTATCAAATCTTACAAACTTGTCCAACTTTAAGTAAACTGAGTTGCTGGGTATGGCATCCGCTGCAGCTTGTTTTAATATATTAAGGTTTTGTGCGGCTGCATCAAATTCATGTGGGATGTTTAAAGAACATTCTTTGGTTAACGTAGACTTGAATTGAGTCTAATTAGGATATTGATTCATCAGGAATCTAGGTGGGAATAGTTTTAGAACTAGGATAATCAGTATTATTAATACTGTTGAAAATAAATCGTAACACATTTCGGCCGTTAGAAGAGGTTTATCTTATACCCTTTGTTACACAAAAGTCCAGTAAATCGAGAATTTTTCGTCTCTCAGTTGGCCAATAAGTTGGGTGGCCAGTAGATAATTGATCTAATTTTCCCTCTTTCATACATTCCCACAGTTATTTTCCTTTCCGAGATATTAATCTTGAACCGCACTGAATATGTTTCGATTTATAGTCACCTCCCGCAAGGAACTTATCTTTTAGAGTTTTGAAATAATTTGTAAATTGATTCTTTTAACTGAATGTTTCGGTGAACAATAAACTGCAGATATGGTCCATTTTACTGTCCATTCCTCCAGGCAGATGCAAGTTACTTGTATATGTTCCTCTCTATATTTTCTGAGTTCAAAAAGGCTTACTCTGTTCTAAATAAGAATAGTTCGCCCATGTGATTTTCTGCTAGGATAAGGTAATGTCACGTATGACATAGATAATGTCATAAAAGGTGTATTCTTCCGATATCGATGTTGTGTTCAATAAGGAAATTTTGCACCTCTAGTTTATGTTGCACACGCCATATTTGTATTCATATTTTGGACCATGAGACTCATATTGGTCTCCATTGAGGGTATTTATCACTTAATAAATTCCCTGATCATTGTTTGGGGTTTGGATTAAGAGAATTACCTCTGATAGCTTACACGTACTATATTTTTGGATTGATCGTAGTACACTTTGACGTGGAGTGATTATAACTCGTTGTATGCCATACGCATTCTTCATAGCTTGCTGTACGATTTTCACCATAAATGCAGCATTTTCGGGCCTCTGATTTGTTTTTTTACAGCTCACACTTATTGCTGTCATGCAGTTTGCTACGTATAACACAAACAGTCGGGAGTTTGTGTGGCTCCTCCACTACGACTTTCTATACAATAAATACCTGATATCGTAGATCGCGTATTGATTACCCCTAGTTTTTGTTACTTCAGGTTTCAATAACAGTTTTCCAGAAGGCCTCTCTTTAGGCTCTTCCTCCACATCCTGGTTAACACCTTCCACTTGTGAAACTTTGAATCGGTTCAGATGTTATTCCGGAAGGACTTAGCTGTATGCTCTTTAAGTTTGTGACCGCCTCCTCTGGAGATTTAGGGTGTTTTCCTTTTTAACGGCACCGTAACATAACATGCAATCCCTGTTTGCATAAATTTCACACGACCGAATACTCCAATAAACCCATACGTAATACTCGGGCAGCATACCAAGAACCAGAGGAATCATTCCATATCTTAAGCAAAAGCAGAACAATTTTGACTGAGAGCAATTCAAATCATTTCGAAGCTATCGCACTATTAATATTGACAGCCATGGGGACCAAAACGGGATTTAAACTTATTGGCTCAGTTAACGTGTATAGGAGCGAATTTTATACGACGAATACCTATAATTCAAATGCGTTTGCCATTTACAAGGGGAAGAGCTTACAATTGCATTTTACGCCTGCTTTAGCGATAACCACAAGCAAATCATAGGGCAGAACAACAAAAGTGACTGACCCAACTTTTCTTAGTACGACATCAACACAATATGGAACATTTTGTATGTATACAATTGACCACATGTACATAGATGATAGATGTACTCATTTGTATATGTATAAATTTTGGTATATAATTATTATGATGTGATTTGTTTATGTGCACATTTTTTGCTAAAAGATCATCCGCCTAAAACTATAAATGAACTCGTAAACATAAAATTCGTCTCTCTTTAGAATTATGTAAAACCGGCATTATATGAGAAACACGCGCGCCTTCTTGAATTGCAACTTATTTCTTACAAAATATGTATTGGAAAGTGTTCAATAGATTTTAATAAAATTTTGATTCTTATGTAATATGAATTATAAAATTGTGGTTAGTTTATCTTTTTTGTTGTTGTCGGGTAACTTTTAATCTATATAATTTACCCGCGTAAAATGTGAATCATTTTTTGTAAAGGGGGAATTTTATACAAAATATATACGTAGAGTGAAGTTCTGGATGATTATTCAAATTTTCCTACTTCCGTTGTATTACGCTACAGTTGACATTTATAAATTTTATTAGTAATTGGATCAATTGTATTATGGAAATTTATTTCTTTATAAACAAATATAATTTTATACAGAAAAGTGATGAAGAGAGATTTAAAGGTCACTTAAAAACGTTTAGCCGGGTATTACATCGATATCAAGACCCCATTAATTCATATATCGATACCGGAGCGTAGTGTAGCGTAATATAAATATGATCATGCGTGCTATAACAACTACAGATTATCTATATCGGAATCTATCATTGAAAACACGTTTCATTACCAGGCCATGGAAAATATTCATCATATTGGTTTATTTAAAATAAGTAGTACACCAATTAATTAGTAAACAATTAATCATGTATGTAAAAAGACCAATTATAAAACGTAATTAAGCGTAAAGGTCATTGATATTTTATAGCCGCACTTTATGTAAATAATAATGCGAAGAGAATCATCGTTATGCTGTAACTCTTAATTTTACTTTGCGTATTATAATTTTCGAAAATTAGGTGAATATTTTATTGTATCACTTATAATTAACGATATACCGATTTTCAAGAAGAATGGGTTTTATTCGTTAGTCCACGAAGTTACCAGGAAATGCCTTTACACACGTACTTTTACGGATAATGTTTGTTCTCTTGAAACGATTTAGTACGATAATATCTGTTTTTGTTATATATTTCTACGGATTATCAATTAAACTTCAAACAATGGATTTTTATTGTGCGAATCGTATCAGATTTGTTGATGTGATAAGAATCCATTGAAAATTGTTTATAGTTACATGACGTACTGTTTATGGTACATACTAGTTACCAAATAAATTTTATGAGTTTTTGGGCTCAATTAAGCATGACAAATTGCGAATGTGGCACTTTGCACTTCTTCTTCGAAGGCTTAACAGCTGAAGATCACTTCCGTTTTGAATTTTGATTTTTCATCCGAACGCTAAATTCCCTTGGCAGCTCGGCAAACTCTTAAACCGTAAAATTAAAAAAGAGGGGAGAATAGTCCAAAAGAGTTTTTATAATACGCACTAAATGAATTTTAGAATTTTTGCGTTTAAGAAGGCGTTTTCGGTAAGATTTTGCAGCCCGAAAAAATAATTTAGAGGTCCGTCCTGTAAAAACTTTTTGCATCAATTTGTAACCAACCCCGGTAACTCCAACATAGGCAATAGATTCGGTTCAACGGTTCTGAAAACAACCGGCTGATACATTTTAATAAATAAATTGCGACAAACTACTTTTGAGTGTTTATTTACGTCATTATGACTTTCACGTGAAATACTCCCAGATCTTGCCATTACTTTGCTGTCCTCAACCTTATAAAACCACTGGAAGTTCTTATTTTTGATCTCAAATTATACCTGTATTCTTAATCATGAATCAGTGACAGCCTTGCAGGGAGAGGTAGCATTATCTTACCTTCTGTTACTTGTGAGTACGAAAAGAAGGAAATTTTGTGGTTTTTCACTCTCGTGGACACGTGTGTGTGTTTATCTTTAAAATAGGAATTAATTATTGTTTGGTTCACTCTTTCAGATAAATTTAATTGAGGGGAACAAATTGCTGTATTAGAGTCCACCACACCGTATTCTTTTAACAAATTTACAAATTTTTGTATTCCGCACTCTTCAGCTGTGGTCCATTATCATAGTGGATCATTTGTGGTACTCAAAAAGTGCAGAATAAATCGTTCACTAAGATATTTACGATTTGTTGCGATGTACCATTACTTAGAGGTCTTAAAATCACAAATTTTATGAGATGATCGAGCATTAGCCTTTCGTTCTAACAGGTTGACGTATACTTGTTGCCATGGTCTCTTTATTTTGAACATTTTGCCTAACGGTGGTCTCATAGAATGATTAGGATTGCTTAACTTTTTTAGCAATAGAAGGCCAAAAGTAAAATCTTCGCAGTTTTGCTACCGTTTTTGCTATACCCTCATGGTATGAAATCGTCTTGCTCCTTTGCACCGAATGGTTCAACTCGTCTCCTTTCCGCTCCTTCTTCCACACCTAAATGTATAGAGATTTGTAATTTTGCCTTATCTAAAAATGATCCAACTGCGAATCAGTGACTCCCCACTCTCGATGGTTTTCTCGTGATAGACGTTTCGTCCCAACACATTGGAGTGCAAGAAGTCGAGTGCCATATATGGTATTCGGCGCCAAAAAGAAATCTTGACAAACAATCATCGATATGTAGCATTCGAATGATGGGAGGGACGTACAGTAATACTATGAAAGAGCCAAAGAAACTATTTACTCGTCGAACTACTATTGAGTTGCCTCTTCGGATTACCACTTCAATCCCTCGTGTTTAAGTACCTTTCTCGTTAGACAGGAACCACACGTAATTGTCCGCTAATAGCTTACTAGTGCTTATGTTTGTTTCTTGAATGCTTAAGGTAACTTTTCTTGATGATTTGATCTAACTGATCACGGTTAGTTGCTGCGCTAAGCTCTCGTACGTTCCATGAACAAAATCGATGATCTCTTGTCTGAGCAGAACAATTCGGTGTCAATGGAATCGTATCCACATTATTAAATCTGAATTTGGTTGAACCTGGAACTATGTGTCTGTCCAGAAATATTAAATCTGGGACCGAGAATGTCAAAATGGTTACCATCGATATATGCTATATTCGCTGACGCAGCTGCTATGCTGTTATGTGGTGCGAAAGTAAGTACTTCCCCTCTCCAAATTTTGGTAGTGTACCGTTACTGATAGTGAAAATATATCAGTAAATGCCTGCAAACACTCTAAACCTCCCCAGAACCCGTCACTCCCTAGTCCTTCCACGTACTTCCATACCAATTGAGGTATCTCTGTTTCAAACCAGTCAGTCTGGATTACCTACGACCATATTAGCTCCTCAAAATGGTTCAGATTCCTAAGAATATGCTCGCTCAAGACGAGTCTTGAAAAATAGTCGTACCACTAATGAAATCTGTAATGTAGAGCTGAAACACGGCAATTCCCATCCCGACTACAGTTAGGCTTAGTTATTATGGGGCGTCTTAATACTCGCATACAGCTCTGTTTCTAGCTCCAGGCCACACAATATGAAGTTGATCAACGGAAAACGGAGTTAATATTAAGCACAATACTAACCCTCAAATTTATTTCTATCACCTCTCCCACCCCAAAATCAACACATATATACACCCCCTATGCACTTTGTATAATTTACAACAACAACCGCTTACCTTATACATACCCATTATCTTTTCCTCCGCAACGACCTTTGGTTTTAGTTTTTATTCTTTCCCTTTGCTGGGATCGCCCGCGGTCCTCCTTCATAGAGTTGTCGGCGCAGTGTTGATTATGTGGAGCTTACATATTTGACACCAGCTTTCTTAGAATTACACCCAAGCTTCCAATATTCCCGCAACTCCTCAACACCACCTGCTCCTCATTTCGAATCTTCGACACCCCAGTTACGAAAGTATTTGTTTTTAATTGTATTAGTCCCACAATCAAAAATTTTTATTTTGCTACGGGTCCAGAGCCAGACGCCAAAACTAATAATTATCCTTTTTAAAATTAACTTAGGGCCAAAACACGAGAAAATATAACCTCCAACTTTTTAATAAATAACAGTATAAAACCTTCTGTTAGCTACTCAAATCGAATATTAACAAAAGTCTGATATACACTTTTCGGTCTTCGACTTTTCCTGCAGACCTCTCCATAAAGCCATATTTTACCTCAAAATACTCAAAAATTTCAAGAAGGTTGTTCAGGCTAAATACAGAATGAACATTTCAGTTAACTGTCTTGTGCGATTTTAATTTTGGTGCCAATATGCTTTGGTAAAAAAAGAGTGCACAGTAGAATTTGTCAAAGCCAAAATCTTAAACCGGTTTTTGTTTTCAAATCTCGAAAATTCAAAATTCACTAATTCGAAATTATTTCGATTTTATTAGTACTTGCGGATTTCTTACTTACATCACCGAATGATTATCGAATTATCACATTTTCAAATGTTTCCAGATATAAAAGAAAAAGATTAGGATTTCGGCTTTGACAAGTTTTACTTTAGTTAATTCGTTATTGATGGCAAGCATGTAGAGGGTTGTCACAGAGCAGAATTCGTTTCCACGAGTATATAATTCTGTGCTCATAAAACAAAGGATCACAACTAGAAGATTCGCATTTTAAATGTGGAAAATTGAAATCACACTAATTCGAACATTTGATATATTAGTGGCCATTCATGATTTGTCACGGTCATAGCGTACGAAACGTTGCTAATTTCACTACTGGTGCTTACGATTCGTTATAGCCGAAACTCCTCATCTGAGAAAAACCCTTTATGATAAGTCTTGCCTTGTATTTTTCGATATTACCGTTTTTGTCTCGTTTAATTTTGAAAACCCATTTGCTTTACGCCGTCTTACGTTCTGGTGGTAGATCAGAAAGCGGATGTACATATGTATATCCGTTGATCACACCATAGTCATCATACCGCTCTGTGTTTCATCATTCAAAATTTCATTTACATTTTCCAATTGCTCACCTTGTTTTCATCGTGATCTGCACTGTTATATAACGATGATTCACCATCATTTGTTTCATCGATTTCTGGTTCTTGATTGCCATCATCGCCCGACATTTCATTGATTTTTGATGGTTCGTTGATTTCATCATTTCAACGCTTCATCTCCAAAGTTGTTAACCATGTCCATTTGGTGTGTATCCCATAACGATATCCTTTACGGTCTTCATATCAACCTTTTTGCGTTGTTCTTTTGATATGTGTGTGTAAACTTAATACGATCGTCTTTAAAAGCACTCTGAAAGGTGATTTACAATCAAATTGAATTTTCTACGAAATGTGGAGAAATATTTAAGCGATCCAAATACCCGTTACCATTACAATTACAGATCTCGACACCTATTGATACAGGTCAACGCTTTTCTTAGGAAATTTGGACCACTAAGGTTTTCGTCTAATTGACAATTTTATTAAAATATAATTTTTTCCGTTCCACTACATTTTCCCAAATTAGCAAACATTTTTTTCCCCGAATTAAAAGTCTCATTAATCCAAAAATAGGCTATACTTCATAAACAATTTATAGATAATTTTAATTACAACATACTCGTCAACAAACAAAAAACACTGAAATCTCCTTATCGATTCGAGTTATCGCATAGTGACTAAAACCGAGATAAATCATTTTACCAAAACTCAATCTAGTACGAGTCGTCAACATAGAAGTTTACAATGTTACAACCACCGGTACAATTTACTATACCAGAAGTCGATTTTAATCCAGAAAATTATACACACGCCATAATAAGTGATGTTCCCAATTATCTGGAAAAGACATGTTCCTACTACAGTCAAGCACTGGATGAACAGGCCACACTAACCAGGTATTTATATAAAAACAAAATGAATTCATTGAAATAATATTTGTTGTTGTTGTTAAAGTGCCATCAAAAAGGTTGTCCGAAATGTTTATGAAATACCTGAATTCGAAATGGACGATATCACGTCAAATCTTGAGAGTTCATTATACATTTTTTATGGTACCGCAATTTTGCTCAAAGATCGGTCCTCATATAGTAAATTTGTACTAAATTTACTGGAAAATACGTTAAAATTGAAAATAATTTCAATTCCTGATAAAAGTATTAAACTCGATGGACAAGATATTTTATTTACGGGGCAAGAATTTTATGTTGGCATAAATATGTGGACAAATTTGGAGGGAGCACAATTTTTAATTGATTTATATCCTGAGTTATATGTCTCCCCAATTACGTTACCATTGAATGTACATTTGAAACAATTAGTAACGATGGCTGGTCCGGAAGTAATATGCTGTAGTAACAGTGATAAATCAAAAGAAGTTGCAAGATTTATTGTTAATCAATCGGAGTGGAAATTTTTATATGCGATATTATTAGTGGAAGAGGAAATAGCATCAAATGTTATTTATGTCAATAAATCGTTGATTCATCGTGACTATGAGGAAATACCAAAATCGATTGAGGTAAGTGCTAAATTTGTGATGCCGATTTCTTAACGGAAAATTTGCGATTCATTTAATTTAAACGGAAATATTTTTGTGTTTTTTTTTTAGAAATTGGAAAAAGCTCCGATTCCGCCGTATAGAACTGGGGTGTACTATAAAAATTTGGGTGAGCTGTCATGCGGATTAACCGGGAATGTTTTGCTTTTCAATACTGATGATAATTTTATTGTGGATGTTGGTTTCGTTTAGCAACAATTTTTTTTTAATTATATAAAACTGTAATCATAATTCATTGCTAATAAATAATCTAATTGTGAAATTATTTTAATTTGTGCAGATAATTTCAGACAATAACACATGATTTGATATGCACAATTTTTATTTCCTCTATACAATGTTTACGTACACTATAATCACAAAAAAGTCGCTTAAGTATACGCCATTGAACTTGAAAATATATTATATGCAGCAAGATTAAAGACAATGGAATTAAAGCACTGTTTAGACAAGAAGAAATAGACAAGAAAATCTATTAATAACTCATATATATAGTGTTGAGTAGTGTGTATGAAAAGTCGCAAGCGCGGGAATTTTCTATAAATCATTTTATTTAGTCGCGGTTGACATGCAATCTATAAATATGTTCAATGATAATTTCTGTGTGTAGATAAATTTGTATGAGATGTAGGAGGGAAATTATTATGGAAATTATGTAGAACATTTATCGGGAAATAGATTTTTCGCTGGCTAAGATGCGGAACTTGTTAGTTTTGTGCTAATTAAGTTTTTGATTGTTGAAGGAGATTTGGTGTAAGGTTACTGATTTAATTTTTGGAACCTTGGTTTAGTCTTTGATTTGTCATTTGGTTATATTTTCCGATATTTTGGATCATCCATGAAAAATAAGAGAATTAGAACGTAAACACAACCATAAATTAAGAAAAGTTGTTTTCTATAAAATTCGATAAAATACAGTTTAAATACTGGGTGAAATAATTCAATTTATCTAAGCGAAAGTCGACACTATTCAAAAACCTAGCGCGATTTTGTAAAGATCTGACAAAATTATATCCAAAAACCATTCATTTATCCAGATGAAAATCAATTCTGCCCTGTGACAAAACTCTATCTACTTGTCATGCATGACTATTAATGACGAATTAACTAAAGTAAAACTTGTCTTGTTGTGCTTTTGTTTAAATCTGAAAACATTTGAAAATGCACCGAATCGAGAGTTAATTCGGGTATGTAAATAAGAAATTGGTCTTGACAAATCGTGAATGGCCACTGATTTATTAAATGGATGTTAAAGCAGCTCTATCTTCTGTATGTAGAAAACTTTGTAGTGGTATGCAGCAATTTGCGACAAATCAATGTGATGAAATTCGTCATCTGTGTAGGAAATAAACATTTTTGGATACGCCTTCAACGACTTTGGATGCAACGTATCGTAGTTGTCACGCTAGCAAGCAACCGTCAGTCCATCTTCAACGGAAGTTGAATATGATGTATTGGCGCAAGCAGTCAATTATTAACCGAATTAAAAATCTACGAATGAAATACATTGATGTAAAACACAATTTTATTTGTGAAGCAACTGCACATTGCAGACTGAAAAATAACGTCGTAATAACGTCAGATTGAGGCGGGCTGTTGATATTAACAATCTGATGACGTGACTTCTATCGAATGTCAAACTTAACTTGGCCGGTTCGAGTATATTTCTTTTATTTGTTTTTATCATCCATCTGCATAATCTCATATTTCGTCACATTTATAGCATAAAAAACAATGATTTAATAAAAATTTGAGGGCCCAATTGGGAAACTTCAGATATATTTTCTCTATGGTCATAAAATTAATTTTCAATTTTTATTATTTTATTATTCCAGATTTTAATCGAGCCTACAGATTAGCAATCATGTGGAATGGCTGATTTAGCAACTTTAATTACAATAATATACACAAAATACACCTTATTTAAGACAAATTCATTGTCATTAGCTTAACAGGCTTGATGTCCGGAAAATGCATTCCATGCGATTCAAATTCTTCAGACGAGCATGAATATACCTCTTCAAATCCGGCACGTGCAGCCGTTTTTTGTGATGCGATCGATGTAAATAAGGTTGATGTACATGTTATACTAACCGCTTTACCGAGTGGTACTCTACAAATGAACACAAAAGGTAAGTGAATTGTATACTTCAGAATTATTCGCACTTTACCTTGCCTCTAAAATGCGTTGTCCAATACCTTTTCCCCGATATTTATTTGCCACCCATAATCCACTTGATGCCATATAAACATCTGTATTAAATTTCTCAAATATATTCACCGATTGCGTAACATATTTAACTGCAACAAATACTTCTCTCCAGATCGTCGCTTTTGGTAGTGCTGACTTATCATTTTTATGTACTGCTCTAATAATATTGACACCGACGAGCTCATCAGAATCTTCTTTAAAACAGACTAGCGACATATTTTGTTTAACTGTATTTTCCCAATCTTTGCGAACTTCGTCTAGTGATTCAGGACACTTATCTAATCCTGTGTGTGTGTGTGGGGTGATTATTATTCATTCTTAAATTATGTAATCTCACAATTTAGCAAATTATTCATGATTCATTGTAATAGAAAATATTTACTTAACCTTCGTGTCAACACGAGTATAAAACCACTTTTACCAGGACATGAATTTTGGTCGCAAATTCCTCACTGCCTCATGAGAATTTTATATACGTACAAGGCGTATAATATACATTTTGTAATTGTGTGCTATGATATACGTTCATTGTATTAGTGTATCGTTTTGTGACGGTAAGTATGAAAAATAAGCCAATCGGTTGAATCGGTTCAAATTTTTGGTGCTTATGCTCGCGTGTGAGAAGATCTCACTTGCTATGAAGCAAGAGAATTTACATTTGTGCGTTGTTCATTATTCCAGCAATATGGTATGAATATTTTACTTTTACTAATTTCTAATATTGTATAATACAAAAATGTATTTCTTTAGTTTTAACTTATTTTGTTTGTTTATTAATTTTTTATTAATTTATAATAAATCGGTTTTTTATTATAAATTATTAAAAAATTAATATGTACATATACATAATAAGTTAAACTAAAGAAATGATTTTTTTTATTTTGTGAATGTAACGCAAATTAATGTTACGATAATTCGCAATATCCAATGAGACCAATGAGAAAGTGTATAAAGTGCATCTTATAAAATAATATTAACAATTTTTGGTAATAAGCAATACGGAACAAGACAGAAAAAAAAACAGAAGAAAATAATTTTTACAGCGCTACTAATCTCTACAAACATCAAAAAATAACTAAACGAAAAACTAAAAGAGCATAAAGAGCATGAAGCAAGAGCATTCGAACACACACACAATAACCAATACCATCACGATCCGGTAATTCTCGCCTCACTGACTCATGAGGCGACCAAAATTCATGTCCAGCACGTTCAACTCCTGGTGTGTATGAATTTAATCAAGAGTTTTTCATCAAAGTCGGATAAACATTAAATATATCAACGATATCATAATGAAAATTTCATTTAACTTTATTAGAAAAAAAACTTCATTCAGTTACAAAAAATCAAATACACACCCAGGTGTGTCGTATTGACAGGAAGGTTAAACTAATTTTTTGCACACCTTTTACTACACCAAGCACTTCATCAACATTAAAACAATTTGTCATATAATCAATCGCCTCAGTAAACCGATCCTCAGGTAAATCTTGTATCCGATAATTTACCATTTTATCACTATCAATATCCTTGGCTTGAAACGTAAGCCATACGCTGGGGAATGGCACATTTTCGGGACGTTTCCAATTCACCATAGTTCACAATTTTATTTCCGTTTAGAGTTGGAACACAATACACAACTGCTTATAATCTAAATTAAAATTAAAATAAACGCTTGTGGAGTAGTTTTCTATGCTGTAATATAAGTTCAAGACTAAAATGTTGGCCGAATATAAGATAAGATAAGAAAAGAATTTGAGTGAAGTGCGTATAAATTATTTAGTACACTTCATTTAATTTAGAGATAGTAATTCGAGCCTTCTAATTAATGATGCTATCGTAAAAAGGGTTGAGGAAGTGATTAAACCAAGGAATTCGAACATCAAGACTCACAATCAGTCTGTTTTATAGAATCCGGTAAAACTTTATTAAGATCGTTTTACCAAAGATAATGGCCAAAAAGTATAGAAGGTTTTGTGCAATAAACAATTATTATTACCAAACTGACAACTGAAGGCTGAAGGCGTAGGCCAAACATAAATATGTATGTTTTTTGTTGTCTTCGATGAAATTAGCTGGCAAAATATTTGGAGAAAACATCCGCTAACTTATCAGAAACTTCTTTAGAACATACTTGGTATCAAATTTTTTAATCGAATTTTAATTCTCCCAATCCATGTGAACTTCGACCAATGATTTAAAACACCTGTATATCCCTCTGAGGCGTTATCATCATATGATGACCGTCTTATAAAATTGATCTGAGTGAGGTTAGTAAGAATTTTGTTGAAAAAGAACGACTCAAATATTTTTTTTTTTTAATATTTGATAAGATAACAAATTTGTATAATTGAAGTGCTTTTGCTATCAAGAGTCAAGGTGTTATTTTGTACATAGTAGCAATTTTTTTCATTTTAATTTCAGAATGTCTGATAGCGACTATTTGATTTGATCTTGCTTTGCCTATCATTTTGGCTGCACATTGAACATATCAAAATTTCGAGAATCTCTCTGATTCGTAATGACGAAATTAAAACTTTGTGTATCATAGCTATCATATGATAGCATCTATCGGTATATATGTATGGTATACCTCCTATAATATAAAATGTTCGTCTTTGATTATGGTAAATGCATTAGAACCGTATTCCCTTCTATTTTATCAAGATCCAATTCCCAGAGGGTTTAATGATACTGAGTAACTTTTAAGTCCTCCACAAATTTAGCATTACTTTAATTTTCATGGTGCTTTACATTTAATATTGTATGAGATATTTACTGTTTGAGATATTTATCACTTGAAAAATTGAGCAACTGCCATCCGAAATTCAAAAGTCTTTTGTACACGAGAGTAATAATATTGAACAATTGGAACTATTCAAATTCAATGGACAAAACGAGAGAGTAAGAATTATTCTTCCTATTTACATTAATAAATAAACCTCAGATGTATTGCAAATTCAAGTCACTTCTTTCTTTCTTTTGAGTCACATGATTTAAGAATTTTGAGCAACATGTGAAATTTTGTTCTAATTAAGCAATATTTTAATTTTCACTCAAACTTTGTACTTCAAAATTGAGTAATTTTTGAAAATTGTAAATAATTTCTTCGTCATAAAGAATATTGAGCAACTTATTAAGTGTAAATATGTTATGGAGAAAAATAAAGAAAACGCATTTGTAACGTATTGAACGTCTAGATGCATTATGGAAGCAAATGCAAAATACAGACGACCAAATTGACCTACAATTTGCAGCCACACAACCAGATCATGATTACTTCAAGAAAGGCTCTATCTTGCAGGCAGAAGCTATATTCAAGCAGTATAGGTCAATATCATTTATCCCATTTTTTAGGAATGTTATACCCAATTGCACGCCGACGTATGAAGTAAGCGAACACTCTATATTGCGATCTGACCCAGGCTAATAAGCGCCATAGAAATTATACTAGACAAACGGTAAGGAGATACTTTTTGTATCGTGAATAGGTCAGATAATCCTTTTAAACCCATTTCACGAATGGATGTTCCATACGCAACAGCAGCATTGGGATCCTTAAAGGTATCCCGCACGGAGTGATTCGTTAGCTTAACATTTGCTGCTTTCTTATCACCTGTTCCACCTGAGTCATATAGCAGGTCAAGAGCATTTTGAATATTTTTTTCGTGTTGAGAAATAAGATGTAGATCACCTTGTTCAGCGGTTGTGGTGTCTGTTTTTATCGCTTCATATACTGTAAAACCAAGGAAAGCCATAAGATTAGGGCGATAGATTCCATATGAATAGGGCTTTTTTTGCTGTTTCTAGTTCTTCGTACGCTTGCTGCTGATCAATGCCTTTATTCCCCTTAATGGAGAGTAAGGTCAGCGCCTTATTATACCGGATATGTAGGCTAAAGATGGGGTCTTATCATTGGCAAGCAATGTATTCCCTTTAAGGGTGTAAAATAGGGATTCTTGATCAATTGGTCTAAATGGGAATCATGGGCAAACTGGTTGCAAATCTTTCAAATATAGGAAGCACATCATCAGGGGAATCCTTTTTTGCTTCAAAAGGTTGCTGTTTCAACCAAATATCCCAACGCTCTTCTACTGCTGTCCGCTCAAAGGTACTCCAATCATATTTTTCAGCTAAATCCGAGCGATTTACATGAATCTTATCGTTCTGCAAACAGGATAATAGGGAACTGGATCGATTCGAGTGATCCGCTTGAAACCGTTCGAGGAGTTTTTTTTTTCTGTATGCTGAACTAAAGGCATCTCTTTTTAAGAGAGATCTGCATCGAGTTGGGTGCTATTCGCGATTTCCAACAAAGTAGCTGACATCTAGTGAAAACAATATGAACAAAATTTAACCATAGAACAAGGGTGATCAGAACTGTCAAACAGTTGAATTTGACAATACTCGTCCCCTTTACTTACATAGAAACCAACGCTAACTACATTTGATGAAAATCGCCAATAGGGTATGTGATCGCCTGAAAATCGGGTATACCAATCTGTTTTAGCCTTGGCAACTGATTTTTGAAATTTTTCATTTATTATACTATCGGTACATGCTGTGCTTAGAAATTGCTTCCATTTTGGTAAGATCGTTGATCCATGCTTGCATAATTGGAGGCGCTCGGTAGATACTTGTTCGATACACGGCAGAAGTGTTGGAATAGGGCATCTTGTGCCAATATTTGTTTGGAATCTTGAAGGGCACGTTGTGTAGTCTCTTTTTCTTTGGACTGTCTTGCTGCTTTTAGCTCCTCTAAGATGCTGCCAGGAGGGCTACTTAGGATAAGCTACTTACATAAAGGCCACAATGGTCCTCTACTGGTTGGTTAATCTTTAAATCGCGTCGTAAACAAATGGCTGCCAATTTCACACTAATGGACGTATTCTGCTCAAACATCACACGAATGTCAAAGAAGGTAGTACCAACATAGAAAAAAAAAATACCGATTCGGTTTATACGCGCGGTTTAAATGGACCAGTCCGGGTCAAATTTGATCAAATGGTACAACAACAACCTCTACATAAGTTAATGCACGAGCACATACTCGTATAAGGATTGGATACATCAATTATAAATGGTAATGCTAAGCATATTGATGTTATTGTGAACAAAGTAACTGGCACAATTGCAGATTTTCGATTTGTTTGCTCTAAATTTGTGGTCTTCAGTTCAGATCATTTTCAATAACATTGTATTTTCTACGAAATTACTGTTAGATTACGACGTCACTGGATTTATAAAACGCCACCGGATACATTACATTAGTTGCTTTTCAGTCGAGAGTGGTTAATTTAAGCAAAGACACACACCTAAGTACTTATAAGTACTTGCGGTCGTAATGGAAAGCAACTATATATTGTTTAAATTATTACTACCAAACCGCTTCGATTAAAAAATTAACCGCAAACAATTTTTTAGCAGTGTACTTTAAGGGGTAATATTTTAATAAGAGATTGCAGTATTAAATGTTATTTTGTAAAATTTTGTTATGACCTCAATTTAGGGGAATCACATGGAAAGAAATAATTGAAAACACTTACAGCCGGTACTAAGCCACCGGTTTAATTTAAAAGAGCTTTTATGTATATTCATTTATGCACAAAATTTATTTGATTTCCAATGTCATCAGTTTAATTGGCTTTATACCCGGAAAGTGCATTCCATTCGTTTCTAACTCTTCGGACGAGCATGAATATACCTCTTCAAATCCGGCACGTGCAGCCGTTGTTTGCGATGCAATCGATGTAAATGGGGTGGATGTACAAGCAAGGCCAACAGCCTTACCGAGTGGTACTCTAGAAATAAACATAACAATAAATGAAATTCACTTTACAATTTTGGTAGATTCACTTTACCTTGCCGCTAATATTTGTTGTGCAATACCTTTCCCCCGATATTTAGATGCCACCCATAAACCGGATGATGACATATAGACATCCGTATTAAATTTCTTAAATATGTTTACCGATTTTGAGACATATTCGAGAGCATCAAATACTTCTTTCAAGACCCTCGCTTTTATTGGCGCATTCTTATCATTTTTATGAGCGCTTATAATAATATTTACGCCGACTAACTCATCAGAATTTTCTTTAATACATGCAAGTGACATTTTTTGTTGTAAACAGTTTTTCCAAAACTCTCGAGCTTCGATCTGTGATTCAGGACACTTGTTAAATCCTGTGTGTGCGCGGAAATTAAGTAGTAAACAAAAATTACAATAATCTAAATCAACAACTAATTTGTTTGCCCCCACCTTTTACCGTACACAACACTTCATCGACCAAAAAATAATTCGCCATATGATTAATCGCCTCAGTAAATCGATCCTCAGGTAAATCTTGTACACGATAATTTACAATTTCATCACTATCACTATCCTTGGCTTGAAATGTAAGCCATACATTGGGGTATGGTACATTTTCGAGACGTTTCCAATTCACCATAGTTTACAATTTTTTATTATGCAATATTTACACTATACACAAGCTTGGAATGTAAATTTAAACTACGTCTCACAAATATTTATTTACATTCAGATTATCAAGTTCACTTTCGGAAGGTGTGTTTAATACTAACTCTTGAATTTTGGCTTATATGCACGTGTACATAAAATCTTAACAAAACGTATTGTCTCTCTTCTTGTTTTAGTTTTATGTATAATTACGACAAAAAATTATTCAAGCTGCTTAGTAATCGAAGCTTCAAATGAAAATAAAGTTGAAATATATAAACACAATCAACTCTAACGCATATCATTGAGTGTGTATGTGCAAAACTTTGATTATAAGTTAATGTAAAAAAATTATAGTGTTGGTTTTTAAAAAATATATACATATCATGTTTACATGTAGACGGCAATACAAATTTACGAGAAAACATACAAAATTCCAAGAGCTATTTAATCATAGCAGATAATGAATAAAACGATTTATATGCAAATGAAATCATTTCTCAACTATTTCTGGGTCAAAACTGTAAAATCTACAATTGTGCTTCGATTGCGATGGTTGATGGTGTGGTAGTCAAATATAATTAAGTTAACGCAACAATCAAGTTTTATTTACATAGTTCGCTCAAAGTTCTTTTGTGTTTTTTGTTCTGAATTTATTTCTCCTTTGGTATTTCTTTTTCTATTTTTATTACGGCTGAGATTGCGCTCATCTAGCAATTTTTCTTTCAAATATAAATTTTTAAATTTCTAGTAAAATTGTCTTTTGTTGGGGTGTAAGGTGTAACCTACTGGTTAGTCCCATAGTCAAGTGGCCTCGTTCTTTGGAGTCTTCTTTCAACGAAAGGGGTATTTATCTTATGGCGTTATGGCGAATAGGGGTTTCCATGATCCTGGAGACTTATTTCCTGTGAAAGTCTTCATTTCTTGTGTACCACGGAGCATTGATGATGCTACGAAGAATCTTGTTTTGAAACGTCTGTATCATTTTGGCGTTTTTGGTACATCCCTAGAGTTGTATACCGTAGGTCCATATCGGCTTCATAATTTGCCGATATAGCAGCAGCTTATTGTGAATTGTAAGCTCAGAGCCTCGACCTATGAACCAATACATTTTTCTGAACTTTATGTTAAGTTGTTCTTTTTTCTTTTTGACATGCTCTCTCCATTTGAGCTTGGCATCGAGGGTCATGCTAAGGTATTTAGCTGTATTTGCTTATGGCACGTGTCGCGAGTTAATTTTTATAGGTAGATGGTAAGCCTTTTGATATGTAAAGTTAATATGCGTGGATTTTGTCTCATTAAGCTTGATTCGCCAACCTTTGTCCAGTTACTAACCACATTGGTCATTCTCTCGAGTTTGCTCGTTGCATTAGCCACATTACTTCCAATGGTAACCGGGCGATTCCACTAGCACAATTCCACTGGACACAATTCCACTGGACGTAATTCCACTGGGACAATTCCACTTGACACAATTCGACTGGGGAACAATTTAACTTGCACAATTTAACTTGCGTTGTAACTTGTACAGTTAAACGGAAACGCAAACACATATACTATGTGTATGTACTTTAATATTTTATTGGTATTATTGAAACTTAATTACGAAGATAATTATAACTATGGATTTTAAATTAATAAAAACTGAAATGGGCAAAGAAGCTAATGTATAATAAAAGGAGGGTATACCTGTCCAAAAAAGGGTAACAATGGTAAAAAATATTTCCGTTGCTGCGGTTATTATGATTCTAGGGATATTCCATTAGCACAATTCCACTAGACACGATTCCACTGCATACAATTTCACTGGCACAATTCCACTACTTTAACATTTGTAGTTCTTTCTTTAAGTAACTTTTTAAGTTTAACTTGTTGTATAAATAATGATGAATAATAATATTGTGTCTAGTGGAATTGTGCTAGTGGAATAGGCCTAGAATTGGAATCCTTCCAATTGCCATATTTGCTGTGTCATCTGCAAACGTGGCTATGGTTCCTTCATTTGTAGTTGGTATGTATGTCCCTTGTATATAGAAATACAGGAATGGTCCTAAGACACTCCGCTGCGGGACACCAGAAGAGATTTTCTTTAGCTCAGAGTATTCATCCTCATATTTCACCCGAAAATGTCTGTTGGATAAATAAGATCTTAGTATGGAATACAATTGTTTTGACACATTTGGTAGCAGAGAAATTGGCCTGTATGATTTTTTATCGTTAAGTGGTTTATCAGGTTTTGGTATCATGATTACTTCTGCTACTTTCCATTGATGCGGAACATATTTTAATCGAAGGGTGGCATTGATTATGTGTAGTAGTTTACGAAAGCCTTTGTCTGGTAGATCTTTGATAATTTGGCAAGTAATCAAATCAAGTCATACCCTGGGGCTTTTTTAAAATTCATGTTACTTTTTACTTCTTTTAACTCTTTGACAGTTACTGCCCATATGTCAAACTCGTCAGCTTGTGAATTGACATTATATTTTCATTGACAGTTTGTCTTGATAGTAATCAGAATTTTTTTCATCAGTTTGGCTAACTAGATATCTGTTGATTGATTCATTTTTAACTTCTTTATGAATGGTTTTGAGACAGATACATAAATTGTTAAGAATTGTTTTGTCCTCCCGTGTTCGATTAACTTGCCGACGTTTTTCTCTTACCAACTCTCTGAACTTCCGTTGGGTAGGATATATTAAGCGTCTTCTTATTTTGTAAAATGGGGGTGCTTGCCGACGCAGCATAGTGAATTATTTCATGTTGAGAATTTCTTATCGGTACCTGGAGATTGATTTTTTCCTTCATTAATTCACGAAAGAGATCCCAGTTTGTTTTTGAATTTGTTAATCTGGGTGCACTTTCCATCTGAATTACCGTTTCACTGACTGTCATGATATCCGGTGAGTGATCCGATACTAGAGAATTGGTGTTTTCAATGTGAATGTAGTTCTGAGATATTCCTTTTGCTACATAAAAGTTTATTAGGTCCGGTATCTTAGCTTCGTCACTAGGCCAGTATGTTGGGGAACCACGAGAGTAAAATTTACATTTTGGTCCTCCCTTTTCAAGATAGGCCCGGGAGGATAGTATATTGCGGAGACAGTAAGCTGTCTGTATTTAATGTGAATTCTTACACTAGTGACTTGCATTGGTTCTTGTTCGATTTTTGTTTCTACATGGTGTTTTATATTTTGTTTTATTAGTAATGCCTACACACAAAAAAATAAATTGTTAGCACAAACACTTTAAGCAGCAAACACACTTAAAGTGTTTGGAATATTTATTTGAGGGAAACAAACAATGCAATTTGGTAGAAACAATTTTATGTTTGTTGGTAAACGTTTTTAATGTTTCTGTTGAATTATAAGTATTTTTCGGAAATGAAAAAAATATTTATAGTAAAATGGATAATTGTTACTATTCAATACGTAATATTTGTTACAATCGATAATTATGTTCAGTAGTAATAAGAAGTATTTCTAATAAACCAAAAATTATATACAAAAATAATTTTGAATTTAGTTAGCTTATGCTCTGTAAATTAAAAGATTTTTTTAGAACTTATATTATATTATAAAAAGTAACACAAGTGAGCATTTTTTTTATTTTTTAGAAATCATTTTTTATTTTCACTGTGATAATTTATCAAATATTGTTTACAACAACCTTATTATTAAAATTAATTAATCTGTATATTTTTTTAGCTTTGAGACTTTTAAATGTAATAGATAAGAAATCATTGCAAGTTTTAACAAAATATAGTTTCAAATGAGGATCAAATGTAAGAGTATCTAGTGCCTGACAACAAAAATAAATTTCATTATCTATTTTCGCAATATATTGAATAAGCATAAAAAATGGAATTTCATCTTCGTATAATTCAGTTGTAACAAGAACTCCAGGTTTGTATGTAATTCCTTTAAATTCTATGTAACCAATAAAACTGAATTTATTTAGTGGAAGTTTATATAATTCTTGAAATTTTTTATCTATTTTTAAAATGGATTGTCGTCTTTCGATTGGTGTGCTGCATTTATAACTGATATCGTTATAGTTAAGAACAAGGTAACAAAATTTTAATTGATTTTTTAATGCCAATGTACGCAATAAATTTTTTCGTGATTTTGTTGCTCTACCTATTTCCTTAAATTGCTGGTGTTTCGATTCAAATCTCATGCAACTTATGTTTTTCAACGGGCCAATTATATTCATTATATATGGACAATGTGTTAGAATATGAAATTTAGGTTTTAAATCCTCTTCAAATAACGTCATAAATTGTTTATGATGATCAGCAATAATATTTTCAAGAAGCTTACATGTATGTTTGTCTACTTGTCGCATATAAATGATCAACAATATTTCTCGAAGTGCCAAATACAAATTCCAATATGTGTTATCTGGCGGTATAAGATCTCCAATTAAACTATTCAAATAAAGTATGAGATTGCTCATTTCCGAAGCCGAATATCTTAATTTTGTTCCGTATTGTAAAGTTTCTTCTCTTATTTCTGGTGGTTTATTTAGAGGCATTCCAAACTCAAACGATTTAATTCGGTTATTCAAAATATACACATTGAAAAAATGGTCTTCATAGCTAAATTTTCGACTACATGAAAATTTAGTAAAGCATTAAAGGCACATGCTTCTTTTATTCCTGTGATCTTGACGTCCTTTAACTTTACATCTCGTGCGTAGTTTGATTCATTTCTCAAAAAATCATCTTTCTGGAAAGATGCACAGCAGGTAGTACACCGGTCACACTTGCATATTCTACAATAAACATTAGCATTAAAGCTTTCAGCGAATCCTAAAATTTGATTCATTCCCAGATTGTCCCCCAAAATTAGGGCGGTAACTAATTTAACCTGCTTATATTTAGAATGATTAACTTTGATTCCATTACTTTGTAAATCATTTAATTGTTTAATTAAAGGAGTAAAAAGCCGTTTATTTGCATTTATATCTAAATGTTTTTTATCTGCACTAAAAAATAGCATAGCTAAATAAACTTGGCTCAATTGTGATTGTAAGTAATCTGGCATACAAGGCAACATTATATACACTGCCCCTATTTTTTGTTTATTGCTGCTGGATCCCAATGGATTATTTGGCTCAAATTCGTCAAAGTAAAGAAAAAGTGGCAATACTAAAATATCGTCTCCTGAAGTAATTTTCACCAATTTCTTTTTCCAACTTTCACTTTGGCTATAATTCATTATAAATGTTCCTTTTGTGTTGTTGAGCTTATCAATATAACTTATTATGTCAGACAGCATATTCGTTATATTAAACATTTTACTAAATAAATCACTTAAATCAATCATTTGTATGGTTACACTTTTTTTAGTTAAAGTTAGTTCATTATTCTTTTGTATTAGATGAACACGAGACCTAATTGATTGCGTTATTGGATACTTTAAGTAGTTTGCATCACACAATTCTTTGAAGAAAACATATTCTGACGCAATTGTGCAACTATCATGTAATGTTTGTAAATATGAAAGGATTTCAATATTACTACCACAATCTATTTTTCCAATTATAAGATTTAAGCTATTTTTAAAAATAGCAAAACTTTGTTTTAATATTTGTAGCACTTTTTTCCTAGACACTGAATTTTCATTATACGCATTAACAATAAGTTTGAGAACATCTCGTTTTACACTCTACGAATTAATTCACCGTACGATCTAAAAAATTGAACTTTCGAATTGGCTTTTGAAGCAAATAAATCCTGCTTACTGTAAATTTAAAAGGACAAAAAATACAGACAAAACTAATATAAATTTAGTTTATTAATCTACTTTTCAAGGCCGAAAATAAAAAAACTTTACATTTGTATTCCTTTTTTTGCGAACAAATTCATCGTACGGTTGTTGTTTTTATCTAACAACACCGTGCATCTTTTGTTTTTTCAATATTTTTGTGATAGAATAGTTCAGTGTATTGTAAGACATTAAAGCTACCGGTACACAAAACCCCTTTTATCATTTTGAAGGCCACACGAACAGAAACCATTATTGACTTCCAAGAAGTCGTATCAATAAGCTTTTGGAAGGAAAACCGTTATCTTCCAAGTCCAAAGTTACTTCCAAGAAGTCGTCCAGATTGACTTCCAAGAAGTCGTATCAATAAGCTTTTGGAAGGAAAACCGTTATCTTCCAAGTCCAAAGTTAACAAAAAAATTTAAATCTTCATGCACATTGTAGAAACATATAAAAAGACAGGTAGTGTTGAATAATTAAAAAGAACTGGTCGTCCGCGTACTCTTACCGAGAAGGAATAAAGGGTAGTATGGCGTTGTGTACGCAAAGAACAGCGAATATTTAGTTCAATATTGCTAACAATGCTACACCAGAATTATGGAGCAGATGTATGTTAACGTACAAACCAGAAAACATTAAACTGGTACGGGTAATTTTCCAGAATGGTCAGAAAAAAACACTTATTAGTGAGGTAATTAAAAAGAAACTCATTGAGTTCGCTAAATCACATCTGGATGCTGAATTTTCATTCTGGAAAGAAGTGATATTTGCCGGCGAAATTAAGTATAATATATTTGGATTTGATGGACCATCATAAGTATGGCGCAAGAAGGAAACAGCAATGGAAACAGCAAATCTTCGTGGTGCGGTTAAAAACGCTGGAGGAAATGTACTCAGTTTGGGGGTGTATGGCGGGTTCGGAAGTCAGAAATTTGATAGTTATTGAAGGAAATATGGATAAAAGGATGTATTTGAATATTTTGAAAGCCAATTTGCACGAATCGGTAGACAAATTAGAACTGCCACAAAATTGGGTCTTGTAGCAAGATGACAACTCAAAGCACATAGCGGCAATTGTTCGAGACTGGTTGCTGTAAAACACTCCTAAGCAGCTACATTCTCCTCCACAAAATCCGAACCTTAATTCCATAGAGCATCTGGGGGATTGCAACTAAAAATACACACAATTACATCTAAGGCTACACTGAAAGAGGCAATAAGATATGATTGAGATCGGGTGTCGCCAGAATTCACCAAAAATTGGTTTTGTCCATGAATAACAGACTAAAAGCCATTCTAGATGTCGAAGAAGGCCTACCCGCTATTAATAAATTTTTTTTTTTGTGTTGAATAATGATTAAATTAATCGTACGATGAATTTGTTCGCAAAAGAAGGAATACAAATGTAAAGTTTTTTTATTTTCGGCCTTGAAAAGTAGATTAATAAACTAAATTTATATTAGTTTTGTCTGTATTTTTTGTCCTTTTAAATTTACAGTAAGCAGGATTTATTTGCTTCAAAAGCCAATTCGAAAGTTCAATTTTTTAGATCGTACGGTGAATTAATTCGTAGAGTGTATATTATTTTCGAAATCGTTCTGCGAATAATTTTCACAATTTACAGATACATTTGATACCGTTGTTTCATTTTCCCGTACATCTAATTTTTGCTCCAGAGTGACAGTCAAATTATTGAAATGATGTCTTTTTAAGTGACTTCTAAATGATTCAATATAAGAAAATAATCTTTTACATCCTACAATATTACATGGAAAACTGGCTAGATTATGTTTTCTCAAATGATTTATGTACAATTTTACAGTATTGAAGTATTCATAACAAACATGACATAAAATCATTTTTAATTCAAAAAATTTTTGTATTTAAATATTTCAAATTACGATAACGATTTCATCAACGACTCAATTGCCGGAAATTTGGTTTTTGTGATATCTAATTTAAATAGGGCATTTTCAATGAACACCCAAGTGTGTTTGGACTTGTCAGGATATACAATATTTAATCCACAAAATAAATGGAAGCAGCACTCAAGAGCTTTTAATGGATCGTCAAAATAAATTTTTTTCCTGCTATGGTTATTATTGCTTTGGGATTTCTTATATTTCCAACTAAAAGAATTCTGAGTTGCTTAAACTCTGTTATATCTACAAGCGAGCTTCTGACTAGAAATCAAAAAGTTCTTAATAGTAAAATATAATAATATATTTTTAGTGCACATACCTCAAAATGTTGCAAAAAACTTTCTTGTACTTGTAATTTACTAGGTTTTATTTTTTTGCTGATGAAAGCTACGGGTAAAATATGAGGCAATATCAGGAAACTTAGGATGTTTTTTGATATTAAATCTAATAAAAAATTAAAATTAAAATATATTCAGTTATTTAGATTTTAAATTTATGGACAACAACAAGTGTGACAAATAAAACTTATTTTGGTACTCCTTAAACACTGTCCGAAAATATATTAATTTTGTAAAAAATCCAAATTAAATGTTGTAATTTTATTAGTTTGTCTAACAAGTGTTTAAGGAGTACCCAAATAAGTTTTATTTTCAGTTATTTGTATTATCAGGCTGATTTTGTTCAATTATTTCAATCGAATTGATGTATTGATAATCTGCTCTTATGTCTTGCGATGATTGGTGATCCAAAACGTCTGCTTCAATGATGCTATACGAAAGGTTATGCAATTCTTCTACCAGAAGAATTAAATTGTTTTGATACCTTTTAACGTATTGGACTAAAAACTCTTTTTTTATTTCCGCTCCGCTTTGTCCATGAACAAATTTAAATTCATTTTCAATGAAAAAATGGGAAGCCACTATATAAAACAATACACACACTTTTAAGATATTGAAAATAAAATTTAATTTCAATTTTATATATACCGGCCCTCTGAAATATTTCATATGAGAATTCCCCCCTCCCCATTGCTGGTACGATTTCGGTGACATTTTTGTATGTCACTGGAAAAGCTTCGAAATATGTTTTTTTGTATGTCTTTAATTATTAAGTTATCACTAATTGAACTTACCTCAAAATATAATAGGTCACTTGTAATTTTGTTAAATTAATCACAATCAGTTTCTTATTACTTATAAAAATTTAAAATATACAATATTAAAATATTGAATCCACTTTTCACTGCGCACATTTAGATGTTGTAACCAGAATAACCGCAATGTGTTCTAACGGTTGTAAAAAAATATTTATTGCTATCCTAAACATGTGTATTATGTACCTACAAACATTAAATTTAATTCGTGTTACCAACAAACAATATTTAATTCACCTAAACATAAAATGGTTATAGCAAATACTTTACGTTATTCCCGTTTGTATCAAATATTATTTGTATTAGTAGTTAATAAAGTAAATATTTCGAAGTAATATTACATTGGTAATTTGTAAGTGTTGTACCCAAACACAAAAATCATTTAACGAAAACAACTTCTTGCTAATGATAAAATCCAAATTTATTTTAGTTAAACACATTTGGTTTGCAATGGAGAATTATTATTTCTTAGAAATACACAATGTGACCTATAAAAACTTACAAAATTCAATTCTACCCCATTTTAATAGAGTAAATCGTACCAACCCTCACGGTGCACTTTGGAGGTAGGAACGGTTTACTTGTTCAAATTTTTTAAGCGTTTGGGAATGTGGAACCATTTTTGAACTACCACTCCAGCCCTTTATAATACAGTGGAGTTAGTTTGTCCCACTTTACAGCCAAAATCTTGTAAATATTTTTTTTAATGACTGAATTAAAATCTTCTTATGATAAGTTCCAATTTTGGCTTTCTTTTCAAAATTTAACCACACAATTTTCATTTTAAACACATATTTTTACCACATATATTTTGCAATTTTAGTCACATATTTTAGGTACATATTTTGGTATTTTTAGAACCTAAAAATCCGAAGCCTAGCCCTAATGCCGAACCACCTCTTGCGCTTTCCGTTGGATGAATGGAATGATATAAGTTAACAAATTACTTTGGTCATCTAGCCGCTTTGCAATAGCTTCGATGCTGTTCATAATGTTTTCCATAATTCGGTTATTTTCAAAGCCCATATATTTGGTTGGTTTTTTGAATTTTGATCCATCTGTGATCCATAGTTGTTTAGCAACCTCACAGCCTCGATAATTGGCCGGATGTTGACCCTTACAATTTATACACTTAGCTGGCACATCCCTATTGTACTGCCTGGGTAATACGTTTACCTGAGCATTTTACACATCTTGGATCCCTGCTGCAGTATCTTTGGGTGTGATTAAATCCCTAACATTTCTTGCATTGCGGTATGCGTGTAGTGGTTCTCCTCATTGGTTCTATTTTTACCTTAATGTGAAGAATTTCTTTTATACCATAAATGTTTTGAAAATTCCCTTTGTTATCAAATAATAATAAAAAGAGCGAGTCCCCTTTTACTGAAAGTATGGTTTCCTTCCTAGTTTTATGTTCTCTCTTTTTTAACAATGTTCACAGCATCTAGTAATTTAAGGCCTTTATTTTGTAAGTCTTCCATTATTTCTTTACTTGAGCAAGTGTGAGGCAAACCTCTTGGCATAATTTTTATAGATCGAGCTGGTTTGTCCTCATAGGGAAGCCACTGATACTTTTCAGCATTCAGCTTCATAGATAATCTCTGGTTCAAAACTCTCTAATTCGATATGTTCTTTAGCACGATTCATTTTTAGTTCATTTTCTCGCTTTAGATACTCAATTTCTTCGCTTAGGTTGGCAAATGATTGCTCCTTTTTCTGTAACCTCCCCAAAAGATCCATATTTTCCTTTTCTAGGTCAATAGTTATCTTACTGGATGGAGCTGCTCGCAATATAAAATTTCCGCTGGTATCACTTCTCTCATGCAGTATTTGGCCCTCCCCAGAATCCATAGGGCCAGCCTTCGAAGAGGATGGATTGTCCAGTCGGCTGACTGGAGTACCACCTGGGTTAATAAATTTCTCTGATTTATGCATTACATAAAGTCTTGTTGGTGATTTTGATATTATGGAACTTCTTCCAAATTTGTTTTCGGATTTCATCACCTATGAAGTATTGCGGTCATTTGATATCGACGACTGGGAGCCCGATGGCTCACTCCTCAATGTCGCCGGCACTGGGTATCCGTTTCCCTGCGCTGTAATGTTTTCTCGATTAGAGTCTCAGTAGGGCCGGCGATGTATCCGCATAGAAGCCACATTGCATCGAGAAATGAACAGGCGATTCAGATGTATCCTCTCTTAACTGTTGATTCACTCTTCCGATCCATGTCCGGCCGATCCATAAGTTGCTTCTTTCGAATCATGCCAAAATGTCCCTCATGAAGATGGTCAGCACTCGTTTCTGCATTTTGGCGGGTACTATGAAAACTCGAGTTTGCGAAAACTCGTTATCAATTTCCGTTTTATTGCGGATTTATTGACAATCTATAGGAAACACTGACAATTGTTCATCGTATATCTCGTCCACGCGTAATACATACTCCTCTGTGTCGAATTTTTCGTCCGGACCCATTGGTAATCTTGATAAGGCGCCCACAATAGCATGTTGCTCTATTGGTTTATAACGAATTGTGTATCTAAATCCTATTAGGTGTATCGCCCATCCTTGCAATCGGTTTGAAGTTGTGACTGGCAGTGCCTTATCCAGATGAAACTAGGCCACTAACGGTTTATGATCCGTCACCAACTCAAATTCCCTTCCATACAAATATTGCCGAAACTTATCGCACCCAAAAATGATAGCTAAAGCTTCCTTTTCTATTTGGCTGTAACGTTTCTGATGAACATCTTAGGTTTTAGATGCAAACACTATAGGATGTTTGTAACAATCTGGGTATTTGTGGGAAATTACCGCTCCTATACATACCATGACTGGACGCATCTGTCGCCAACACCACTGTATAATCACGACGATAGTGAACCAATCGGGATGCCTCGATTATACTTTTCTTCAACATATTAAAAGACTTCACGCTTCAACAGAGCTGAAAAATGAGCTAAATTTGAGATAAAACGATTACAATAATTAATATTATCCAAAAATGCGAAAAGTTCTTCTGGATCTTTTGGCCGCAGCTTCTCGGAAATTGCTTTGACACGAGCCTCTGTAGAGCGGATGCCCTTTTCGTCCAGGATATGGCCGAAATATTCGACGTGCTCCAGGAAAAAGTGACACTTATCTTTATTACAGCAAAGATTCAGCTCTGTGTTCCTGTCTGACCCGTGACTATGATCAAGGGTGGGCAGTAATTAATTACATGTAATTTAATTACGTAATTAAATTACTTTTTTTTTTATTTTGTAATTTGTAATTGTTATTTAAATTACTTTTTTCATTGTGATGGTATTTGTTATTTCAATTACTTTTTTTCCCGGTATTTTTTAAGGTATTTCAATTACATATAAGCAAAATTATTTTAATTAACAATTACATATTTTGTATATAAAAATTTTCTAAATTTTATTTCCTAAATTTTATTTTGTTACCGGCTTACAACCATTATTTAAATTGAGTTGGCTTCCAGAAAATTTACCAGAAATAGACGACATAAAAAGTAAAATACAAAAATTACGCCTTCTAGAAATGCAGGCTCTGAATAATGAACAATTAAGCTCGGGAGCAAATGAATCTAATAGTGCCGATTGTGGAGAAAATTCATACATTCTAAGTTCAAATTTAGGCTCTTCTAAGAGTCAATCGAAATCGGAATCAGAACTTCAATTAATACAAATTTTGTCTGATAAAAACCAACAACTATCCATCTTAAATGGGTATGTTTTGGTTAAGAAGACTTTCATTAAATTCAATTCAAGTTCTTGCTAGTCGAGCCCAGTTGAAAGGCTATTTTCATTGGCGGGATTTACTCTTTCTCCCGCAAAAGAAACATTGTCTGATGACAATTTTGAAAAATTAGTGTTTTTAAAGGGAAATGAGAGTTTTTGCTTAATTAATGTACATTATGTATACTAGCTATTTCTATAGCTAAAAACAACTTTGAATTTGAATTTTGAGCACCAGTAAAGTGAAATTTTTGATTTGTAAACATTTTTTAATGGCTACGGACCTTTTTGTGTCTACGCCTGGTCCTAGTGGACCGCCACATAAACCTAAACCTTTTTTATAAATACAATAAATAACCTAAAAAACACATCAAAAAGTTTTTAAAAATTTTGAAATTTGAATCAAATGTATTTTAATTTGTAATTATTGTGGTAATTAAATTACAATTTTTTAGTCTTATAAAGTAATTTATATTTTGTATTTTAATTACTGAAATGCAATGTAATTGTACTTTGTAATTGAATTACTTGGAGCATATGTAATTTGTAATTGGTAATTGAATTACAAATATCAATGTAATTTGCCCAGCCTTGACTATGATGTCATCCAAATATCAAGTCACTCTATCCATGTCTGCCGTCAATTATTCAATAAATCTTTGAGAAATGGCAGGCGCACTTGCTATACCAAATGAAATACGTTGATACTGGTATAAACCACAGAATGGCGTTGTCACCGTTACCAGTGGTTTTGACTCATCGTCGAGTTCCAATTTCAAGTAAGCCTCTTAAATCAATCTGTGAAAATCTTCTTCCTCCCTGCAGTCGGTGAAATAGCTATTCCTCCCTCGGGATAAGATACTGCTCTACTTCTAGAAACCGATGTACCGTGACCTTAAAATCACCACAAATCCTAATTGACTTATCAGATTTTGGCGCGACGGCGAAAGGTGAGGCCAATGTACTAAATTGTGTATGTCTCAATACACCAATCAATACCAATCGTTCTATCTCACTTTTCACTTGATCTCGTTGTTCAAAGGGAATTTGTCTCGGTTTGCATGCTCGAACGTTACATATACTGATCCAAACCAGGCTTAAAAATATCACTATATTTCTCACACAAGGTATAAACCTTCTCCTGAGTATCAAGTACATTGAACTGATGTTCCACATCGACAGAAGTGTCAATGCGGGAACCAAAAGCATTGAACCAAATAATACCCATCACACTGGCACCATCAGCCGTGGTCATAAGCAGCAATGGTAATTTGCGGTTAACTTTCTTTAACTTCACGTCAACTTCGATTCGGCCTTTCACTGGTATTTTTATATCATCATACGCCTTAAGTAATAAAATAGGTAAATAGGTTTCGGGCCACGAAATTGTTGTGTTTGCTTGCAATTGGATAGGATAATTATTTTTAAACATTTCATAGAAAATTATTTGTGCCACATAGCCCTATTCCTCAGAAATAACTGATTTGGTATTCGAATTGCTGGTTTAACTTCGCTTCACGAGAAACTATTTTATTTTACCCCTCAATTTATGCAAATTGAAAATTATTTATTTGACCAAAGTCTCAAACCAAATCGGTTAAAAGATTTGAAACGCAAGAAAAAAACTAACAGTGTATGTGGCATTATGCAATAGTTGATAGTTATCAAAAAGAGATGGCAGCGCTAAATTATTAATGTTATTTTGTAGTTTGAACATTTGTTGTAGTAGCAATTTAGGCGGTCAAGCAACTTAAGAATAATAATTGAGATTAAAATCAAATACATTATCTATTGGCTTTATTTAGCTTAAAATACATAAAATTTATGATATTTGTAATGTCATTAGCTTAACTGGCTTAATACCTGGAAAATGCATTCCTTTCGATTCCAATTCTTCGGATGAACATGAAAATGCCTCCTCAAAACCAGCACGGGATGCCGGTATTTGCGATGCAATCGATGTAAACACAGTTGATGTGCATGTTAGGCCAACAGCTTTTCCGAGCGGTACTCTAAAAATATAAAAATATGATTGAACTACACTTTTGGATTGTGCTAGACCCGTTTTACCTTGCCGCTAATATTTGTTGTGCAATACCTCTCCCCCGATATTTAGGTGTAACCGACAATCCAAATGCTGACATGTACACATCCGTATTAAATTTCTCATACACGTTTACCGATTTCATTATGTATTCAATCGCTTCGAATACTTCTTTAAATACCCTCGATTTTGGTGATAATTCATCGTCATTTTTGTGCGCTGCTGTAATAATATTGACACCCACCAGCTCATCAGAACCTTCTTTAAAGCATGCTAACGAAATTCTTTCTTGGACAATTTTTTTCCATACATCACTAACTTCGGCCAATGAATCAGGGCACTCTCGTATACCTGTAGGACACAAAATAATGGTTTGTACAGTTAAAACAACTTATAAAATATAAGGATGTGGCCGGTCTTGTATATGTATACAATAAACAATTAGAATGGTTATAAAAAAAAATTAAAAAATACATTTCGCGCCATATTGGCAACGGGCCAGAATAACAGATTTTATTATTTTTCCGCATACTTATATCAATTTTACTACGCCGATCAGCTGTATGATGATTGTCATTGCATTGATCGTGAAAACGATTTTTTATGAAAAACAAACAAGTATTGATATCTTGTCCGCATCAGACGACTAGAATTGTAAAAGTTACATCGTATGTCATGCAAGCGACAAACACTATGGCAAGTTGGCACGATAAACCAGGAAATTAAATTGGTGGGAAAATGAAAAATTTTTCATTCCATTCTAAACGTACTGATAAGATACACACACATACACATACACACACAACACACACATACACACACCTTTTAACGAACTCAACACTTCATCGACCAAAAAATAATTAACCATATGATCCACCGCCTCAGCAAATCGTTCCTCAGGCAAATCTTGTACACGATAATTTACAATTTTATCACTATCACTATCCTTGGCCTGAAATGTATGCCATTGGCTGGGATATGGTACATTTTCGGGACGTTTCCAATTCACCATAATTTCACAAAATTTATTTTACAAAATTTAAAATATTTTTGAAATCTTCTCTTTCTTCACAACAACTTGGAATCTATATTTAAACTAATAACCGATAACGTTTGTAAAAAAATATAAAAAATCGCGAATTATTTTTTATTTTTATTTTTAGGTGGTGGTTTGATTAGAATATTTTTTTTGTTGTTCAAATTCTATCTAATCTCACTAATATTTGAACACAAAATATTCAAATAAATTTTGTTGTATAAAAAACGAACAAAACGATTTTGAGGTTCCGAAAACATCCATAGTATTAAGGCCGATGTTCACGTACAATTAAATTGCGCACTACATAATATACTTGTGTGGCGTCAGAACATTGCGCAATATACTCAAGTTGTATTCAAGAATTGTATTGTGCAATATAGACGTCATACAATTATTTAATTGTACTTGAATATCTGCCTTAAAGGGAATAGTATAGATGTTTTCGGAACCTCAAAATCGTCTTGTTGGTTTTTTATACAACAAAATTTATTTCAATATTTTGTGTTCAAATATTAGTGAGATTAGATAGAATTTGAGCAAAAAAAAAATTATCGAACATGCTTCACTGTTTTGCAAAATTGATAAACTGATTTGATTGATAAAAAAAGTGTAAAAGTGAAGTGATTTAGCTGTTATAACAAATGATTTGCTGAATGATTTTAGCGAGTAATTATAATTTTTTACTTTAGAGCGGTATTCTTGAATTCAATCAAAAAAAATCGCCCAGTGACTTTAGTTTAAGACATCGGCAACTTTTCTCGATTGAATTAAAGAAAATTGGCCCAGGTCCATCCGATTATCCGTCCGCTCATAATGGCATTTAAAGTTAACAGTTAACGAATGAAAGTTGTTGCGAATGAAAGGGGTTAGAAATTCAACAGAAAACGATTTCTGATATTGAACATGTCATCGAAGCTTACAGGCTATGTCACTTATTGTATTTGCAATTGGGTATATGATGTCGAGTGCGTTCTGGCATCATTGAATTGCGATGAGAAATTTCGATTTCTTAGGGGCTCTCTTCAAATATGGATTAAATAGTCGCATTTTTAGCAATTGCCCAACCAAAATTAACAGAGTTGCTGCTGTTGCCGAGATGAATGATGATGCTCCTAACGATTTGATGATACTCCTAACATTGAACAAGTAAAACAATAACAGATAATTTCCGCATTGGCTTTGGATTTTTCTTGGCTAAGAATTTAATGAATTTTCCACAATTTTCATTTGGATTGGGGTTTTTGATATTTCTAAAGATAGGTTTCAAGACCTGTAATTGTTGGTTTTTAGATCGCTCGAATATTTCTACACATTTCGCAGAAAATTCAATTTTATTGAAAATCAACTGAACTATAGCCCACAAATTCAGAGCCAGAAAAATCGAAAATCTGCAATTGTGCTCCGATTTCCGCGGTTTCGCATATTTCTACACATTTCGCAGAAAATTCAATTTTATTGAAAATCAACTGTACTATAGCCCACAAATTCAGAACCAGAAAAATCGAAAATCTGGTATTGTGTTTCGATTTCGTTGATTGATACCTCTATCAATAGGCGTTGAGACCTGTAATCATCATGCCAATGGTCATTTGAATCCCTCGAATATTTCTACACATTTCGCAGAAAATTCAATTTTATTGAAAATCAACTGTACTATAGCCCACAAATTCAGAACCAGAAAAATCGAAAATCTGGTATTGTGTTCCGATTTCGTTGATTGATCCCTCTATCAATAGGCGTTGAGATCTGTAATCCTCATGCCAACGGTCATTTGAATCCCTCGAATATTTCTACACATTTCGCAGAAAATTCAATTTTATTGAAAATCAACTGAACTATAGCCCACAAATTCAGAGCCAGAAAAATCGAAAATCTGCAATTGTGCTCCGATTTCGATGGTTGATACCTCTATCAATAGGCGTTGAGACCTGTAATCGTCATGCCAACGGTCATTTGCATCGCTCGCATATTTCTACACATTTCGCAGAAAATTCAATTTTATTGAAAATCAACTGTACTATAGCCCACAAATTCAGAACCAGAAAAATCGAAAATCTGGTATTGTGCTCCGATTTCGATGATTGATACCTCTATCAATAGGCGTTGAGACCTGTAATCATCATGCCAACGGTCATTTGAATCCCTCCCATATTTCTACATATTTCGCAGAAAATTCAATTTTATTGAAAATCAACTGAACTATAGCCCACAAATTCAGAGCCATAAAAATCGAAAATCTGCAATTGTGCTCCGATTTCGATGGTTGATACCTCTATCAATAGGCGTTGAGACCTGTAATCGTCATGCCAACGGTCATTTGCATCGCTCGCATATTTCTACACATTTCGCAGAAAATTCAATTTTATTGAAAATCAACTGTACTATAGCCCACAAATTCAGAACCAGAAAAATCGAAAATCTGGTATTGTGTTTCGATTTCGTTGATTGATACCTCTATCAATAGGCGTTGAGACCTGTAATCATCATGCCAATGGTCATTTGAATCCCTCGAATATTTCTACACATTTCGCAGAAAATTCAATTTTATTGAAAATCAACTGTACTATAGCCCACAAATTCAGAACCAGAAAAATCGAAAATCTTGTGTTGTGTTCCGATTTCGTTGATTGATCCCTCTATCAATAGGCGTTGAGATCTGTAATCATCATGCCAACGGTCATTTGAATCCCTCGAATATTTCTACACATTTCGCAGAAAATTCAATTTTATTGAAAATCAACTGAACTATAGCCCACAAATTCAGAGCCAGAAAAATCGAAAATCTGCAATTGTGCTCCGATTTCGATTGTTGATACCTCTATCAATAGGCGTTGAGACCTGTAATCGTCATGCCAACGGTCATTTGCATCCCTCGCATATTTCTACACATTTCGCAGAAAATTCAATTTTATTGAAAATCAACTGTACTATAGCCCACAAATTCAGAGCCAGAAAAATCGAAAATCTGCAATTGTGCTCCGATTTCGATAGTTGATACCTCTATCAATAGGCGTTGAGACCTGTAATTGTCATGCCAACGGTCATTTGAATCCCTCGAATATTTCTACACATTTCGCAGAAAATTCAATTTTATTGAAAATCAACTGTACTATAGCTCTATAGCTCACAAATTCAGAGCCAGAAAAATCGAAAATCTGCAATTGTGCTCCGATTTCGTTGATTGATACCTCTACCAACAGGCATTGAGACCTGTAATCATCATGCCAACGGTCATTTGAATCCCTCCCATATTTCTACACATTTCGCAGAAAATTCAATTTTATTGAAAATCAACTGTACTATAGCCCACAAATTCAGAGCCAGAAAAATCGAAAATCTGCAATTGTGCTCCGATTTCGACCTTTATCAATAGGCGTTGAGACCTGCAATCATCATGCCAACGGTCATTTTAATCCCTCCAATATTTCTACACATTTCGCAGAAAATTCAATTTTATTGAAAATCAACTGAACTATAGCCCACAAATTCAGAGCCAGAAAAATCGAAAATCTGTAATTGTGCTCCGATTTCGACCTTTATCAATAGGCGTTGAGACCTGTAATCATCATGCCAACGGTCATTTGAATCCCTCCAATATTTCTACACATTTCGCAGAAAATTCAATTTTATTGAAAATCAACTGAACTATAGCCCACAAATTCAGAGCCAGAAAAATCGAGAATCTGCAATTGTGCTCCGATTTCGATGCTTGATACCTCTATCAATAGGCGTTGAGACCTTTAATCGTCATGCCAACGGTTATTTGCATCCCTCGCATATTTCTACACATTTCGCAGAAAATTCAATTTTATTGAAAATCAACTGAACTATAGCCCACAAATTCAGAGCCAGAAAAATCGAAAATCTGCAATTGTGCTCCGATTTCGATGGTTGATACCTCTATCAATAGGCGTTGAGACCTGTAATCGTCATGCCAACGGTCATTTGCATCCCTCGCATATTTCTACACATTTCGCAGAAAATTCAATTTTATTGAAAATCAACTGTACTATAGCCCACAAATTCAGAGCCAGAAAAATCGAAAATCTGCAATTGTGCTCCGATTTCGATAGTTGATACCTCTATCAATAGGCGTTGAGACCTGTAATCATCATGCCAACGGTCATTTGAATCCCTCGCATATTTCTACACATTTCGCAGAAAATTCAATTTTATTGAAAATCAACTGTACTATAGCCCACAAATTCAGAGCCAGAAAAATCGAAAATTTGCAATTGTGCTCGGATTTCGATGGTTGATACCTCTATCAATAGGCGTTGAGACCTGTAATCGTCATGCCAACGGTCATTTGCATCCCTCGCATATTTCTACTCATTTGGCAGAAAATTCAATTTTATTGAAAATCAACTGAACTATAGCCCACAAATTCAGAGCCAGAAAAATCGAAAATCTGTAATTGTGCTCCGATTTCGACCTTTATCAATAGGCGTTGAGACCTGTAATCATCATGCCAACGGTCATTTGAATCCCTCCAATATTTCTACACATTTCGCAGAAAATTCAATTTTATTGAAAATCAACTGAACTATAGCCCACAAATTCAGAGCCAGAAAAATCGAGAATCTGCAATTGTGCTCCGATTTCGATGCTTGATACCTCTATCAATAGGCGTTGAGACCTTTAATCGTCATGCCAACGGTTATTTGCATCCCTCGCATATTTCTACACATTTCGCAGAAAATTCAATTTTATTGAAAATCAACTGAACTATAGCCCACAAATTCAGAGCCAGAAAAATCGAAAATCTGCAATTGTGCTCCGATTTCGATGGTTGATACCTCTATCAATAGGCGTTGAGACCTGTAATCGTCATGCCAACGGTCATTTGCATCCCTCGCATATTTCTACACATTTCGCAGAAAATTCAATTTTATTGAAAATCAACTGTACTATAGCCCACAAATTCAGAGCCAGAAAAATCGAAAATCTGCAATTGTGCTCCGATTTCGATAGTTGATACCTCTATCAATAGGCGTTGAGACCTGTAATCATCATGCCAACGGTCATTTGAATCCCTCGCATATTTCTACACATTTCGCAGAAAATTCAATTTTATTGAAAATCAACTGTACTATAGCCCACAAATTCAGAGCCAGAAAAATCGAAAATCTGCAATTGTGCTCCGATTTCGACCTTTATCAATAGGCGTTGAGACCTGCAATCATCATGCCAACGGTCATTTTAATCCCTCCAATATTTCTACACATTTCGCAGAAAATTCAATTTTATTGAAAATCAACTGAACTATAGCCCACAAATTCAGAGCCAGAAAAATCGAAAATCTGCAATTGTGCTCCGATTTCGATAGTTTATACCTCTATCAATAGGCGTTGAGACCTGTAATTGTCATGCCAACGGTCATTTGAATCCCTCGAATATTTCTACACATTTCGCAGAAAATTCAATTTTATTGAAAATCAACTGTACTATAGCTCTATAGCTCACAAATTCAGAGCCAGAAAAATCGAAAATCTGCAATTGTGCTCCGATTTCGTTGATTGATACCTCTACCAACAGGCATTGAGACCTGTAATCATCATGCCAACGGTCATTTGAATCCCTCCCATATTTCTACACATTTCGCAGAAAATTCAATTTTATTGAAAATCAACTGTACTATAGCCCACAAATTCAGAGCCAGAAAAATCGAAAATCTGCAATTGTGCTCCGATTTCGACCTTTATCAATAGGCGTTGAGACCTGCAATCATCATGCCAACGGTCATTTTAATCCCTCCAATATTTCTACACATTTCGCAGAAAATTCAATTTTATTGAAAATCAACTGAACTATAGCCCACAAATTCAGAGCCAGAAAAATCGAAAATCTGTAATTGTGCTCCGATTTCGACCTTTATCAATAGGCGTTGAGACCTGTAATCATCATGCCAACGGTCATTTGAATCCCTCCAATATTTCTACACATTTCGCAGAAAATTCAATTTTATTGAAAATCAACTGAACTATAGCCCACAAATTCAGAGCCAGAAAAATCGAGAATCTGCAATTGTGCTCCGATTTCGATGCTTGATACCTCTATCAATAGGCGTTGAGACCTTTAATCGTCATGCCAACGGTTATTTGCATCCCTCGCATATTTCTACACATTTCGCAGAAAATTCAATTTTATTGAAAATCAACTGAACTATAGCCCACAAATTCAGAGCCAGAAAAATCGAAAATCTGCAATTGTGCTCCGATTTCGATGGTTGATACCTCTATCAATAGGCGTTGAGACCTGTAATCATCATGCCAACGGTCATTTGCATCCCTCGCATATTTCTACACATTTCGCAGAAAATTCAATTTTATTGAAAATCAACTGTACTATAGCCCACAAATTCAGAGCCAGAAAAATCGAAAATCTGCAATTGTGCTCCGATTTCGATGGTTGATACCTCTATCAATAGGCGTTGAGACCTGTAATCGTCATGCCAACGGTCATTTGCATCCCTCGCATATTTCTACACATTTCGCAGAAAATTCAATTTTATTGAAAATCAACTGTACTATAGCCCACAAATTCAGAGCCAGAAAAATCGAAAATCTGCAATTGTGCTCCGATTTCGATAGTTAATACCTCTATCAATAGGCGTTGAGACCTGTAATCATCATGCCAACGGTCATTTGAATCCCTCGCATATTTCTACACATTTCGCAGAAAATTCAATTTTATTGAAAATCAACTGTACTATAGCCCAAAAATTCAGAGCCAGAAAAATCGAAAATTTGCAATTGTGCTCGGATTTCGATGGTTGATACCTCTATCAATAGGCGTTGAGACCTGTAATCGTCATGCCAACGGTCATTTGCATCCCTCGCATATTTCTACTCATTTGGCAGAAAATTCAATTTTATTGAAAATCAACTGAACTATAGCCCACAAATTCAGAGCCAGAAAAATCTAAAATCTGTAATTGTGCTCCGATTTCGACCTTTATCAATAGGCGTTGAGACCTGTAATCATCATGCCAACGGTCATTTGAATCCCTCCAATATTTCTACACATTTCGCAGAAAATTCAATTTTATTGAAAATCAACTGAACTATAGCCCACAAATTCAGAGCCAGAAAAATCGAGAATCTGCAATTGTGCTCCGATTTCGATGCTTGATACCTCTATCAATAGGCGTTGAGACCTTTAATCGTCATGCCAACGGTTATTTGCATCCCTCGCATATTTCTACACATTTCGCAGAAAATTCAATTTTATTGAAAATCAACTGAACTATAGCCCACAAATTCAGAGCCAGAAAAATCGAAAATCTGCAATTGTGCTCCGATTTCGATGGTTGATACCTCTATCAATAGGCGTTGAGACCTGTAATCGTCATGCCAACGGTCATTTGCATCCCTCGCATATTTCTACACATTTCGCAGAAAATTCAATTTTATTGAAAATCAACTGTACTATAGCCCACAAATTCAGAGCCAGAAAAATCGAAAATCTGCAATTGTGCTCCGATTTCGATAGTTGATACCTCTATCAATAGGCGTTGAGACCTGTAATCATCATGCCAACGGTCATTTGAATCCCTCGCATATTTCTACACATTTCGCAGAAAATTCAATTTTATTGAAAATCAACTGTACTATAGCCCACAAATTCAGAGCCAGAAAAATCGAAAATTTGCAATTGTGCTCGGATTTCGATGGTTGATACCTCTATCAATAGGCGTTGAGACCTGTAATCGTCATGCCAACGGTCATTTGCATCCCTCGCATATTTCTACTCATTTGGCAGAAAATTTAATTTTATTGAAAATCAACTGAACTATAGCCCACAAATTCAGAGCCAGAAAAATCGAAAATCTGCAATTGTGCTCCGATTTCGATAGTTGATACCTCTATCAATAGGCGTTGAGACCTGTAATCATCATGCCAACGGTCATTTGAATCCCTCGCATATTTCTACACATTTCGCAGAAAATTCAATTTTATTGAAAATCAACTGTACTATAGCCCACAAATTCAGAGCCAGAAAAATCGAAAATTTGCAATTGTGCTCGGATTTCGATGGTTGATACCTCTATCAATAGGCGTTGAGACCTGTAATCGTCATGCCAACGGTCATTTGCATCCCTCGCATATTTCTACTCATTTGGCAGAAAATTCAATTTTATTGAAAATCAACTGTACTATAGCCCACAAATTCAGAGCCAGAAAAATCGAAAATTTGCAATTGTGCTCGGATTTCGATGGTTGATACCTCTATCAATAGGCGTTGAGACCTGTAATCGTCATGCCAACGGTCATTTGCATCCCTCGCATATTTCTACTCATTTGGCAGAAAATTCAATTTTATTGAAAATCAACTGAACTATAGCCCACAAATTCAGAGCCAGAAAAATCGAAAATCTGCAATTGTGCTCCGATTTCGATAGTTGATACCTCTATCAATAGGCGTTGAGACCTGTAATCATCATGCCAACGGTCATTTGAATCCCTCGCATATTTCTACACATTTCGCAGAAAATTCAATTTTATTGAAAATCAACTGTACTATAGCCCACAAATTCAGAGCCAGAAAAATCGAAAATTTGCAATTGTGCTCGGATTTCGATGGTTGATACCTCTATCAATAGGCGTTGAGACCTGTAATCATCATGCCAACGGTCATTTGAATCCCTCCAATATTTCTACACATTTCGCAGAAAATTCAATTTTATTGAAAATCAACTGAACTATAGCCCACAAATTCAGAGCCAGAAAAATCAAGAATCTGCAATTGTGCTCCGATTTCGATGCTTGATACCTCTATCAATAGGCGTTGAGACCTTTAATCGTCATGCCAACGGTTATTTGCATCCCTCGCATATTTCTACACATTTCGCAGAAAATTCAATTTTATTGAAAATCAACTGAACTATAGCCCACAAATTCAGAGCCAGAAAAATCGAAAATCTGCAATTGTGCTCCGATTTCGATGGTTGATACCTCTATCAATAGGCGTTGAGACCTGTAATCGTCATGCCAACGGTCATTTGCATCGCTCGCATATTTCTACACATTTCGCAGAAAATTCAATTTTATTGAAAATCAACTGTACTATAGCCCACAAATTCAGAACCAGAAAAATCGAAAATCTGGTATTGTGTTTCGATTTCGTTGATTGATACCTCTATCAATAGGCGTTGAGACCTGTAATCATCATGCCAATGGTCATTTGAATCCCTCGAATATTTCTACACATTTCGCAGAAAATTCAATTTTATTGAAAATCAACTGTACTATAGCCCACAAATTAAGAACCAGAAAAATCGAAAATCTGGTATTGTGTTCCGATTTCGTTGATTGATCCCTCTATCAATAGGCGTTGAGATCTGTAATCATCATGCCAACGGTCATTTGAATCCCTCGAATATTTCTACACATTTCGCAGAAAATTCAATTTTATTGAAAATCAACTGTACTATAGCCCACAAATTCAGAACCAGAAAAATCGAAAATCTGGTATTGTGTTCCGATTTCGTTGATTGATCCCTCTATCAATAGGCGTTGAGATCTGTAATCATCATGCCAACGGTCATTTGAATCCCTCGAATATTTCTACACATTTCGCAGAAAATTCAATTTTATTGAAAATCAACTAAACTATAGCCCACAAATTCAGAGCCAGAAAAATCGAAAATCTGCAATTGTGCTCCGATTTCGATGGTTGATACCTCTATCAATAGGCGTTGAGACCTGTAATCGTCATGCCAACGGTCATTTGCATCGCTCGCATATTTCTACACATTTCGCAGAAAATTCAATTTTATTGAAAATCAACTGTACTATAGCCCACAAATTCAGAACCAGAAAAATCGAAAATCTGGTATTGTGCTCCGATTTCGATGATTGATACCTCTATCAATAGGCGTTGAGACCTGTAATCTTCATGCCAACGGTCATTTGAATCCCTCCCATATTTCTACACATTTCGCAGAAAATTCAATTTTATTGAAAATCAACTGAACTATAGCCCACAAATTCAGAGCCAGAAAAATCGAAAATCTGCAATTGTGCTCCGATTTCGATGGTTGATACCTCTATCAATAGGCGTTGAGACCTGTAATCGTCATGCCAACGGTCATTTGCATCCCTCGCATATTTCTACACATTTCGCAGAAAATTCAATTTTATTGAAAATCAACTGTACTATAGCCCACAAATTCAGAACCAGAAAAATCGAAAATCTGGTATTGTGTTCCGATTTCGTTGATTGATCCCTCTATCAATAGGCGTTGAGATCTGTAATCATCATGCCAACGGTCATTTGAATCCCTCGAATATTTCTACACATTTCGCAGAAAATTCAATTTTATTGAAAATCAACTGAACTATAGCCCACAAATTCAGAGCCAGAAAAATCGAAAATCTGCAATTGTGCTCCGATTTCGTAAAATTCAATAACTGAACTATAGCCCACAAATTCAGAGCCAGAAAAATCGAAAATCTGCAATTGTGCTCCGATTTCGATGGTTGATACCTCTATCAATAGGCGTTGAGACCTTCAATCGTCATGCCAACGGTCATTTGAATCCCTCGAATATTTCTACACATTTCGCAGAAAATTCAATTTTATTGCAAACCAACTGTACTATAGCCCACAAATTCAGAGCCAGAAAAATCGAAAATCTGCAATTGTGCTCCGATTTCGTTGATTGATACCTCTATCAATAGGCATTGAGACCTGTAATCATCATGCCAACGGTCATTTGAATCCCTCGAATATTTCTACACATTTCGCAGAAAATTCAATTTTATTGAAAATCAAGTGAACTATAGCCCACAAATTCAGAGCCAGAAAAATCGAAAATCTGCAATTGTGCTCCGATTTCCACGGTTGATACCTCTATCAATAGGCGTTGAGAACTATAATCTTCATACCAATGGCCATTTGGATAGCTCGAATATTTCTGCACATTTGGAGAATAATTAAATTTTATTGAAAATCAACTGAACTATAGCCCACAAATTCAGAGCCATAAAAATCGAAAATCTGCAATTGTTCTCCGATTTCGATGGTTGATACCTCTATCAATAGGCGTTGAGACCTGTAATCGTCATGCCAACGGTCATTTGCATCCCTCGCATATTTCTACACATTTCGCAGAAAATTCAATTTTATTGAAAATCAACTGTACTATAGCCCACAAATTCAGAACCAGAAAAATCGAAAATCTGGTATTGTGCTCCGATTTCGTTGATTGATACCTCTATCAATAGGCGTTGAGACTTGTAATCATCATGCCAACGGTCATTTGAATCCCTCGAATATTTCTACACATTTGGCAGAAAATTCAATTTTATTGAAAATCAACTGAACTATAGCCCACAAATTCAGAGCCAGAAAAATCGAAAATCTGCAATTGTGCTCCGATTTCCACGGTTGATACCTCTATCAATAGGCGTTGAGAACTATAATCTTCATACCAATGGCCATTTGGATAGCTCGAATATTTCTGCACATTTGGAGAATAATTAAATTTTATTGAAAATCAACTGAACTATACCCCACAAATTCAGAGCCAGAAAAATCGAAAATCTGCAATTGTGCTCCGATTTCGTTGATTGATACCTCTACCAACAGGCATTGAGACCTGTAATCATCATGCCAACGGTCATTGAATCCCTCCCATATTTCTACACATTTCGCAGAAAATTCAATTTTATTGAAAATCAACTGTACTTTTATAGCCCACAAATTCAGAGCCAGAAAAATCGAAAATCTGCAATTGTGCTCCGATTTCCATGGTTGATACCTCTATCAATAGGCGTTGAGACCTGTAATCGTCATGCCAACGGTCACTTAAATCGCTCGAATATTTCTACACATTTCGCAGAAAGTTCAATTTTATTGAAAATCAACTGTACTATAGCCCACAAATTCAGAGCCATATAAATCGAAAATCTGCAATTGTGCTCCGATTTTGTTGATTGATACCTCTATCAATAGGCGTTGAGACCTGTAATCATCATGCCAACGGTCATTTGAATCCCTCGAATATTTCTACACATTTCGCAGAAAATTCAATTTTATTGAAAATCAAGTGAACTATAGCCCACAAATTCAGAGCCAGAAAAATCGAAAATCTGCAATTGTGCTCCGATTTCGATGGTTGATACCTCTATCAATAGGCGTTGAGACCTGTAATCGTCATGCCAACGGTCACTTAAATCGCTCGAATATTTCTACACATTTCGCAGAAAGTTCAATTTTATTGAAAATCAACTGTACTATAGCCCACAAATTCAGAGCCATAAAAATCGAAAATCTGCAATTGTGCTCCGATTTCGTTGATTGATACCTCTATCAATAGGCATTGAGACCTGTAATCATCATGCCAACGGTCATTTGAATCTCTCGAATATTTCTACACATTTCGCAGAAAATTCAATTTTATTGAAAATCAACTGAACTATAGCCCACAAATTCAGAGCCAGAAAAATCGAAAATCTGCAATTGTGCTCCGATTTCGATGGTTAATACCTCTATCAATAGGCGTTGAGACCTGTAATCTTCATACCAATGGCCATTTGGATAGCTCGAATATTTCTGCACATTTGGAGAATAATTAAATTTTATTGAAAATCAACTGAACTATACCCCACAAATTCAGAGCCAGAAAAATTGAAAATCTGCAATTGTGCTCCGATTTCGTTGATTGATACCTCTATCAATAGGCGTTGAGACCTTTAATCGTCATGCCACCGGTACGTCATTTGAATCATTTGCATATTTCTACACATTTCGCAGAAAATTCAATTTTATTGAAAATCAACTGAACTATAGCCCACAAATTCAGAGCCATAAAAATCGAAAATCTGCAATTGTGCTCCGATTTCGTAAAATTCAATAACTGAACTATAGCCCACAAATTCAGAGCCAGAAAAATCGAAAATCTGCAATTGTGCTCCGATTTCGATGGTTGATACCTCTATCAATAGGCGTTGAGACCTTCAATCGTCATGCCAACGGTCATTTGAATCCCTCGAATATTTCTACACATTTCGCAGAAAATTCAATTTTATTGAAAATCAACTGTGTTTTAGCCCACAAATTCAGAGCCAGAAAAATCGAAAATCTGCAATTGTGCTCCGATTTCGATGGTTGATACCTCTATCAATAGGCGTTGAGACCTTTAATCGTCATGCCAACGGTCATTTGAATCCCTCGAATATTTCTACACATTTCGCAGAAAATTCAATTTTATTGAAAATCAAGTGAACTATAGCCCACAAATTCAGAGCCAGAAAAATCGAAAATCTGTAATTGTGCTCCGATTTCGATGGTTGATACCTCTATCAATAGGCATTGAGACCTGTAATCGTCATGCCAACGGTCACTTAAATCGCTCGAATATTTCTACACATTTCGCAGAAAGTTCAATTTTATTGAAAATCAACTGTACTATAGCCCACAAATTCAGAGCCATAAAAATCGAAAATCTGCAATTGTGCTCCGATTTCGTTGATTGATACCTCTATCAATAGGCATTGAGACCTGTAATCATCATGCCAACGGTCATTTGAATCTCTCGAATATTTCTACACATTTCGCAGAAAATTCAATTTTATTGAAAATCAAGTGAACTATAGCCCACAAATTCAGAGCCAGAAAAATCGAAAATCTGCAATTGTGCTCCGATTTCGATGGTTGATACCTCTATCAATAGGCGTTGAGACCTGTAATCGTCATGCCAACGGTCACTTAAATCGCTCGAATATTTCTACACATTTCGCAGAAAGTTCAATTTTATTGAAAATCAACTGTACTATAGCCCACAAATTCAGAGCCATAAAAATCGAAAATCTGCAATTGTGCTCCGATTTCGTTGATTGATACCTCTATCAATAGGCATTGAGACCTTTAATCGTCATGCCAACGGTCATTTGAATCCCTCGAATATTTCTACACATTTCGCAGAAAATTTAATTTTATTGAAAATCAACTGAACTATAGCCCACAATTTCAGAGCCAGAAAAATCGAAAATCTGCAATTGTGCTCCGATTTCGATGGTTGATACCTCTATCAATAGGCATTGAGACCTTTAATCGTCATGCCAACGGTCATTTGAATCCCTCGAATATTTCTACACATTTCGCAGAAAATTCAATTTTATTGAAAATCAACTGAACTATAGCCCACAAATTCAGAGCCAGAAAAATCGAAAATCTGCAATTGTGCTCCGATTTCGATGGTTAATACCTCTATCAATAGGCATTGAGACCTTTAATCGTCATGCCAACGGTCATTTGAATCTCTCGAATATTTCTACACATTTCGCAGAAAATTCAATTTTATTGAAAATCAACTGAACTATCATATAGCCCACAAATTCAGAGCCATAAAAATCGAAAATCTGCAATTGTGCTCCGATTTCGTTGATTGATACCTCTATCAATAGGCATTGAGACCTTTAATCGTCATGCCAACGGTCATTTGAATCCCTCGAATATTTCTACACATTTCGCAGAAAATTTAATTTTATTGAAAATCAACTGAACTATAGCCCACAATTTCAGAGCCAGAAAAATCGAAAATCTGCAATTGTGCTCCGATTTCGATGGTTGATACCTCTATCAATAGGCATTGAGACCTTTAATCGTCATGCCAACGGTCATTTGAATCCCTCGAATATTTCTACACATTTCGCAGAAAATTCAATTTTATTGAAAATCAACTGAACTATAGCCCACAAATTCAGAGCCAGAAAAATCGAAAATCTGCAATTGTGCTCCGATTTTCGATGGTTGATACCTCTATCAATAGGCATTGAGACCTTTAATCGTCATGCCAACGGTCATTTGAATCCCTCGAATATTTCTACACATTTCGCAGAAAATTCAATTTTATTGAAAATCAACTGAACTATAACCCACAAATTCAGAGCCAGAAAAATCGAAAATCTGCAATTGTGCTCCGATTTCGATGGTTGATACCTCTATCAATAGGCATTGAGACCTTTAATCGTCATGCCAACGGTCATTTGAATCCCTCGAATATTTCTACACATTTCGCAGAAAATTTAATTTTATTGAAAATCAACTGAACTATAGCCCACAATTTCAGAGCCAGAAAAATCGAAAATCTGCAATTGTGCTCCGATTTCGATGGTTGATACCTCTATCAATAGGCATTGAGACCTTTAATCGTCATGCCAACGGTCATTTGAATCCCTCGAATATTTCTACACATTTCGCAGAAAATTTAATTTTATTGAAAATCAACTGAACTATAGCCCACAAATTCAGAGCCAGAAAAATCGAAAATCTGCAATTGTGCTCCGATTTCGATGGTTGATACCTCTATCAATAGGCGTTGAGACCTTTAATCGTCATGCCAACGGTCATTTGAATCCCTCGAATATTTCTACACATTTCGCAGAAAATTCAATTTTATTGAAAATCAACTGAACTATAGCCCACAAATTCAGAGCCAGAAAAATCGAAAATCTGCAATTGTGCTCCGATTTCGATGGTTGATACCTCTATCAATAGGCGTTGAGACCTTTAATCGTCATGCCAACGGTCATTTGAATCCCTCGAATATTTCTACACATTTCGCAGAAAATTCAATTTTATTGAAAATCAACTGAACTATAGCCCACAAATTCAGAGCCAGAAAAATCGAAAATCTGCAATTGTGCTCCGATTTCGATGGTTGATACCTCTATCAATAGGCGTTGAGACCTTTAATCGTCATGCCAACGGTCATTTGAATCCCTCGAATATTTCTACACATTTCGCAGAAAATTCAATTTTATTGAAAATCAACTGAACTATAGCCCTCAAATTCAGAGCCAGAAAAATCGAAAATCTGCAATTGTGCTCCGATTTTCGATGGTTGATACCTCTATCAATAGGCATTGAGACCTTTAATCGTCATGCCAACGGTCATTTGAATCCCTCGAATATTTCTACACATTTCGCAGAAAATTCAATTTTATTGAAAATCAACTGAACTATAGCCCACAAATTCAGAGCCAGAAAAATCGAAAATCTGCAATTGTGCTCCGATTTCGATGGTTGATACCTCTATCAATAGGCGTTGAGACCTTTAATCGTCATGCCAACGGTCATTTGAATCCCTCGAATATTTTTACACATTTCGCAGAAAATTCAATTTTATTGAAAATCAACTGAACTATAGCCCACAAATTCAGAGCCAGAAAAATCGAAAATCTGCAATTGTGCTCCGATTTCGATGGTTGATACCTCTATCAATAGGCGTTGAGACCTTTAATCGTCATGCCAACGGTCATTTGAATCCCTCGAATATTTCTACACATTTCGCAGAAAATTCAATTTTATTGAAAATCAACTGAACTATAGCCCTCAAATTCAGAGCCAGAAAAATCGAAAATCTGCAATTGTGCTCCGATTTCGATGGTTGATACCTCTATCAATAGGCGTTGAGACCTTTAATCGTCATGCCAACGGTCATTTGAATCCCTCGAATATTTCTACACATTTCGCAGAAAATTCAATTTTATTGAAAATCAACTGAACTATAGCCCACAAATTCAGAGCCAGAAAAATCGAAAATCTGCAATTGTGCTCCGATTTCGATGGTTGATACCTCTATCAATAGGCATTGAGACCTTTAATCGTCATGCCAACGGTCATTTTAATCCCTCCAATATTTCTACACATTTCGCAGAAAATTTAATTTTATTGAAAATCAACTGAACTATAGCCCACAAATTCAGAGCCAGAAAAATCGAAAATCTGCAATTATGCTCCGATTTCGATGGTTAATACCGCTATCAATAGGCATTGAGACCTTTAATCGTCATGCCAACGGTCATTTGAATCCCTCGAATATTTCTACACATTTCGCAGAAAATTCAATTTTATTGAAAATCAACTGAACTATAACCCACAAATTCAGAGCCAGAAAAATCGAAAATCTGCAATTGTGCTCCGATTTCGATGGTTGATACCTCTATCAATAGGCGTTGAGACCTTTAATCGTCATGCCAACGGTCATTTGAATCCCTCGAATATTTCTACACATTTCGCAGAAAATTCAATTTTATTGAAAATCAACTGAACTATAGCCCACAAATTCAGAGCCAGAAAAATCGAAAATCTGCAATTGTGCTCCGATTTCGATGGTTGATACCTCTATCAATAGGCGTTGAGACCTTTAATCGTCATGCCAACGGTCATTTGAATCCCTCGAATATTTCTACACATTTCGCAGAAAATTTAATTTTATTGAAAATCAACTGAACTATAGCCCACAAATTCAGAGCCAGAAAAATCGAAAATCTGCAATTGTGCTCCGATTTCGATGGTTGATACCTCTATCAATAGGCGTTGAGACCTTTAATCGTCATGCCAACGGTCATTTGAATCCCTCGAATATTTCTACACATTTCGCAGAAAATTCAATTTTATTGAAAATCAACTGAACTATAGCCCACAAATTCAGAGCCAGAAAAATCGAAAATCTGCAATTGTGCTCCGATTTCGATGGTTGATACCTCTATCAATAGGCGTTGAGACCTTTAATCGTCATGCCAACGGTCATTTGAATCCCTCGAATATTTCTACACATTTCGCAGAAAATTTAATTTTATTGAAAATCAACTGAACTATAGCCCACAAATTCAGAGCCAGAAAAATCGAAAATCTGCAATTGTGCTCCGATTTCGATGGTTGATACCTCTATCAATAGGCGTTGAGACCTTTAATCGTCATGCCAACGGTCATTTGAATCCCTCGAATATTTCTACACATTTCGCAGAAAATTCAATTTTATTGAAAATCAACTGAACTATAGCCCACAAATTCAGAGCCAGAAAAATCGAAAATCTGCAATTGTGCTCCGATTTCGATGGTTGATATCTCTATCAATAGGCGTTGAGACCTTTAATCGTCATGCCAACGGTCATTTGAATCCCTCGAATATTTCTACACATTTCGCAGAAAATTTAATTTTATTGAAAATCAACTGAACTATAGCCCACAAATTCAGAGCCAGAAAAATCGAAAATCTGCAATTGTGCTCCGATTTCGATGGTTGATACCTCTATCAATAGGCGTTGAGACCTTTAATCGTCATGCCAACTGTCATTTGAATCCCTCGAATATTTCTACACATTTCGCAGAAAATTCAATTTTATTGAAAATCAACTGAACTATAGCCCACAAATTCAGAGCCAGAAAAATCGAAAATCTGCAATTGTGCTCCGATTTCGATGGTTGATACCTCTATCAATAGGCGTTGAGACCTTTAATCGTCATGCCAACGGTCATTTGAATCCCTCGAATATTTCTACACATTTTGCAGAAAATTTAATTTTATTGAAAATCAACTGAACTATAGCCCACAAATTCAGAGCCAGAAAAATCGAAAATCTGCAATTGTGCTCCGATTTCGATGGTTAATACCTCTATCAATAGGCATTGAGACCTTTAATCGTCATGCCAACGGTCATTTGAATCCCTCGAATATTTCTACACATTTCGCAGAAAATTTAATTTTATTGAAAATCAACTGAACTATAGCCCACAAATTCAGAGTCAGAAAAATCGAAAATCTGCAATTGTGCTCCGATTTCGATGGTTGATACCTCTATCAATAGGCGTTGAGACCTTTAATCGTCATGCCAACGGTCATTTGAATCCCTCGAATATTTCTACACATTTCGCAGAAAATTCAATTTTATTGAAAATCAACTGAACTATAACCCACAAATTCAGAGCCAGAAAAATCGAAAATCTGCAATTGTGCTCCGATTTCGATGGTTAATACCTCTATCAATAGGCATTGAGACCTTTAATCGTCATGCCAACGGTCATTTAAATCCCTCGAATATTTCTACACATTTCGCAGAAAATTTAATTTTATTGAAAATCAACTGAACTATAGCCCACAAATTCAGAGCCAGAAAAATCGAAAATCTGTAATTGTGCTCCGATTTCGATGGTTGATACCTCTATCAATAGGCGTTGAGACCTTTAATCGTCATCCCAACGGTCATTTGAATCCCTCGAATATTTCTACACATTTCGCAGAAAATTCAATTTTATTGAAAATCAACTGAACTATAGCCCACAAATTCAGAGCCAGAAAAATCGAAAATCTGCAATTGTGCTCCGATTTCGATGGTTGATACCTCTATCAATAGGCATTGAGACCTTTAATCGTCATGCCAACGGTCATTTGAATCCCTCGAATATTTATACACATTTCGCAGAAAATTTAATTTTATTGAAAATCAACTGAACTATAGCCCACAATTTCAGAGCCAGAAAAATCGAAAATCAGCAATTGTGCTCCGATTTCGATGGTTGATACCTCTATCAATAGGCATTGAGACCTTTAATCGTCATGCCAACGGTCATTTGAATCCCTCGAATATTTCTACACATTTCGCAGAAAATTCAATTTTATTGAAAATCAACTGAACTATAACCCACAAATTCAGAGCCAGAAAAATCGAAAATCTGCAATTGTGCTCCGATTTCGATGGTTAATACCTCTATCAATAGGCATTGAGACCTTTAATCGTCATGCCAACGGTCATTTGAATCCCTCGAATATTTCTACACATTTCGCAGAAAATTTAATTTTATTGAAAATCAACTGAACTATAGCCCACAAATTCAGAGCCAGAAAAATCGAAAATCTGTAATTGTGCTCCGATTTCGATGGTTGATACCTCTATCAATAGGCGTTGAGACCTTTAATCGTCATCCCAACGGTCATTTGAATCCCTCGAATATTTCTACACATTTCGCAGAAAATTCAATTTTATTGAAAATCAACTGAACTATAGCCCACAAATTCAGAGCCAGAAAAATCGAAAATCTGCAATTGTGCTCCGATTTCGATGGTTGATACCTCTATCAATAGGCGTTGAGACCTTTAATCGTCATGCCAACGGTCATTTGAATCCCTCGAATATTTTTACACATTTCGCAGAAATTTAATTTTATTGAAAATCAACTGAACTATAGCCCACAAATTCAGAGCCAGAAAGATCGAAAATCTGCAATTGTGCTCCGATTTCGATGGTTGATACCTCTATCAATAGGCGTTGAGACCTTTAATCGTCATGCCAACGGTCATTTGAATCCCTCGAATATTTCTACACATTTCGCAGAAAATTTAATTTTATTGAAAATCAACTGAACTATAGCCCACAAATTCAGAGCCAGAAAAATCGAAAATCTGCAATTGTGCTCCGATTTCGATGGTTAATACCTCTATCAATAGGCATTGAGACCTTTAATCGTCATGCCAACGGTCATTTGAATCCCTCGAATATTTCTACACATTTCGCAGAAAATTTAATTTTATTGAAAATCAACTGAACTATAGCCCACAAATTCAGAGCCAGAAAAATCGAAAATCTGCAATTGTGCTCCGATTTCGATGGTTGATACCTCTATCAATAGGCGTTGAGACCTTTAATCGTCATGCCAACTGTCATTTGAATCCCTCGAATATTTCTACACATTTCGCAGAAAATTCAATTTTATTGAAAATCAACTGAACTATAGCCCACAAATTCAGAGCCGGAAAAATCGAAAATCTGCAATTGTGCTCCGATTTCGATGGTTGATACCTCTATCAATAGGCGTTGAGACCTTTAATCGTCATGCCAACGGTCATTTGAATCCCTCGAATATTTCTACACATTTCGCAGAAAATTTAATTTTATTGAAAATCAACTGAACTATAGCCCACAAATTCAGAGCTAGAAAAATCGAAAATCGGTAATTGTGCTCCGATTTCGATGGTTGATACCTCTATCAATAGGCGTTGAGACCTTTAATCGTCATGCCAACGGTCATTTGAATCCCTCGAATATTTCTACACATTTCGCAGAAAATTCAATTTTATTGAAAATCAACTGAACTATAGCCCACAAATTCAGAGCCAGAAAAATCGAAAATCTGCAATTGTGCTCCGATTTCGATGGTTGATACCTCTATCAATAGGCGTTGAGACCTTTAATCGTCATGCCAACGGTCATTTGAATCCCTCGAATATTTCTACACATTTCGCAGAAAATTCAATTTTATTGAAAATCAACTGAACTATAGCCCACAAATTCAGAGCCAGAAAAATCGAAAATCTGCAATTGTGCTCCGATTTCGATGGTTGATACCTCTATCAATAGGCGTTGAGACCTTTAATCGTCATGCCAACGGTCATTTGAATCCCTCGAATATTTCTACACATTTCGCAGAAAATTCAATTTTATTGAAAATCAACTGAACTATAGCCCACAAATTCAGAGCCAGAAAAATCGAAAATCTGCAATTGTGCTCCGATTTCGATGGTTGATATCTCTATCAATAGGCGTTGAGACCTTTAATCGTCATGCCAACGGTCATTTGAATCCCTCGAATATTTCTACACATTCGCAGAAAATTCAATTTTATTGAAAATCAACTGAACTATAGCCCACAAATTCAGAGCCAGAAAAATCGAAAATCTGCAATTGTGCTCCGATTTCGATGGTTGATACCTCTATCAATAGGCGTTGAGACCTTTAATCGTCATGCCAACGGTCATTTGAATCCCTCGAATATTTCTACACATTTCGCAGAAAATTTAATTTTATTGAAAATCAACTGAACTATAGCCCACAAATTCAGAGCCAGAAAAATCGAAAATCTGCAATTGTGCTCCGATTTCGATGGTTGATACCTCTATCAATAGGCGTTGAGACCTTTAATCGTCATGCCAACGGTCATTTGAATCCCTCGAATATTTCTACACATTTCGCAGAAAATTCAATTTTATTGAAAATCAACTGAACTATAGCCCACAAATTCAGAGCCAGAAAAATCGAAAATCTGCAATTGTGCTCCGATTTCGATGGTTGATACCTCTATCAATAGGCGTTGAGACCTTTAATCGTCATGCCAACGGTCATTTGAATCCCTCGAATATTTCTACACATTTCGCAGAAAATTTAATTTTATTGAAAATCAACTGAACTATAGCCCACAAATTCAGAGCCAGAAAAATCGAAAATCTGCAATTGTGCTCCGATTTCGATGGTTGATACCTCTATCAATAGGCGTTGAGACCTTTAATCGTCATGCCAACGGTCATTTGAATCCCTCGAATATTTCTACACATTTCGCAGAAAATTCAATTTTATTGAAAATCAACTGAACTATAGCCCACAAATTCAGAGCCAGAAAAATCGAAAATCTGCAATTGTGCTCCGATTTCGATGGTTGATATCTCTATCAATAGGCGTTGAGACCTTTAATCGTCATGCCAACGGTCATTTGAATCCCTCGAATATTTTTACACATTTCGCAGAAAATTTAATTTTATTGAAAATCAACTGAACTATAGCCCACAAATTCAGAGCCAGAAAAATCGAAAATCTGCAATTGTGCTCCGATTTCGATGGTTGATACCTCTATCAATAGGCGTTGAGACCTTTAATCGTCATGCCAACGGTCATTTGAATCCCTCGAATATTTCTACACATTTCGCAGAAAATTTAATTTTATTGAAAATCAACTGAACTATAGCCCACAAATTCAGAGCCAGAAAAATCGAAAATCTGCAATTGTGCTCCGATTTCGATGGTTAATACCTCTATCAATAGGCATTGAGACCTTTAATCGTCATGCCAACGGTCATTTGAATCCCTCGAATATTTCTACACATTTCGCAGAAAATTTAATTTTATTGAAAATCAACTGAACTATAGCCCACAAATTCAGAGCCAGAAAAATCGAAAATCTGCAATTGTGCTCCGATTTCGATGGTTGATACCTTTATCAATAGGCGTTGAGACCTTTAATCGTCATGCCAACTGTCATTTGAATCCCTCGAATATTTCTACACATTTCGCAGAAAATTCAATTTTATTGAAAATCAACTGAACTATAGCCCACAAATTCAGAGCCAGAAAAATCGAAAATCTGCAATTGTGCTCCGATTTCGATGGTTGATACCTCTATCAATAGGCGTTGAGACCTTTAATCGTCATGCCAACGGTCATTTGAATCCCTCGAATATTTCTACACATTTCGCAGAAAATTTAATTTTATTGAAAATCAACTGAACTATAGCCCACAAATTCAGAGCCAGAAAAATCGAAAATCTGCAAGTGTGCTCCGATTTCGATGGTTAATACCTCTATCAATAGGCATTGAGACCTTTAATCGTCATGCCAACGGTCATTTGAATCCCTCGAATATTTCTACACATTTCGCAGAAAATTTAATTTTATTGAAAATCAACTGAACTATAGCCCACAAATTCAGAGTCAGAAAAATCGAAAATCTGCAATTGTGCTCCGATTTCGATGGTTGATACCTCTATCAAAGGCGTTGAGACCTTTAATCGTCATGCCAACGGTCATTTGAATCCCTCGAATATTTCTACACATTTCGCAGAAAATTCAATTTTATTGAAAATCAACTGAACTATAACCCACAAATTCAGAGCCAGAAAAATCGAAAATCTGCAATTGTGCTCCGATTTCGATGGTTGATACCTCTATCAATAGGCATTGAGACCTTTAATCGTCATGCCAACGGTCATTTGAATCCCTCGAATATTTCTACACATTTCGCAGAAAATTTAATTTTATTGAAAATCAACTGAACTATAGCCCACAAATTCAGAGCCAGAAAAATCGAAAATCTGCAATTGTGCTCCGATTTCGATGGTTGATACCTCTATCAATAGGCATTGAGACCTTTAATCGTCATGCCAACGGTCATTTGAATCCCTCGAATATTTCTACACATTTCGCAGAAAATTTAATTTTATTGAAAATCAACTGAACTATAGCCCACAATTTCAGAGCCAGAAAAATCGAAAATCTGCAATTGTGCTCCGATTTCGATGGTTGATACCTCTATCAATAGGCATTGAGACCTTTAATCGTCATGCCAACGGTCATTTGAATCCCTCGAATATTTCTACACATTTCGCAGAAAATTCAATTTTATTGAAAATCAACTGAACTATAACCCACAAATTCAGAGCCAGAAAAATCGAAAATCTGCAATTGTGCTCCGATTTCGATGGTTAATACCTCTATCAATAGGCATTGAGACCTTTAATCGTCATGCCAACGGTCATTTGAATCCCTCGAATATTTCTACACATTTCGCAGAAAATTTAATTTATTGAAAATCAACTGAACTATAGCCCACAAATTCAGAGCCAGAAAAATCGAAAATCTGTAATTGTGCTCCGATTTCGATGGTTGATACCTCTATCAATAGGCGTTGAGACCTTTAATCGTCATCCCAACGGTCATTTGAATCCCTCGAATATTTCTACACATTTCGCAGAAAATTCAATTTTATTGAAAATCAACTGAACTATAGCCCACAAATTCAGAGCCAGAAAAATCGAAAATCTGCAATTGTGCTCCGATTTCGATGGTTGATACCTCTATCAATAGGCGTTGAGACCTTTAATCGTCATGCCAACGGTCATTTGAATCCCTCGAATATTTTTACACATTTCGCAGAAAATTTAATTTTATTGAAAATCAACTGAACTATAGCCCACAAATTCAGAGCCAGAAAAATCGAAAATCTGCAATTGTGCTCCGATTTCGATGGTTGATACCTCTATCAATAGGCATTGAGACCTTTAATCGTCATGCCAACGGTCATTTGAATCCCTCGAATATTTCTACACATTTCGCAGAAAATTTAATTTTATTGAAAATCAACTGAACTATAGCCCACAAATTCAGAGCCAGAAAAATCGAAAATCTGCAATTGTGCTCCGATTTCGATGGTTAATACCTCTATCAATAGGCATTGAGACCTTTAATCGTCATGCCAACGGTCATTTGAATCCCTCGAATATTTCTACACATTTCGCAGAAAATTTAATTTTATTGAAAATCAACTGAACTATAGCCCACAAATTCAGAGCCAGAAAAATCGAAAATCTGCAATTGTGCTCCGATTTCGATGGTTGATACCTCTATCAATAGGCGTTGAGACCTTTAATCGTCATGCCAACGGTCATTTGAATCCCTCGAATATTTCTACACATTTCGCAGAAAATTCAATTTTATTGAAAATCAACTGAACTATAACCCACAAATTCAGAGCCAGAAAAATCGAAAATCTGCAATTGTGCTCCGATTTCGATGGTTGATACCTCTATCAATAGGCATTGAGACCTTTAATCGTCATGCCAACGGTCATTTGAATCCCTCGAATATTTCTACACATTTCGCAGAAAATTTAATTTTATTGAAAATCAACTGAACTATAGCCCACAATTTCAGAGCCAGAAAAATCGAAAATCTGCAATTGTGCTCCGATTTCGATGGTTGATACCTCTATCAATAGGCATTGAGACCTTTAATCGTCATGCCAACGGTCATTTGAATCCCCCGAATATTTCTACACATTTCGCAGAAAATTCAATTTGATTGAAAATCAACTGAACTATAGCCCACAAATTCAGAGCCAGAAAAATCGAAAATCTGCAATTGTGCTCCGATTTCGATGGTTGATACCTCTATCAATAGGCGTTGAGACCTTTAATCGTCATGCCAACGGTCATTTGAATCCCTCGAATATTTCTACACATTTCGCAGAAAATTCAATTTTATTGAAAATCAACTGAACTAGCCCACAAATTCAGAGCCAGAAAAATCGAAAATCTGCAATTGTGCTCCGATTTCGATGGTTGATACCTCTATCAATAGGCGTTGAGACCTTTAATCGTCATGCCAACGGTCATTTGAATCCCTCGAATATTTCTACACATTTCGCAGAAAATTCAATTTTATTGAAAATCAACTGAACTATAGCCCACAAATTCAGAGCCAGAAAAATCGAAAATCTGCAATTGTGCTCCGATTTCGATGGTTGATACCTCTATCAATAGGCGTTGAGACCTTTAATCGTCATGCCAACGGTCATTTGAATCCCTCGAATATTTTTACACATTTCGCAGAAAATTTAATTTTATTGAAAATCAACTGAACTATAGCCCACAAATTCAGAGCCAGAAAAATCGAAAATCTGCAATTGTGCTCCGATTTCGATGGTTGATACCTCTATCAATAGGCGTTGAGACCTTTAATCGTCATGCCAACGGTCATTTGAATCCCTCGAATATTTCTACACATTTCGCAGAAAATTTAATTTTATTGAAAATCAACTGAACTATAGCCCACAAATTCAGAGCCAGAAAAATCGAAAATCTGCAATTGTGCTCCGATTTCGATGGTTAATACCTCTATCAATAGGCATTGAGACCTTTAATCGTCATGCCAACGGTCATTTGAATCCCTCGAATATTTCTACACATTTCGCAGAAAATTTAATTTTATTGAAAATCAACTGAACTATAGCCCACAAATTCAGAGCCAGAAAAATCGAAAATCTGCAATTGTGCTCCGATTTCGATGGTTGATACCTCTATCAATAGGCGTTGAGACCTTTAATCGTCATGCCAACTGTCATTTGAATCCCTCGAATATTTCTACACATTTCGCAAAAAATTCAATTTTATTGAAAATCAACTGAACTATAGCCCACAAATTCAGAGCCAGAAAAATCGAAAATCTGCAATTGTGCTCCGATTTCGATGGTTGATACCTCTATCAATAGGCGTTGAGACCTTTAATCGTCATGCCAACGGTCATTTGAATCCCTCGAATATTTCTACACATTTCGCAGAAAATTCAATTTTATTGAAAATCAACTGAACTATAGCCCACAAATTCAGAGCCAGAAAAATCGAAAATCTGCAATTGTGCTCCGATTTCGATGGTTGATACCTCTATCAATAGGCGTTGAGACCTTTAATCGTCATGCCAACGGTCATTTGAATCCCTCGAATATTTCTACACATTTCGCAGAAAATTCAATTTTATTGAAAATCAACTGAACTATAACCCACAAATTCAGAGCCAGAAAAATCGAAAATCTGCAATTGTGCTCCGATTTCGATGGTTGATACCTCTATCAATAGGCATTGAGACCTTTAATCGTCATGCCAACGGTCATTTGAATCCCTCGAATATTTCTACACATTTCGCAGAAAATTTAATTTTATTGAAAATCAACTGAACTATAGCCCACAAATTCAGAGCCAGAAAAATCGAAAATCTGCAATTGTGCTCCGATTTCGATGGTTGATACCTCTATCAATAGGCGTTGAGACCTTTAATCGTCATGCCAACGGTCATTTGAATCCCTCGAATATTTCTACACATTTCGCAGAAAATTCAATTTTATTGAAAATCAACTGAACTATAACCCACAAATTCAGAGCCAGAAAAATCGAAAATCTGCAATTGTGCTCCGATTTCGATGGTTGATACCTCTATCAATAGGCGTTGAGACCTTTAATCGTCATGCCAACGGTCATTTGAATCCCTCGAATATTTCTACACATTTCGCAGAAAATTCAATTTTATTGAAAATCAACTGAACTAGCCCACAAATTCAGAGCCAGAAAAATCGAAAATCTGCAATTGTGCTCCGATTTCGATGGTTGATACCTCTATCAATAGGCGTTGAGACCTTTAATCGTCATGCCAACGGTCATTTGAATCCCTCGAATATGTCTACACATTTCGCAGAAAATTTAATTTTATTGAAAATCAACTGAACTATAGCCCACAAATTCAGAGCCAGAAAAATCGAAAATCTGCAATTGTGCTCCGATTTCGATGGTTAATACCTCTATCAATAGGCATTGAGACCTTTAATCGTCATGCCAACGGTCATTTGAATCCCTCGAATATTTCTACACATTTCGCAGAAAATTTAATTTTATTGAAAATCAACTGAACTATAGCCCACAAATTCAGAGCCAGAAAAATCGAAAATCTGCAATTGTGCTCCGATTTCGATGGTTGATACCTCTATCAATAGGCGTTGAGACCTTTAATCGTCATGCCAACGGTCATTTGAATCCCTCGAATATTTCTACACATTTCGCAGAAAATTCAATTTTATTGAAAATCAACTGAACTATAACCCACAAATTCAGAGCCAGAAAAATCGAAAATCTGCAATTGTGCTCCGATTTCGATGGTTGATACCTCTATCAATAGGCATTGAGACCTTTAATCGTCATGCCAACGGTCATTTGAATCCCTCGAATATTTCTACACATTTCCCAGAAAATTTAATTTTATTGAAAATCAACTGAACTATAGCCCACAATTTCAGAGCCAGAAAAATCGAAAATCTGCAATTGTGCTCCGATTTCGATGGTTGATACCTCTATCAATAGGCATTGAGACCTTTAATCGTCATGCCAACGGTCATTTGAATCCCTCGAATATTTCTACACATTTCGCAGAAAATTCAATTTTATTGAAAATCAACTGAACTATAGCCCACAAATTCAGAGCCAGAAAAATCGAAAATCTGCAATTGTGCTCCGATTTCGATGGTTGATACCTCTATCAATAGGCGTTGAGACCTTTAATCGTCATGCCAACGGTCATTTGAATCCCTCGAATATTTTTACACATTTCGCAGAAAATTTAATTTTATTGAAAATCAACTGAACTATAGCCCACAAATTCAGAGCCAGAAAAATCGAAAATCTGCAATTGTGCTCCGATTTCGATGGTTGATACCTCTATCAATAGGCGTTGAGACCTTTAATCGTCATGCCAACGGTCATTTGAATCCCTCGAATATTTCTACACATTTCGCAGAAAATTTAATTTTATTGAAAATCAACTGAACTATAGCCCACAAATTCAGAGCCAGAAAAATCGAAAATCTGCAATTGTGCTCCGATTTCGATGGTTGATACCTCTATCAATAGGCGTTGAGACCTTTAATCGTCATGCCAACTGTCATTTGAATCCCTCGAATATTTCTACACATTTCGCAAAAAATTCAATTTTATTGAAAATCAACTGAACTATAGCCCACAAATTCAGAGCCAGAAAAATCGAAAATCTGCAATTGTGCTCCGATTTCGATGGTTGATACCTCTATCAATAGGCGTTGAGACCTTTAATCGTCATGCCAACGGTCATTTGAATCCCTCGAATATTTCTACACATTTCGCAGAAAATTCAATTTTATTGAAAATCAACTGAACTATAACCCACAAATTCAGAGCCAGAAAAATCGAAAATCTGCAATTGTGCTCCGATTTCGATGGTTGATACCTCTATCAATAGGCATTGAGACCTTTAATCGTCATGCCAACGGTCATTTGAATCCCTCGAATATGTCTACACATTTCGCAGAAAATTTAATTTTATTGAAAATCAACTGAACTATAGCCCACAAATTCAGAGCCAGAAAAATCGAAAATCTGCAATTGTGCTCCGATTTCGATGGTTGATACCTCTATCAATAGGCGTTGAGACCTTTAATCGTCATGCCAACGGTCATTTGAATCCCTCGAATATTTCTACACATTTCGCAGAAAATTCAATTTTATTGAAAATCAACTGAACTATAACCCACAAATTCAGAGCCAGAAAAATCGAAAATCTGCAATTGTGCTCCGATTTCGATGGTTGATACCTCTATCAATAGGCATTGAGACCTTTAATCGTCATGCCAACGGTCATTTGAATCCCTCGAATATTTCTACACATTTCGCAGAAAATTCAATTTTATTGAAAATCAACTGAACTATAGCCCACAAATTCAGAGCCAGAAAAATCGAAAATCTGCAATTGTGCTCCGATTTCGATGGTTGATACCTCTATCAATAGGCGTTGAGACCTTTAATCGTCATGCCAACTGTCATTTGAATCCCTCGAATATTTCTACACATTTCGCAAAAAATTCAATTTTATTGAAAATCAACTGAACTATAGCCCACAAATTCAGAGCCAGAAAAATCGAAAATCTGCAATTGTGCTCCGATTTCGATGGTTGATACCTCTATCAATAGGCGTTGAGACCTTTAATCGTCATGCCAACGGTCATTTGAATCCCTCGAATATTTCTACACATTTCGCAGAAAATTTAATTTTATTGAAAATCAACTGAACTATAGCCCACACATTCAGAGCCAGAAAAATCGAAAATCTGCAATTGTGCTCCGATTTCGATGGTTGATACCTCTATCAATAGGCGTTGAGACCTTTAATCGTCATGCCAGCGGTTATTTGAATCCCTCGAATATTTCTACACATTTCGCAGAAAATTCAATTTTATTGAAAATCAACTGAACTATGTATAGCCCACAAATTCAGAGCCAGAAAAATCGAAAATCTGCAATTGTGCTCCGATTTCGATGGTTAATACCTCTATCAATAGGCATTGAGACCTTTAATCGTCATGCCAACGGTCATTTGAATCCCTCGAATATTTCTACACATTTCGCAGAAAATTTAATTTTATTGAAAATCAACTGAACTATAGCCCACAAATTCAGAGCCAGAAAAATCGAAAATCTGCAATTGTGCTCCGATTTCGATGGTTGATACCTCTATCAATAGGCGTTGAGACCTTTAATCGTCATGCCAACGGTCATTTGAATCCCTCGAATATTTCTACACATTTCGCAGAAAATTCAATTTTATTGAAAATCAACTGAACTATAGCCCACAAATTCAGAGCCAGAAAAATCGAAAATCTGCAATTGTGCTCCGATTTCGATGGTTGATACCTCTATCAATAGGCGTTGAGACCTTTAATCGTCATGCCAACGGTCATTTGAATCCCTCGAATATTTCTACACATTTCGCAGAAAATTTAATTTTATTGAAAATCAACTGAACTATAGCCCACAAATTCAGAGCCAGAAAAATCGAAAATCTGCAATTGTGCTCCGATTTCGATGGTTGATACCTCTATCAATAGGCATTGAGACCTTTAATCGTCATGCCAACGGTCATTTGAATCCCTCGAATATTTCTACACATTTCGCAGAAAATTTAATTTTATTGAAAATCAACTGAACTATAGCCCACAAATTCAGAGCCAGAAAAATCGAAAATCTGCAATTGTGCTCCGATTTCGATGGTTGATACCTCTATCAATAGGCGTTGAGACCTTTAATCGTCATGCCAACTGTCATTTGAATCCCTCGAATATTTCTACACATTTCGCAGAAAATTCAATTTTATTGAAAATCAACTGAACTATAGCCCACAAATTCAGAGCCAGAAAAATCGAAAATCTGCAATTGTGCTCCGATTTCGATGGTTGATACCTCTATCAATAGGCGTTGAGACCTTTAATCGTCATGCCAACGGTCATTTGAATCCCTCGAATATTTCTACACATTTCGCAGAAAATTTAATTTTATTGAAAATCAACTGAACTATAGCCCACACATTCAGAGCCAGAAAAATCGAAAATCTGCAATTGTGCTCCGATTTCGATGGTTGATACCTCTATCAATAGGCGTTGAGACCTTTAATCGTCATGTCAGCGGTTATTTGAATCCCTCGAATATTTCTACACATTTCGCAGAAAATTCAATTTTATTGAAAATCAACTGAACTATGTATAGCCCACAAATTCAGAGCCAGAAAAATCGAAAATCTGCAATTGTGCTCCGATTTCGATGGTTAATACCTCTATCAATAGGCATTGAGACCTTTAATCGTCATGCCAACGGTCATTTGAATCCCTCGAATATTTCTACACATTTCGCAGAAAATTTAATTTTATTGAAAATCAACTGAACTATAGCCCACAATTTCAGAGCCAGAAAAATCGAAAATCTGCAATTGTGCTCCGATTTCGATGGTTAATACCTCTATCAATAGGCATTGAGACCTTTAATCGTCATGCCAACGGTCATTTGAAAAAACTCGAATATTTCTACACATTTCGCAGAAAATTCAATTTTATTGAAAATCAACTGAACTATAGCCCACAAATTCAGAGCCAGAAAAATCGAAAATCTGCAATTGTGCTCCGATTTCGATGGTTGATACCTCTATCAATAGGCATTGAGACCTTTAATCGTCATGCCAACGGTCATTTGAATCCCTCGAATATTTCTACACATTTCCCAGAAAATTTAATTTTATTGAAAATCAACTGAACTATAGCCCACAATTTCAGAGCCAGAAAAATCGAAAATCTGCAATTGTGCTCCGATTTCGATGGTTGATACCTCTATCAATAGGCATTGAGACCTTTAATCGTCATGCTAACGGTCATTTGAATCCCTCGAATATTTCTACACATTTCCCAGAAAATTTAATTTTATTGAAAATCAACTGAACTATAGCCCACAATTTCAGAGCCAGAAAAATCGAAAATCTGCAATTGTGCTCCGATTTCGATGGTTGATACCTCTATCAATAGGCATTGAGACCTTTAATCGTCATGCCAACGGTCATTTGAATCCCTCGAATATTTCTACACATTTCGCAGAAAATTCAATTTTATTGAAAATCAACTGAACTATAGCCCACAAATTCAGAGCCAGAAAAATCGAAAATCTGCAATTGTGCTCCGATTTCGATGGTTGATACCTCTATCAATAGGCGTTGAGACCTTTAATCGTCATGCCAACGGTCATTTGAATCCCTCGAATATTTTTACACATTTCGCAGAAAATTTAATTTTATTGAAAATCAACTGAACTATAGCCCACAAATTCAGAGCCAGAAAAATCGAAAATCTGCAATTGTGCTCCGATTTCGATGGTTGATACCTCTATCAATAGGCGTTGAGACCTTTAATCGTCATGCCAACGGTCATTTGAATCCCTCGAATATTTCTACACATTTCGCAGAAAATTTAATTTTATTGAAAATCAACTGAACTATAGCCCACAAATTCAGAGCCAGAAAAATCGAAAATCTGCAATTGTGCTCCGATTTCGATGGTTAATACCTCTATCAATAGGCATTGAGACCTTTAATCGTCATGCCAACGGTCATTTGAATCCCTCGAATATTTCTACACATTTCGCAGAAAATTTAATTTTATTGAAAATCAACTGAACTATAGCCCACAAATTCAGAGCCAGAAAAATCGAAAATCTGCAATTGTGCTCCGATTTCGATGGTTGATACCTCTATCAATAGGCGTTGAGACCTTTAATCGTCATGCCAACTGTCATTTGAATCCCTCGAATATTTCTACACATTTCGCAAAAAATTCAATTTTATTGAAAATCAACTGAACTATAGCCCACAAATTCAGAGCCAGAAAAATCGAAAATCTGCAATTGTGCTCCGATTTCGATGGTTGATACCTCTATCAATAGGCGTTGAGACCTTTAATCGTCATGCCAACGGTCATTTGAATCCCTCGAATATTTCTACACATTTCGCAGAAAATTCAATTTTATTGAAAATCAACTGAACTATAGCCCACAAATTCAGAGCCAGAAAAATCGAAAATCTGCAATTGTGCTCCGATTTCGATGGTTGATACCTCTATCAATAGGCGTTGAGACCTTTAATCGTCATGCCAACGGTCATTTGAATCCCTCGAATATTTCTACACATTTCGCAGAAATTCAATTTTATTGAAAATCAACTGAACTATAACCCACAAATTCAGAGCCAGAAAATCGAAAATCTGCAATTGTGCTCCGATTTCGATGGTTGATACCTCTATCAATAGGCATTGAGACCTTTAATCGTCATGCCAACGGTCATTTGAATCCCTCGAATATGTCTACACATTTCGCAGAAAATTTAATTTTATTGAAAATCAACTGAACTATAGCCCACAAATTCAGAGCCAGAAAAATCGAAAATCTGCAATTGTGCTCCGATTTCGATGGTTGATACCTCTATCAATAGGCGTTGAGACCTTTAATCGTCATGCCAACGGTCATTTGAATCCCTCGAATATTTCTACACATTTCGCAGAAAATTCAATTTTATTGAAAATCAACTGAACTATAACCCACAAATTCAGAGCCAGAAAAATCGAAAATCTGCAATTGTGCTCCGATTTCGATGGTTGATACCTCTATCAATAGGCATTGAGACCTTTAATCGTCATGCCAACGGTCATTTGAATCCCTCGAATATTTCTACACATTTCGCAGAAATTCAATTTTATTGAAAATCAACTGAACTATAGCCCACAAATTCAGAGCCAGAAAAATCGAAAATCTGCAATTGTGCTCCGATTTCGATGGTTGATACCTCTATCAATAGGCGTTGAGACCTTTAATCGTCATCCCAACGGTCATTTGAATCCCTCGAATATTTCTACACATTTCGCAGAAAATTCAATTTTATTGAAAATCAACTGAACTATAGCCCACAAATTCAGAGCCAGAAAAATCGAAAATCTGCAATTGTGCTCCGATTTCGATGGTTGATACCTCTATCAATAGGCGTTGAGACCTTTAATCGTCATGCCAACGGCCATTTGAATCCCTCGAATATTTTTACACATTTCGCAGAAAATTTAATTTTATTGAAAATCAACTGAACTATAGCCCACAAATTCAGAGCCAGAAAAATCGAAAATCTGCAATTGTGCTCCGATTTCGATGGTTGATACCTCTATCAATAGGCGTTGAGACCTTTAATCGTCATGCCAACGGTCATTTGAATCCCTCGAATATTTCTACACATTTCGCAGAAAATTTAATTTTATTGAAAATCAACTGAACTATAGCCCACAAATTCAGAGCCAGAAAATCGAAAATCTGCAATTGTGCTCCGATTTCGATGGTTAATACCTCTATCAATAGGCATTGAGACCTTTAATCGTCATGCCAACGGTCATTTGAATCCCTCGAATATTTCTACACATTTCGCAGAAAATTTAATTTTATTGAAAATCAACTGAACTATAGCCCACAAATTCAGAGCCAGAAAAATCGAAAATCTGCAATTGTGCTCCGATTTCGATGGTTGATACCTCTATCAATAGGCGTTGAGACCTTTAATCGTCATGCCAACTGTCATTTGAATCCCTCGAATATTTCTACACATTTCGCAGAAAATTCAATTTTATTGAAAATCAACTGAACTATAGCCACAAATTCAGAGCCAGAAAAATCGAAAATCTGCAATTGTGCTCCGATTTCGATGGTTGATACCTCTATCAATAGGCGTTGAGACCTTTAATCGTCATGCCAACGGTCATTTGAATCCCTCGAATATTTCTACACATTTCGCAGAAAATTTAATTTTATTGAAAATCAACTGAACTATAGCCCACAAATTCAGAGCCAGAAAAATCGAAAATCTGCAATTGTGCTCCGATTTCGATGGTTAATACCTCTATCAATAGGCATTGAGACCTTTAATCGTCATGCCAACGGTCATTTGAATCCCTCGAATATTTCTACACATTTCGCAGAAAATTTAATTTTATTGAAAATCAACTGAACTATAGCCCACAAATTCAGAGCCAGAAAAATCGAAAATCTGCAATTGTGCTCCGATTTCGATGGTTGATACCTCTATCAATAGGCGTTGAGACCTTTAATCGTCATGCCAACGGTCATTTGAATCCCTCGAATATTTCTACACATTTCGCAGAAAATTTAATTTTATTGAAAATCAACTGAACTATAGCCCACAAATTCAGAGCCAGAAAAATCAAAAATCTGCAATTGTGCTCCGATTTCGATGGTTGATACCTCTATCAATAGGCATTGAGACCTTTAATCGTCATGCCAACGGTCATTTGAATCCCTCGAATATTTCTACACATTTCGCAGAAAATTTAATTTTATTGAAAATCAACTGAACTATAGCCCACAAATTCAGAGCCAGAAAAATCGAAAATCTGCAATTGTGCTCCGATTTCGATGGTTGATACCTCTATCAATAGGCGTTGAGACCTTTAATCGTCATGCCAACTGTCATTTGAATCCCTCGAATATTTCTACACATTTCGCAGAAAATTCAATTTATTGAAAATCAACTGAACTATAGCCCACAAATTCAGAGCCAGAAAAATCGAAAATCTGCAATTGTGCTCCGATTTCGATGGTTGATACCTCTATCAATAGGCGTTGAGACCTTTAATCGTCATGCCAACGGTCATTTGAATCCCTCGAATATTTCTACACATTTCGCAGAAAATTTAATTTTATTGAAAATCAACTGAACTATAGCCCACACATTCAGAGCCAGAAAAATCGAAAATCTGCAATTGTGCTCCGATTTCGATGGTTGATACCTCTATCAATAGGCGTTGAGACCTTTAATCGTCATGCCAGCGGTTATTTGAATCCCTCGAATATTTCTACACATTTCGCAGAAAATTCAATTTTATTGAAAATCAACTGAACTATGTATAGCCCACAAATTCAGAGCCAGAAAAATCGAAAATCTGCAATTGTGCTCCGATTTCGATGGTTAATACCTCTATCAATAGGCATTGAGACCTTTAATCGTCATGCCAACGGTCATTTGAATCCCTCGAATATTTCTACACATTTCGCAGAAAATTTAATTTTATTGAAAATCAACTGAACTATAGCCCACAAATTCAGAGCCAGAAAAATCGAAAATCTGCAATTGTGCTCCGATTTCGATGGTTGATACCTCTATCAATAGGCGTTGAGACCTTTAATCGTCATGCCAACGTCATTTGAATCCCTCGAATATTTCTACACATTTCGCAGAAAATTCAATTTATTGAAAATCAACTGAACTATAGCCCACAAATTCAGAGCCAGAAAAATCGAAAATCTGCAATTGTGCTCCGATTTCGATGGTTGATACCTCTATCAATAGGCGTTGAGACCTTTAATCGTCATGCCAACGGTCATTTGAATCCCTCGAATATTTGTACACATTTCGCAGAAATTTAATTTTATTGAAAATCAACTGAACTATAGCCCACAAATTCAGAGCCAGAAAAATCGAAAATCTGCAATTGTGCTCCGATTTCGATGGTTGATACCTCTATCAATAGGCATTGAGACCTTTAATCGTCATGCCAACGGTCATTTGAATCCCTCGAATATTTCTACACATTTCGCAGAAAATTTAATTTTATTGAAAATCAACTGAACTATAGCCCACAAATTCAGAGCCAGAAAAATCGAAAATCTGCAATTGTGCTCCGATTTCGATGGTTGATACCTCTATCAATAGGCGTTGAGACCTTTAATCGTCATGCCAACTGTCATTTGAATCCCTCGAATATTTCTACACATTTCGCAGAAATTCAATTTTATTGAAAATCAACTGAACTATAGCCCACAAATTCAGAGCCAGAAAAATCGAAAATCTGCAATTGTGCTCCGATTTCGATGGTTGATACCTCTATCAATAGGCGTTGAGACCTTTAATCGTCATGCCAACGGTCATTTGAATCCCTCGAATATTTCTACACATTTCGCAGAAAATTTAATTTTATTGAAAATCAACTGAACTATAGCCCACACATTCAGAGCCAGAAAAATCGAAAATCTGCAATTGTGCTCCGATTTCGATGGTTGATACCTCTATCAATAGGCGTTGAGACCTTTAATCGTCATGCCAGCGGTTATTTGAATCCCTCGAATATTTCTACACATTTCGCAGAAAATTCAATTTTATTGAAAATCAACTGAACTATGTATAGCCCACAAATTCAGAGCCAGAAAAATCGAAAATCTGCAATTGTGCTCCGATTTCGATGGTTAATACCTCTATCAATAGGCATTGAGACCTTTAATCGTCATGCCAACGGTCATTTGAATCCCTCGAATATTTCTACACATTTCGCAGAAAATTTAATTTTATTGAAAATCAACTGAACTATAGCCCACAAATTCAGAGCCAGAAAAATCGAAAATCTGCAATTGTGCTCCGATTTCGATGGTTGATACCTCTATCAATAGGCGTTGAGACCTTTAATCGTCATGCCAACGGTCATTTGAATCCCTCGAATATTTCTACACATTTCGCAGAAAATTCAATTTTATTGAAAATCAACTGAACTATAGCCCACAAATTCAGAGCCAGAAAAATCGAAAATCTGCAATTGTGCTCCGATTTCGATGGTTGATACCTCTATCAATAGGCGTTGAGACCTTTAATCGTCATCCCAACGGTCATTTGAATCCCTCGAATATTTCTACACATTTCGCAGAAAATTCAATTTTATTGAAAATCAACTGAACTATAGCCCACAAATTCAGAGCCAGAAAAATCGAAAATCTGCAATTGTGCTCCGATTTCGATGGTTGATACCTCTATCAATAGGCGTTGAGACCTTTAATCGTCATCCCAACGGTCATTTGAATCCCTCGAATATTTCTACACATTTCGCAGAAAATTCAATTTTATTGAAAATCAACTGAACTATAGCCCACAAATTCAGAGCCAGAAAAATCGAAAATCTGCAATTGTGCTCCGATTTCGATGGTTGATACCTCTATCAATAGGCGTTGAGACCTTTAATCGTCATGCCAACGGTCATTTGAATCCCTCGAATATTTTTACACATTTCGCAGAAAATTTAATTTTATTGAAAATCAACTGAACTATAGCCCACAAATTCAGAGCCAGAAAAATCGAAAATCTGCAATTGTGCTCCGATTTCGATGGTTGATACCTCTATCAATAGGCATTGAGACCTTTAATCGTCACGCCAACGGTCATTTGAATCCCTCGAATATTTCTACACATTTCGCAGAAAATTTAATTTTATTGAAAATCAACTGAACTATAGCCCACAAATTCAGAGCCAGAAAAATCGAAAATCTGCAATTGTGCTCCGATTTCGATGGTTGATACCTCTATCAATAGGCGTTGAGACCTTTAATCGTCATGCCAACGGTCATTTGAATCGCTCGAATATTTCTACACATTTCGCAGAAAATTCAATTTTATTGAAAATCAACTGAACTATAGCCCACAAATTCAGAGCCAGAAAAATCGAAAATCTGCAATTGTGCTCCGATTTCGATGGTTGATACCTCTATCAATAGGCGTTGAGACCTTTAATCGTCATGCCAACTGTCATTTGAATCCCTCGAATATTTCTACACATTTCGCAGAAAATTTAATTTTATTGAAAATCAACTGAACTATAGCCCACAAATTCAGAGCCAGAAAAATCGAAAATCTGCAATTGTGCTCCGATTTCGATGGTTGATACCTCTATCAATAGGCGTTGAGACCTTTAATCGTCATGCCAACGGTCATTTGAATCCCTCGAATATTTCTACACATTTCGCAGAAAATTTAATTTTATTGAAAATCAACTGAACTATAGCCCACAAATTCAGAGCCAGAAAAATCGAAAATCTGCAATTGTGCTCCGATTTCGATGGTTGATACCTCTATCAATAGGCGTTGAGACCTTTAATCGTCATCCCAACGGTCATTTGAATCCCTCGAATATTTCTACACATTTCGCAGAAAATTCAATTTTATTGAAAATCAACTGAACTATAGCCCACAAATTCAGAGCCAGAAAAATCGAAAATCTGCAATTGTGCTCCGATTTCGATGGTTGATACCTCTATCAATAGGCGTTGAGACCTTTAATCGTCATGCCAACGGTCATTTGAATCCCTCGAATATTTTTACACATTTCGCAGAAAATTTAATTTTATTGAAAATCAACTGAACTATAGCCCACAAATTCAGAGCCAGAAAAATCGAAAATCTGCAATTGTGCTCCGATTTCGATGGTTGATACCTCTATCAATAGGCATTGAGACCTTTAATCGTCACGCCAACGGTCATTTGAATCCCTCGAATATTTCTACACATTTCGCAGAAAATTTAATTTTATTGAAAATCAACTGAACTATAGCCCACAAATTCAGAGCCAGAAAAATCGAAAATCTGCAATTGTGCTCCGATTTCGATGGTTGATACCTCTATCAATAGGCGTTGAGACCTTTAATCGTCATGCCAACGGTCATTTGAATCCCTCGAATATTTCTACACATTTCGCAGAAAATTCAATTTTATTGAAAATCAACTGAACTATAGCCCACAAATTCAGAGCCAGAAAAATCGAAAATCTGCAATTGTGCTCCGATTTCGATGGTTGATACCTCTATCAATAGGCGTTGAGACCTTTAATCGTCATGCCAACTGTCATTTGAATCCCTCGAATATTTCTACACATTTCGCAGAAAATTTAATTTTATTGAAAATCAACTGAACTATAGCCCACAAATTCAGAGCCAGAAAAATCGAAAATCTGCAATTGTGCTCCGATTTCGATGGTTGATACCTCTATCAATAGGCGTTGAGACCTTTAATCGTCATGCCAACTGTCATTTGAATCCCTCGAATATTTCTACACATTTCGCAGAAAATTCAATTTTATTGAAAATCAACTGAACTATAGCCCACAAATTCAGAGCCAGAAAAATCGAAAATCTGCAATTGTGCTCCGATTTCGATGGTTGATACATCTATCAATAGGCGTTGAGACCTTTAATCGTCATGCCAACGGTCATTTGAATCCCTCGAATATTTTTACACATTTCGCAGAAAATTCAATTTTATTGAAAATCAACTGAACTATAGCCCACAAATTCAGAGCCAGAAAAATCGAAAATCTGCAATTGTGCTCCGATTTCGATGGTTGATACATCTATCAATAGGCGTTGAGACCTTTAATCGTCATGCCAATGGTCATTTGAATCCCTCGAATATTTCTACACATTTCGCAGAAAATTCAATTTTATTGAAAATCAACTGAACTATAGCCCACAAATTCAGAGCCAGAAAAATCGAAAATCTGCAATTGTGCTCCGTTTTCGATGGTTGATACCTCTATCAATAGGCGTTGAGACCTTTAATCGTCATGCCAACGGTCATTTGAATCCCTCGAATATTTCTACACATTTCGCAGAAAATTTAATTTTATTGAAAATCAACTGAACTATAGCCCACAAATTCAGAGCCAGAAAATCGAAAATCTGCAATTGTGCTCCGATTTCGATGGTTGATACCTCTATCAATAGGCGTTGAGACCTTTAATCGTCATGCCAACGGTCATTTGAATCCCTCGAATATTTCTACACATTTCGCAGAAAATTCAATTTTATTGAAAATCAACTGAACTATAGCCCACAAATTCAGAGCCAGAAATATCGAAAATCTGCAATTGTGCTCCGATTTCGATGGTTGATACCTCTATCAATAGGCGTTGAGACCTTTAATCGTCATGCCAACGGTTTTTTGAATCCCTCGAATATTTCTACACATTTCGCAGAAAATTCAATTTTATTGAAAATCAACTGAACTATAGCCCACAAATTCAGAGCCAGAAAAATCGAAAATCTGCAATTGTGCTCCGATTTCGATGGTTGATACCTCTATCAATAGGCATTGAGACCTTTAATCGTCATGCCAACGGTCATTTGAATCCCTCAAATATTTCTACACATTTCGCAGAAAATTCAATTTTATTGAAAATCAACTGAACTATAGCCCACAAATTCAGAGCCAGAAAAATCGAAAATCTGCAATTGTGCTCCGATTTCGATGGTTGATACCTCTATCAATAGGCGTTGAGACCTTTAATCGTCATGTCAGCGGTTATTTGAATCCCTCGAATATTTCTACACATTTCGCAGAAAATTCAATTTTATTGAAAATCAACTGAACTATGTATAGCCCACAAATTCAGAGCCAGAAAAATCGAAAATCTGCAATTGTGCTCCGATTTCGATGGTTAATACCTCTATCAATAGGCATTGAGACCTTTAATCGTCATGCCAACGGTCATTTGAATCCCTCGAATATTTCTACACATTTCGCAGAAAATTTAATTTTATTGAAAATCAACTGAACTATAGCCCACAAATTCAGAGCCAGAAAAATCGAAAATCTGCAATTGTGCTCCGATTTCGATGGTTGATACCTCTATCAATAGGCGTTGAGACCTTTAATCGTCATCCCAACGGTCATTTGAATCCCTCGAATATTTCTACACATTTCGCAGAAAATTCAATTTTATTGAAAATCAACTGAACTATAGCCCACAAATTCAGAGCCAGAAAAATCGAAAATCTGCAATTGTGCTCCGATTTCGATGGTTGATACCTCTATCAATAGGCGTTGAGACCTTTAATCGTCATGCCAACGGTCATTTGAATCCCTCGAATATTTCTACACATTTCGCAGAAAATTTAATTTTATTGAAAATCAACTGAACTATAGCCCACAAATTCAGAGCCAGAAAAATCGAAAATCTGCAATTGTGCTCCGATTTCGATGGTTGATACCTCTATCAATAGGCGTTGAGACCTTTAATCGTCATGCCAACTGTCATTTGAATCCCTCGAATATTTCTACACATTTCGCAAAAAATTCAATTTTATTGAAAATCAACTGAACTATAGCCCACAAATTCAGAGCCAGAAAAATCGAAAATCTGCAATTGTGCTCCGATTTCGATGGTTGATACCTCTATCAATAGGCGTTGAGACCTTTAATCGTCATGCCAACTGTCATTTGAATCCCTCGAATATTTCTACACATTTCGCAGAAAATTCAATTTTATTGAAAATCAACTGAACTATAGCCCACAAATTCAGAGCCAGAAAAATCGAAAATCTGCAATTGTGCTCCGTTTTCGATGGTTGATACCTCTATCAATAGGCGTTGAGACCTTTAATCGTCATGCCAACGGTCATTTGAATCCCTCGAATATTTTTACACATTTCGCAGAAAATTTAATTTTATTGAAAATCAACTGAACTATAGCCCACAAATTCAGAGCCAGAAAAATCGAAAATCTGCAATTGTGCTCCGATTTCGATGGTTGATACCTCTATCAATAGGCATTGAGACCTTTAATCGTCACGCCAACGGTCATTTGAATCCCTCGAATATTTCTACACATTTCGCAGAAATTTAATTTTATTGAAAATCAACTGAACTATAGCCCACAAATTCAGAGCCAGAAAAATCGAAAATCTGCAATTGTGCTCCGATTTCGATGGTTGATACCTCTATCAATAGGCGTTGAGACCTTTAATCGTCATGCCAACGGTCATTTGAATCCCTCGAATATTTCTACACATTTCGCAGAAAATTCAATTTTATTGAAAATCAACTGAACTATAGCCCACAAATTCAGAGCCAGAAAAATCGAAAATCTGCAATTGTGCTCCGATTTCGATGGTTGATACCTCTATCAATAGGCGTTGAGACCTTTAATCGTCATGCCAACTGTCATTTGAATCCCTCGAATATTTCTACACATTTCGCAGAAAATTTAATTTTATTGAAAATCAACTGAACTATAGCCCACAAATTCAGAGCCAGAAATATCGAAAATCTGCAATTGTGCTCCGATTTCGATGGTTGATACCTCTATCAATAGGCGTTGAGACCTTTAATCGTCATGCCAACGGTTTTTTGAATCCCTCGAATATTTCTACACATTTCGCAGAAAATTCAATTTTATTGAAAATCAACTGAACTATAGCCCACAAATTCAGAGCCAGAAAAATCGAAAATCTGCAATTGTGCTCCGATTTCGATGGTTGATACCTCTATCAATAGGCATTGAGACCTTTAATCGTCATGCCAACGGTCATTTGAATCCCTCAAATATTTCTACACATTTCGCAGAAAATTCAATTTTATTGAAAATCAACTGAACTATAGCCCACAAATTCAGAGCCAGAAAAATCGAAAATCTGCAATTGTGCTCCGATTTCGATGGTTGATACCTCTATCAATAGGCGTTGAGACCTTAATCGTCATGCCAACGGTCATTTGAATCCCTCGAATATTTCTACACATTTCGCAGAAAATTCAATTTTATTGAAAATCAACTGAACTATAGCCCACAAATTCAGAGCCAGAAAAATCGAAAATCTGCAATTGTGCTCCGATTTCGATGGTTGATACCTCTATCAATAGTCGTTGAGACCTTTAATCGTCATGCCAACGGTCACTTGAATCCCTCGAATATTTCTACACATTTGCAGAAAATTCAATTTTATTGAAAATCAACTGAACTATAGCCCACAATTTCAGAGCCAGAAAAATCGAAAATCTGCAATTGTGCTCCGATTTCGATGGTTGATACCTCTATCAATAGTCGTTGAGACCTTTAATCGTCATGCCAACGGTCATTTGAATCCCTCGAATATTTCTACACATTTCGCAGAAAATTTAATTTTATTGAAAATCAACTGAACTATAGCCCACAATTTCAGAGCCAGAAAAATCGAAAATCTGCAATTGTGCTCCGATTTCGATGGTTGATACCTCTATCAATAGGCGTTGAGACCTTTAATCGTCATGCCAACGGTCATTTGAATCCCTCGAATATTTCTACACATTTCGCAGAAAATTTAATTTTATTGAAAATCAACTGAACTATAGTCCACAAATTCAGAGCCAGAAAAATCGAAAATCTGCAATTGTGCTCCGATTTCGATGGTTGATACCTCTATCAATAGGCGTTGAGACCTTTAATCGTCATGCCAACGGTCATTTGAATCCCTCGAATATTTCTACACATTTCGCAGAAAATTCAATTTTATTGAAAATCAACTGAACTATAGCCCACAAATTCAGAGCCAGAAAAATCGAAAATCTGCAATTGTGCTCCGATTTCGATGGTTGATACCTCTATCAATAGGCGTTGAGACCTTTAATCGTCATGCCAACGGTCATTTGAATCCCTCGAATATTTCTACACATTTCGCAGAAAATTTAATTTTATTGAAAATCAACTGAACTATAGCCCACAAATTCAGAGCCAGAAAAATCGAAAATCTGCAATTGTGCTCCGATTTCGATGGTTGATACCTCTATCAATAGGCGTTGAGACCTTTAATCGTCATGCCAACGGTCATTTGAATCCCTCGAATATTTCTACACATTTCGCAGAAAATTCAATTTTATTGAAAATCAACTGAACTATAGCCCACAAATTCAGAGCCAGAAAAATCGAAAATCTGCAATTGTGCTCCGATTTCGATGGTTGATACCTCTATCAATAGGCGTTGAGACCTTTAATCGTCATGCCAACGGTCATTTGAATCCCTCGAATATTTCTACACATTTCGCAGAAAATTCAATTTTATTGAAAATCAACTGAACTATAGCCCACAAATTCAGAGCCAGAAAAATCGAAAATCTGCAATTGTGCTCCGATTTCGATGGTTGATACCTCTATCAATAGGCGTTGAGACCTTTAATCGTCATGCCAACGGTCATTTGAATCCCTCGAATATTTCTACACATTTCGCAGAAAATTCAATTTTATTGAAAATCAACTGAACTATAGCCCACAAATTCAAAGCCAGAAAAATCGAAAATCTGCAATTGTGCTCCGATTTCGATGGTTGATATCTCTATCAATAGGCGTTGAGACCTTTAATCGTCATGCCAACGGTCATTTGAATCCCTCGAATATTTCTACACATTCGCAGAAAATTCAATTTTATTGAAAATCAACTGAACTATAGCCCACAAATTCAGAGCCAGAAAAATCGAAAATCTGCAATTGTGCTCCGATTTCGATGGTTGATACATCTATCAATAGGCGTTGAGACCTTTAATCGTCATGCCAACGGTCATTTGAATCCCTCGAATATTTTTACACATTTCGCAGAAAATTCAATTTTATTGAAAATCAACTGAACTATAGCCCACAAATTCAGAGCCAGAAAAATCGAAAATCTGCAATTGTGCTCCGATTTCGATGGTTGATACATCTATCAATAGGCGTTGAGACCTTTAATCGTCATGCCAATGGTCATTTGAATCCCTCGAATATTTCTACACATTTCGCAGAAAATTCAATTTTATTGAAAATCAACTGAACTATAGCCCACAAATTCAGAGCCAGAAAAATCGAAAATCTGCAATTGTGCTCCGTTTTCGATGGTTGATACCTCTATCAATAGGCGTTGAGACCTTTAATCGTCATGCCAACGGTCATTTGAATCCCTCGAATATTTCTACACATTTCGCAGAAATTTAATTTTATTGAAAATCAACTGAACTATAGCCCACAAATTCAGAGCCAGAAAAATCGAAAATCTGCAATTGTGCTCCGATTTCGATGGTTGATACCTCTATCAATAGGCGTTGAGACCTTTAATCGTCATGCCAACGGTCATTTGAATCCCTCGAATATTTCTACACATTTCGCAGAAAATTCAATTTTATTGAAAATCAACTGAACTATAGCCCACAAATTCAGAGCCAGAAATATCGAAAATCTGCAATTGTGCTCCGATTTCGATGGTTGATACCTCTATCAATAGGCGTTGAGACCTTTAATCGTCATGCCAACGGTTTTTGAATCCCTCGAATATTTCTACACATTTCGCAGAAAATTCAATTTTATTGAAAATCAACTGAACTATAGCCCACAAATTCAGAGCCAGAAAAATCGAAAATCTGCAATTGTGCTCCGATTTCGATGGTTGATACCTCTATCAATAGGCGTTGAGACCTTTAATCGTCATGCCAACGGTCATTTGAATCCCTCGAATATTTCTACACATTCGCAGAAAATTCAATTTTATTGAAAATCAACTGAACTATAGCCCACAAATTCAGAGCCAGAAAAATCGAAAATCTGCAATTGTGCTCCGATTTCGATGGTTGATACATCTATCAATAGGCGTTGAGACCTTTAATCGTCATGCCAACGGTCATTTGAATCCCTCGAATATTTTACACATTTCGCAGAAAATTCAATTTTATTGAAAATCAACTGAACTATAGCCCACAAATTCAGAGCCAGAAAAATCGAAAATCTGCAATTGTGCTCCGATTTCGATGGTTGATACATCTATCAATAGGCGTTGAGACCTTTAATCGTCATGCCAATGGTCATTTGAATCCCTCGAATATTTCTACACATTTCGCAGAAAATTCAATTTTATTGAAAATCAACTGAACTATAGCCCACAAATTCAGAGCCAGAAAAATCGAAAATCTGCAATTGTGCTCCGATTTCGATGGTTGATACCTCTATCAATAGGCGTTGAGACCTTTAATCGTCATGCCAACGGTCATTTGAATCCCTCGAATATTTCTACACATTTCGCAGAAAATTCAATTTTATTGAAAATCAACTGAACTATAGCCCACAAATTCAGAGCCAGAAAAATCGAAAATCTGCAATTGTGCTCCGATTTCGATGGTTGATACCTCTATCAATAGTCGTTGAGACCTTTAATCGTCATGCCAACGGTCATTTGAATCCCTCGAATATTTCTACACATTTTGCAGAAAATTCAATTTTATTGAAAATCAACTGAACTATAGCCCACAATTTCAGAGCCAGAAAAATCGAAAATCTGCAATTGTGCTCCGATTTCGATGGTTGATACCTCTATCAATAGTCGTTGAGACCTTTAATCGTCATGCCAACGGTCATTTGAATCCCTCGAATATTTCTACACATTTCGCAGAAAATTTAATTTTATTGAAAATCAACTGAACTATAGCCCACAATTTCAGAGCCAGAAAAATCGAAAATCTGCAATTGTGCTCCGATTTCGATGGTTGATACCTCTATCAATAGGCGTTGAGACCTTTAATCGTCATGCCAACGGTCATTTGAATCCCTCGAATATTTCTACACATTCGCAGAAAATTCAATTTTATTGAAAATCAACTGAACTATAGCCCACAAATTCAGAGCCAGAAAAATCGAAAATCTGCAATTGTGCTCCGATTTCGATGGTTGATACATCTATCAATAGGCGTTGAGACCTTTAATCGTCATGCCAACGGTCATTTGAATCCCTCGAATATTTTTACACATTTCGCAGAAAATTCAATTTTATTGAAAATCAACTGAACTATAGCCCAAAATTCAGAGCCAGAAAAATCGAAAATCTGCAATTGTGCTCCGATTTCGATGGTTGATACATCTATCAATAGGCGTTGAGACCTTTAATCGTCATGCCAATGGTCATTTGAATCCCTCGAATATTTCTACACATTTCGCAGAAAATTCAATTTTATTGAAAATCAACTGAACTATAGCCCACAAATTCAGAGCCAGAAAAATCGAAAATCTGCAATTGTGCTCCGATTTCGATGGTTGATACCTCTATCAATAGGCGTTGAGACCTTTAATCGTCATGCCAACGGTCATTTGAATCCCTCGAATATTTCTACACATTTCGCAGAAAATTTAATTTTATTGAAAATCAACTGAACTATAGCCCACAAATTCAGAGCCAGAAAAATCGAAAATCTGCAATTGTGCTCCGATTTCGATGGTTGATACCTCTATCAATAGGCGTTGAGACCTTTAATCGTCATGCCAACGGTCATTTGAATCCCTCGAATATTTCTACACATTTCGCAGAAAATTCAATTTTATTGAAAATCAACTGAACTATAACCCACAAATTCAGAGCCAGAAAAATCGAAAATCTGCAATTGTGCTCCGATTTCGATGGTTGATACCTCTATCAATAGGCATTGAGACCTTTAATCGTCATGCCAACGGTCATTTGAATCCCTCGAATATTTCTACACATTTCGCAGAAAATTTAATTTTATTGAAAATCAACTGAACTATAGCCCACAATTTCAGAGCCAGAAAAATCGAAAATCTGCAATTGTGCTCCGATTTCGATGGTTGATACCTCTATCAATAGGCGTTGAGACCTTTAATCGTCATGCCAACGGTCATTTGAATCCCTCGAATATTTCTACACATTTCGCAGAAAATTTAATTTTATTGAAAATCAACTGAACTATAGCCCACAATTTCAGAGCCAGAAAAATCGAAAATCTGCAATTGTGCTCCGATTTCGATGGTTGATACCTCTATCAATAGGCGTTGAGACCTTTAATCGTCATGCCAACGGTCATTTGAATCCCTCGAATATTTCTACACATTCGCAGAAAATTCAATTTTATTGAAAATCAACTGAACTATAGCCCACAAATTCAGAGCCAGAAAAATCGAAAATCTGCAATTGTGCTCCGATTTCGATGGTTGATACATCTATCAATAGGCGTTGAGACCTTTAATCGTCATGCCAACGGTCATTTGAATCCCTCGAATATTTTTACACATTTCGCAGAAAATTCAATTTTATTGAAAATCAACTGAACTATAGCCCACAAATTCAGAGCCAGAAAAATCGAAAATCTGCAATTGTGCTCCGATTTCGATGGTTGATACCTCTATCAATAGTCGTTGAGACCTTTAATCGTCATGCCAACGGTCACTTGAATCCCTCGAATATTTCTACACATTTTGCAGAAAATTCAATTTTATTGAAAATCAACTGAACTATAGCCCACAATTTCAGAGCCAGAAAAATCGAAAATCTGCAATTGTGCTCCGATTTCGATGGTTGATACCTCTATCAATAGTCGTTGAGACCTTTAATCGTCATGCCAACGGTCATTTGAATCCCTCGAATATTTCTACACATTTCGCAGAAAATTTAATTTTATTGAAAATCAACTGAACTATAGCCCACAATTTCAGAGCCAGAAAAATCGAAAATCTGCAATTGTGCTCCGATTTCGATGGTTGATACCTCTATCAATAGGCGTTGAGACCTTTAATCGTCATGCCAACGGTCATTTGAATCCCTCGAATATTTCTACACATTCGCAGAAAATTCAATTTTATTGAAAATCAACTGAACTATAGCCCACAAATTCAGAGCCAGAAAAATCGAAAATCTGCAATTGTGCTCCGATTTCGATGGTTGATACCTCTATCAATAGGCGTTGAGACCTTTAATCGTCATGCCAACGGTCATTTGAATCCCTCGAATATTTTTACACATTTCGCAGAAAATTCAATTTTATTGAAAATCAACTGAACTATAGCCCACAAATTCAGAGCCAGAAAAATCGAAAATCTGCAATTGTGCTCCGATTTCGATGGTTGATACATCTATCAATAGGCGTTGAGACCTTTAATCGTCATGCCAATGGTCATTTGAATCCCTCGAATATTTCTACACATTTCGCAGAAAATTCAATTTTATTGAAAATCAACTGAACTATAGCCCACAAATTCAGAGCCAGAAAAATCGAAAATCTGCAATTGTGCTCCGATTTCGATGGTTGATACCTCTATCAATAGTCGTTGAGACCTTTAATCGTCATGCCAACGGTCACTTGAATCCCTCGAATATTTCTACACATTTTGCAGAAAATTCAATTTTATTGAAAATCAACTGAACTATAGCCCACAATTTCAGAGCCAGAAAAATCGAAAATCTGCAATTGTGCTCCGATTTCGATGGTTGATACCTCTATCAATAGTCGTTGAGACCTTTAATCGTCATGCCAACGGTCATTTGAATCCCTCGAATATTTCTACACATTTCGCAGAAAATTTAATTTTATTGAAAATCAACTGAACTATAGCCCACAATTTCAGAGCCAGAAAAATCGAAAATCTGCAATTGTGCTCCGATTTCGATGGTTGATACCTCTATCAATAGTCGTTGAGACCTTTAATCGTCATGCCAACGGTCACTTGAATCCCTCGAATATTTCTACACATTTTGCAGAAAATTCAATTTTATTGAAAATCAACTGAACTATAGCCCACAAATTCAGAGCCAGAAAAATCGAAAATCTGCAATTGTGCTCCGATTTCGATGGTTGATACCTCTATCAATAGTCGTTGAGACCTTTAATCGTCATGCCAACGGTCACTTGAATCCCTCGAATATTTCTACACATTTTGCAGAAAATTCAATTTTATTGAAAATCAACTGAACTATAGCCCACAATTTCAGAGCCAGAAAAATCGAAAATCTGCAATTGTGCTCCGATTTCGATGGTTGATACCTCTATCAATAGTCGTTGAGACCTTTAATCGTCATGCCAACGGTCATTTGAATCCCTCGAATATTTCTACACATTTCGCAGAAAATTTAATTTTATTGAAAATCAACTGAACTATAGCCCACAATTTCAGAGCCAGAAAAATCGAAAATCTGCAATTGTGCTCCGATTTCGATGGTTGATACCTCTATCAATAGGCGTTGAGACCTTTAATCGTCATGCCAACGGTCATTTGAATCCCTCGAATATTTCTACACATTCGCAGAAAATTCAATTTTATTGAAAATCAACTGAACTATAGCCCACAAATTCAGAGCCAGAAAAATCGAAAATCTGCAATTGTGCTCCGATTTCGATGGTTGATACCTCTATCAATAGTCGTTGAGACCTTTAATCGTCATGCCAACGGTCACTTGAATCCCTCGAATATTTCTACACATTTTGCAGAAAATTCAATTTTATTGAAAATCAACTGAACTATAGCCCACAATTTCAGAGCCAGAAAAATCGAAAATCTGCAATTGTGCTCCGATTTCGATGGTTGATACCTCTATCAATAGTCGTTGAGACCTTTAATCGTCATGCCAACGGTCATTTGAATCCCTCGAATATTTCTACACATTTCGCAGAAAATTTAATTTGATTGAAAATCAACTGAACTATAGCCCACAATTTCAGAGCCAGAAAAATCGAAAATCTGCAATTGTGCTCCGATTTCGATGGTTGATACCTCTATCAATAGGCGTTGAGACCTTTAATCGTCATGCCAACGGTCATTTGAATCCCTCGAATATTTCTACACATTCGCAGAAAATTCAATTTTATTGAAAATCAACTGAACTATAGCCCACAAATTCAGAGCCAGAAAAATCGAAAATCTGCAATTGTGCTCCGATTTCGATGTTTGATACATCTATCAATAGGCGTTGAGACCTTTAATCGTCATGCCAACGGTCATTTGAATCCCTCGAATATTTTTACACATTTCGCAGAAAATTCAATTTTATTGAAAATCAACTGAACTATAGCCCACAAATTCAGAGCCAGAAAAATCGAAAATCTGCAATTGTGCTCCGATTTCGATGGTTGATACATCTATCAATAGGCGTTGAGACCTTTAATCGTCATGCCAATGGTCATTTGAATCCCTCGAATATTTCTACACATTTCGCAGAAAATTCAATTTTATTGAAAATCAACTGAACTATAGCCCACAAATTCAGAGCCAGAAAAATCGAAAATCTGCAATTGTGCTCCGTTTTCGATGGTTGATACCTCTATCAATAGGCGTTGAGACCTTTAATCGTCATGCCAACGGTCATTTGAATCCCTCGAATATTTCTACACATTTCGCAGAAAATTTAATTTTATTGAAAATCAACTGAACTATAGCCCACAAATTCAGAGCCAGAAAAATCGAAAATCTGCAATTGTGCTCCGATTTCGATGGTTGATACCTCTATCAATAGGCGTTGAGACCTTTAATCGTCATGCCAACGGTCATTTGAATCCCTCGAATATTTCTACACATTTCGCAGAAAATTCAATTTTATTGAAAATCAACTGAACTATAACCCACAAATTCAGAGCCAGAAAAATCGAAAATCTGCAATTGTGCTCCGATTTCGATGGTTGATACCTCTATCAATAGGCATTGAGACCTTTAATCGTCATGCCAACGGTCATTTGAATCCCTCGAATATTTCTACACATTTCGCAGAAAATTTAATTTTATTGAAAATCAACTGAACTATAGCCCACTATTTCAGAGCCAGAAAAATCGAAAATCTGCAATTGTGCTCCGATTTCGATGGTTGATACCTCTATCAATAGGCGTTGAGACCTTTAATCGTCATGCCAACGGTCATTTGAATCCCTCGAATATTTCTACACATTTCGCAGAAAATTCAATTTTATTGAAAATCAACTGAACTATAGCCCACAAATTCAGAGCCAGAAAAATCGAAAATCTGCAATTGTGCTCCGATTTCGATGGTTGATACCTCTATCAATAGGCGTTGAGACCTTTAATCGTCATGCCAACGGTCATTTGAATCCCTCGAATATTTCTACACATTTGCAGAAAATTCAATTTTATTGAAAATCAACTGAACTATAGCCCACAAATTCAGAGCCAGAAAAATCGAAAATCTGCAATTGTGCTCCGATTTCGATGGTTGATACCTCTATCAATAGGCGTTGAGACCTTTAATCGTCATGCCAACGGTCATTTGAATCCCTCGAATATTTTTACACATTTCGCAGAAAATTCAATTTTATTGAAAATCAACTGAACTATAGCCCACAAATTCAGAGCCAGAAAAATCGAAAATCTGCAATTGTGCTCCGATTTCGATGGTTGATACATCTATCAATAGGCGTTGAGACCTTTAATCGTCATGCCAATGGTCATTTGAATCCCTCGAATATTTCTACACATTACGCAGAAAATTTAATTTTATTGAAAATCAACTGAACTATAGCCCACAAATTCAGAGCCAGAAAAATCGAAAATCTGCAATTGTGCTCCGTTTTCGATGGTTGATACCTCTATCAATAGGCGTTGAGACCTTTAATCGTCATGCCAACGGTCATTTGAATCCCTCGAATATTTCTACACATTTCGCAGAAAATTTAATTTTATTGAAAATCAACTGAACTATAGCCCACAAATTCAGAGCCAGAAAAATCGAAAATCTGCAATTGTGCTCCGATTTCGATGGTTGATACCTCTATCAATAGGCGTTGAGACCTTTAATCGTCATGCCAACGGTCATTTGAATCCCTCGAATATTTCTACACATTTCGCAGAAAATTCAATTTTATTGAAAATCAACTGAACTATAACCCACAAATTCAGAGCCAGAAAAATCGAAAATCTGCAATTGTGCTCCGATTTCGATGGTTGATACCTCTATCAATAGGCATTGAGACCTTTAATCGTCATGCCAACGGTCATTTGAATCCCTCGAATATTTCTACACATTTCGCAGAAAATTCAATTTTATTGAAAATCAACTGAACTATAGCCCACAATTTCAGAGCCAGAAAAATCGAAAATCTGCAATTGTGCTCCGATTTCGATGGTTGATACCTCTATCAATAGTCGTTGAGTCCTTTAATCGTCATGCCAACGGTCATTTGAATCCCTCGAATATTTCTACACATTTCGCAGAAAATTTAATTTTATTGAAAATCAACTGAACTATAGCCCACAATTTCAGAGCCAGAAAAATCGAAAATCTGCAATTGTGCTCCGATTTCGATGGTTGATACCTCTATCAATAGGCGTTGAGACCTTTAATCGTCATGCCAACGGTCATTTGAATCCCTCGAATATTTCTACACATTCGCAGAAAATTTAATTTTATTGAAAATCAACTGAACTATAGCCCACAAATTCAGAGCCAGAAAAATCGAAAATCTGCAATTGTGCTCCGATTTCGATGGTTGATACATCTATCAATAGGCGTTGAGACCTTTAATCGTCATGCCAACGGTCATTTGAATCCCTCGAATATTTCTACACATTTCGCAGAAAATTTAATTTTATTGAAAATCAACTGAACTATAGCCCACAAATTCAGAGCCAGAAAAATCGAAAATCTGCAATTGTGCTCCGATTTCGATGGTTGATACATCTATCAATAGGCGTTGAGACCTTTAATCGTCATGCCAACGGTCATTTGAATCCCTCGAATATTTCTACACATTTCGCAGAAAATTTAATTTTATTGAAAATCAACTGAACTATAGCCCACAAATTCAGAGCCAGAAAAATCGAAAATCTGCAATTGTGCTCCGATTTCGATGGTTGATACCTCTATCAATAGGCGTTGAGACCTTTAATCGTCATGCCAACGGTCATTTGAATCCCTCGAATATTTCTACACATTTCGCAGAAAATTCAATTTTATTGAAAATCAACTGAACTATAGCCCACAAATTCAGAGCCAGAAAAATCGAAAATCTGCAATTGTGCTCCGATTTCGATGGTTGATACATCTATCAATAGGCGTTGAGACCTTTAATCGTCATGCCAACGGTCATTTGAATCCCTCGAATATTTCTACACATTTCGCAGAAAATTTAATTTTATTGAAAATCAACTGAACTATAGCCCACAATTTCAGAGCCAGAAAAATCGAAAATCTGCAATTGTGCTCCGATTTCGATGGTTGATACCTCTATCAATAGTCGTTGAGACCTTTAATCGTCATGCCAACGGTCATTTGAATCCCTCGAATATTTCTACACATTTCGCAGAAAATTTAATTTTATTGAAAATCAACTGAACTATAGCCCACAATTTCAGAGCCAGAAAAATCGAAAATCTGCAATTGTGCTCCGATTTCGATGGTTGATACCTCTATCAATAGTCGTTGAGACCTTTAATCGTCATGCCAACGGTCATTTGAATCCCTCGAATATTTCTACACATTTCGCAGAAAATTTAATTTTATTGAAAATCAACTGAACTATAGCCCACAATTTCAGAGCCAGAAAAATCGAAAATCTGCAATTGTGCTCCGATTTCGATGGTTGATACCTCTATCAATAGGCGTTGAGACCTTTAATCGTCATGCCAACGGTCATTTGAATCCCTCGAATATTTTTACACATTTCGCAGAAAATTCAATTTTATTGAAAATCAACTGAACTATAGCCCACAAATTCAGAGCCAGAAAAATCGAAAATCTGCAATTGTGCTCCGATTTCGATGGTTGATACATCTATCAATAGGCGTTGAGACCTTTAATCGTCATGCCAATGGTCATTTGAATCCCTCGAATATTTCTACACATTTCGCAGAAAATTCAATTTTATTGAAAATCAACTGAACTATAGCCCACAAATTCAGAGCCAGAAAAATCGAAAATCTGCAATTGTGCTCCGTTTTCGATGGTTGATACCTCTATCAATAGGCGTTGAGACCTTTAATCGTCATGCCAACGGTCATTTGAATCCCTCGAATATTTCTACACATTTCGCAGAAAATTTAATTTTATTGAAAATCAACTGAACTATAGCCCACAAATTCAGAGCCAGAAAAATCGAAAATCTGCAATTGTGCTCCGATTTCGATGGTTGATACCTCTATCAATAGGCGTTGAGACCTTTAATCGTCATGCCAACGGTCATTTGAATCCCTCGAATATTTCTACACATTTCGCAGAAAATTCAATTTTATTGAAAATCAACTGAACTATAACCCACAAATTCAGAGCCAGAAAAATCGAAAATCTGCAATTGTGCTCCGATTTCGATGGTTGATACCTCTATCAATAGGCATTGAGACCTTTAATCGTCATGCCAACGGTCATTTGAATCCCTCGAATATTTCTACACATTTCGCAGAAAATTTAATTTTATTGAAAATCAACTGAACTATAGCCCACAATTTCAGAGCCAGAAAAATCGAAAATCTGCAATTGTGCTCCGATTTCGATGGTTGATACCTCTATCAATAGGCGTTGAGACCTTTAATCGTCATGCCAACGGTCATTTGAATCCCTCGAATATTTCTACACATTTCGCAGAAAATTTAATTTTATTGAAAATCAACTGAACTATAGCCCACAAATTCAGAGCCAGAAAAATCGAAAATCTGCAATTGTGCTCCGATTTCGATGGTTGATACCTCTATCAATAGGCGTTGAGACCTTTAATCGTCATGCCAACGGTCATTTGAATCCCTCGAATATTTCTACACATTTCGCAGAAAATTCAATTTTATTGAAAATCAACTGAACTATAACCCACAAATTCAGAGCCAGAAAAATCGAAAATCTGCAATTGTGCTCCGATTTCGATGGTTGATACCTCTATCAATAGGCATTGAGACCTTTAATCGTCATGCCAACGGTCATTTGAATCCCTCGAATATTTCTACACATTTCGCAGAAAATTTAATTTTATTGAAAATCAACTGAACTATAGCCCACAATTTCAGAGCCAGAAAAATCGAAAATCTGCAATTGTGCTCCGATTTCGATGGTTGATACCTCTATCAATAGGCGTTGAGACCTTTAATCGTCATGCCAACGGTCATTTGAATCCCTCGAATATTTCTACACATTCGCAGAAAATTTAATTTTATTGAAAATCAACTGAACTATAGCCCACAATTTCAGAGCCAGAAAAATCGAAAATCTGCAATTGTGCTCCGATTTCGATGGTTGATACCTCTATCAATAGGCGTTGAGACCTTTAATCGTCATGCCAATGGTCATTTGAATCCCTCGAATATTTCTACACATTTCGCAGAAAATTTAATTTTATTGAAAATCAACTGAACTATAGCCCACAAATTCAGAGCCAGAAAAATCGAAAATCTGCAATTTTGCTCCGATTTCGATGGTTGATACCTCTATCAATAGGCGTTGAGACCTTTAATCGTCATGCCAACGGTCATTTGAATCCCTCGAATATTTCTACACATTTCGCAGAAAATTCAATTTTATTGAAAATCAACTGAACTATAACCCACAAATTCAGAGCCAGAAAAATCGAAAATCTGCAATTGTGCTCCGATTTCGATGGTTGATACCTCTATCAATAGGCATTGAGACCTTTAATCGTCATGCCAACGGTCATTTGAATCCCTCGAATATTTCTACACATTTCGCAGAAAATTTAATTTTATTGAAAATCAACTGAACTATAGCCCACAATTTCAGAGCCAGAAAAATCGAAAATCTGCAATTGTGCTCCGATTTCGATGGTTGATACCTCTATCAATAGGCGTTGAGACCTTTAATCGTCATGCCAACGGTCATTTGAATCCCTCGAATATTTCTACACATTCGCAGAAAATTTAATTTTATTGAAAATCAACTGAACTATAGCCCACAAATTCAGAGCCAGAAAAATCGAAAATCTGCAATTGTGCTCCGATTTCGATGGTTGATACATCTATCAATAGGCGTTGAGACCTTTAATCGTCATGCCAACGGTCATTTGAATCCCTCGAATATTTCTACACATTTCGCAGAAAATTTAATTTTATTGAAAATCAACTGAACTATAGCCCACAAATTCAGAGCCAGAAAAATCGAAAATCTGCAATTGTGCTCCGATTTCGATGGTTGATACATCTATCAATAGGCGTTGAGACCTTTAATCGTCATGCCAACGGTCATTTGAATCCCTCGAATATTTCTACACATTTCGCAGAAAATTTAATTTTATTGAAAATCAACTGAACTATAGCCCACAAATTCAGAGCCAGAAAAATCGAAAATCTGCAATTGTGCTCCGATTTCGATGGTTGATACCTCTATCAATAGGCGTTGAGACCTTTAATCGTCATGCCAACGGTCATTTGAATCCCTCGAATATTTCTACACATTTCGCAGAAAATTCAATTTTATTGAAAATCAACTGAACTATAGCCCACAAATTCAGAGCCAGAAAAATCGAAAATCTGCAATTGTGCTCCGATTTCGATGGTTGATACATCTATCAATAGGCGTTGAGACCTTTAATCGTCATGCCAACGGTCATTTGAATCCCTCGAATATTTCTACACATTTCGCAGAAAATTTAATTTTATTGAAAATCAACTGAACTATAGCCCACAATTTCAGAGCCAGAAAAATCGAAAATCTGCAATTGTGCTCCGATTTCGATGGTTGATACCTCTATCAATAGTCGTTGAGACCTTTAATCGTCATGCCAACGGTCATTTGAATCCCTCGAATATTTCTACACATTTCGCAGAAAATTTAATTTTATTGAAAATCAACTGAACTATAGCCCACAATTTCAGAGCCAGAAAAATCGAAAATCTGCAATTGTGCTCCGATTTCGATGGTTGATACCTCTATCAATAGTCGTTGAGACCTTTAATCGTCATGCCAACGGTCATTTGAATCCCTCGAATATTTCTACACATTTCGCAGAAAATTTAATTTTATTGAAAATCAACTGAACTATAGCCCACAATTTCAGAGCCAGAAAAATCGAAAATCTGCAATTGTGCTCCGATTTCGATGGTTGATACCTCTATCAATAGGCGTTGAGACCTTTAATCGTCATGCCAACGGTCATTTGAATCCCTCGAATATTTTTACACATTTCGCAGAAAATTCAATTTTATTGAAAATCAACTGAACTATAGCCCACAAATTCAGAGCCAGAAAAATCGAAAATCTGCAATTGTGCTCCGATTTCGATGGTTGATACATCTATCAATAGGCGTTGAGACCTTTAATCGTCATGCCAATGGTCATTTGAATCCCTCGAATATTTCTACACATTTCGCAGAAAATTCAATTTTATTGAAAATCAACTGAACTATAGCCCACAAATTCAGAGCCAGAAAAATCGAAAATCTGCAATTGTGCTCCGTTTTCGATGGTTGATACCTCTATCAATAGGCGTTGAGACCTTTAATCGTCATGCCAACGGTCATTTGAATCCCTCGAATATTTCTACACATTTCGCAGAAAATTTAATTTTATTGAAAATCAACTGAACTATAGCCCACAAATTCAGAGCCAGAAAAATCGAAAATCTGCAATTGTGCTCCGATTTCGATGGTTGATACCTCTATCAATAGGCGTTGAGACCTTTAATCGTCATGCCAACGGTCATTTGAATCCCTCGAATATTTCTACACATTTCGCAGAAAATTCAATTTTATTGAAAATCAACTGAACTATAACCCACAAATTCAGAGCCAGAAAAATCGAAAATCTGCAATTGTGCTCCGATTTCGATGGTTGATACCTCTATCAATAGGCATTGAGACCTTTAATCGTCATGCCAACGGTCATTTGAATCCCTCGAATATTTCTACACATTCGCAGAAAATTTAATTTTATTGAAAATCAACTGAACTATAACCCACAAATTCAGAGCCAGAAAAATCGAAAATCTGCAATTGTGCTCCGATTTCGATGGTTGATACCTCTATCAATAGTCGTTGAGACCTTTAATCGTCATGCCAACGGTCATTTGAATCCCTCGAATATTTCTACACATTTCGCAGAAAATTTAATTTTATTGAAAATCAACTGAACTATAGCCCACAATTTCAGAGCCAGAAAAATCGAAAATCTGCAATTGTGCTCCGATTTCGATGGTTGATACCTCTATCAATAGGCGTTGAGACCTTTAATCGTCATGCCAATGGTCATTTGAATCCCTCGAATATTTCTACACATTTCGCAGAAAATTCAATTTTATTGAAAATCAACTGAACTATAGCCCACAAATTCAGAGCCAGAAAAATCGAAAATCTGCAATTGTGCTCCGTTTTCGATGGTTGATACCTCTATCAATAGGCGTTGAGACCTTTAATCGTCATGCCAACGGTCATTTGAATCCCTCGAATATTTCTACACATTTCGCAGAAAATTTAATTTTATTGAAAATCAACTGAACTATAGCCCACAAATTCAGAGCCAGAAAAATCGAAAATCTGCAATTGTGCTCCGATTTCGATGGTTGATACCTCTATCAATAGGCGTTGAGACCTTTAATCGTCATGCCAACGGTCATTTGAATCCCTCGAATATTTCTACACATTTCGCAGAAAATTCAATTTTATTGAAAATCAACTGAACTATAACCCACAAATTCAGAGCCAGAAAAATCGAAAATCTGCAATTGTGCTCCGATTTCGATGGTTGATACCTCTATCAATAGGCATTGAGACCTTTAATCGTCATGCCAACGGTCATTTGAATCCCTCGAATATTTCTACACATTTCGCAGAAAATTTAATTTTATTGAAAATCAACTGAACTATAGCCCACAATTTCAGAGCCAGAAAAATCGAAAATCTGCAATTGTGCTCCGATTTCGATGGTTGATACCTCTATCAATAGGCGTTGAGACCTTTAATCGTCATGCCAACGGTCATTTGAATCCCTCGAATATTTCTACACATTCGCAGAAAATTTAATTTTATTGAAAATCAACTGAACTATAGCCCACAAATTCAGAGCCAGAAAAATCGAAAATCTGCAATTGTGCTCCGATTTCGATGGTTGATACATCTATCAATAGGCGTTGAGACCTTTAATCGTCATGCCAACGGTCATTTGAATCCCTCGAATATTTCTACACATTTCGCAGAAAATTCAATTTTATTGAAAATCAACTGAACTATAGCCCACAAATTCAGAGCCAGAAAAATCGAAAATCTGCAATTGTGCTCCGATTTCGATGGTTGATACATCTATCAATAGGCGTTGAGACCTTTAATCGTCATGCCAACGGTCATTTGAATCCCTCGAATATTTCTACACATTTCGCAGAAAATTCAATTTTATTGAAAATCAACTGAACTATAGCCCACAAATTCAGAGCCAGAAAAATCGAAAATCTGCAATTGTGCTCCGATTTCGATGGTTGATACATCTATCAATAGGCGTTGAGACCTTTAATCGTCATGCCAACGGTCATTTGAATCCCTCGAATATTTCTACACATTTCGCAGAAAATTTAATTTTATTGAAAATCAACTGAACTATAGCCCACAATTTCAGAGCCAGAAAAATCGAAAATCTGCAATTGTGCTCCGTTTTCGATGGTTGATACCTCTATCAATAGTCGTTGAGACCTTTAATCGTCATGCCAACGGTCATTTGAATCCCTCGAATATTTCTACACATTTCGCAGAAAATTTAATTTTATTGAAAATCAACTGAACTATAGCCCACAATTTCAGAGCCAGAAAAATCGAAAATCTGCAATTGTGCTCCGATTTCGATGGTTGATACCTCTATCAATAGTCGTTGAGACCTTTAATCGTCATGCCAACGGTCATTTGAATCCCTCGAATATTTCTACACATTTCGCAGAAAATTTAATTTTATTGAAAATCAACTGAACTATAGCCCACAATTTCAGAGCCAGAAAAATCGAAAATCTGCAATTGTGCTCCGATTTCGATGGTTGATACCTCTATCAATAGGCGTTGAGACCTTTAATCGTCATGCCAACGGTCATTTGAATCCCTCGAATATTTCTACACATTTCGCAGAAAATTCAATTTTATTGAAAATCAACTGAACTATAGCCCACAAATTCAGAGCCAGAAAAATCGAAAATCTGCAATTGTGCTCCGATTTCGATGGTTGATACATCTATCAATAGGCGTTGAGACCTGTAATCGTCATGCCAATGGTCATTTGAATCCCTCGAATATTTCTACACATTTCGCAGAAAATTCAATTTTATTGAAAATCAACTGAACTATAGCCCACAAATTCAGAGCCAGAAAAATCGAAAATCTGCAATTGTGCTCCGTTTTCGATGGTTGATACCTCTATCAATAGGCGTTGAGACCTTTAATCGTCATGCCAACGGTCATTTGAATCCCTCGAATATTTCTACACATTTCGCAGAAAATTTAATTTTATTGAAAATCAACTGAACTATAGCCCACAAATTCAGAGCCAGAAAAATCGAAAATCTGCAATTGTGCTCCGATTTCGATGGTTGATACCTCTATCAATAGGCGTTGAGACCTTTAATCGTCATGCCAACGGTCATTTGAATCCCTCGAATATTTCTACACATTTCGCAGAAAATTCAATTTTATTGAAAATCAACTGAACTATAACCCACAAATTCAGAGCCAGAAAAATCGAAAATCTGCAATTGTGCTCCGATTTCGATGGTTGATACCTCTATCAATAGGCATTGAGACCTTTAATCGTCATGCCAACGGTCATTTGAATCCCTCGAATATTTCTACACATTTCGCAGAAAATTTAATTTTATTGAAAATCAACTGAACTATAGCCCACAATTTCAGAGCCAGAAAAATCGAAAATCTGCAATTGTGCTCCGATTTCGATGGTTGATACCTCTATCAATAGGCGTTGAGACCTTTAATCGTCATGCCAACGGTCATTTGAATCCCTCGAATATTTCTACACATTTCGCAGAAAATTCAATTTTATTGAAAATCAACTGAACTATAGCCCACAAATTCAGAGCCAGAAAAATCGAAAATCTGCAATTGTGCTCCGATTTCGATGGTTGATACCTCTATCAAATAGGCGTTGAGACCTTTAATCGTCATGCCAACGGTCATTTGAATCCCTCGAATATTTTTACACATTTCGCAGAAAATTCAATTTTATTGAAAATCAACTGAACTATAGCCCACAAATTCAGAGCCAGAAAAATCGAAAATCTGCAATTGTGCTCCGATTTCGATGGTTGATACATCTATCAATAGGCGTTGAGACCTTTAATCGTCATGCCAATGGTCATTTGAATCCCTCGAATATTTCTACACATTTCGCAGAAAATTTAATTTTATTGAAAATCAACTGAACTATAGCCCACAAATTCAGAGCCAGAAAAATCGAAAATCTGCAATTGTGCTCCGTTTTCGATGGTTGATACCTCTATCAATAGGCGTTGAGACCTTTAATCGTCATGCCAACGGTCATTTGAATCCCTCGAATATTTCTACACATTTCGCAGAAAATTTAATTTTATTGAAAATCAACTGAACTATAGCCCACAAATTCAGAGCCAGAAAAATCGAAAATCTGCAATTGTGCTCCGATTTCGATGGTTGATACCTCTATCAATAGGCGTTGAGACCTTTAATCGTCATGCCAACGGTCATTTGAATCCCTCGAATATTTCTACACATTTCGCAGAAAATTCAATTTTATTGAAAATCAACTGAACTATAACCCACAAATTCAGAGCCAGAAAAATCGAAAATCTGCAATTGTGCTCCGATTTCGATGGTTGATACCTCTATCAATAGGCATTGAGACCTTTAATCGTCATGCCAACGGTCATTTGAATCCCTCGAATATTTCTACACATTTCGCAGAAAAATCAATTTTATTGAAAATCAACTGAACTATAGCCCACAAATTCAGAGCCAGAAAAATCGAAAATCTGCAATTGTGCTCCGATTTCGATGGTTGATACCTCTATCAATAGTCGTTGAGACCTTTAATCGTCATGCCAACGGTCACTTGAATCCCTCGAATATTTCTACACATTTTGCAGAAAATTCAATTTTATTGAAAATCAACTGAACTATAGCCCACAATTTCAGAGCCAGAAAAATCGAAAATCTGCAATTGTGCTCCGATTTCGATGGTTGATACCTCTATCAATAGGCGTTGAGACCTTTAATCGTCATGCCAACGGTCATTTGAATCCCTCGAATATTTCTACACATTTCGCAGAAAATTCAATTTTATTGAAAATCAACTGAACTATAGCCCACAATTTCAGAGCCAGAAAAATCGAAAATCTGCAATTGTGCTCCGATTTCGATGGTTGATACCTCTATCAATAGGCGTTGAGACCTTTAATCGTCATGCCAACGGTCATTTGAATCCCTCGAATATTTCTACACATTCGCAGAAAATTTAATTTTATTGAAAATCAACTGAACTATAGCCCACAAATTCAGAGCCAGAAAAATCGAAAATCTGCAATTGTGCTCCGATTTCGATGGTTGATACATCTATCAATAGGCGTTGAGACCTTTAATCGTCATGCCAACGGTCATTTGAATCCCTCGAATATTTCTACACATTTCGCAGAAAATTTAATTTTATTGAAAATCAACTGAACTATAGCCCACAAATTCAGAGCCAGAAAAATCGAAAATCTGCAATTGTGCTCCGATTTCGATGGTTGATACCTCTATCAATAGGCATTGAGACCTTTAATCGTCATGCCAACGGTCATTTGAATCCCTCGAATATTTCTACACATTTCGCAGAAAATTCAATTTTATTGAAAATCAACTGAACTATAACCCACAAATTCAGAGCCAGAAAAATCGAAAATCTGCAATTGTGCTCCGATTTCGATGGTTGATACCTCTATCAATAGGCATTGAGACCTTTAATCGTCATGCCAACGGTCATTTGAATCCCTCGAATATTTCTACACATTTCGCAGAAAATTCAATTTTATTGAAAATCAACTGAACTATAGCCCACAATTTCAGAGCCAGAAAAATCGAAAATCTGCAATTGTGCTCCGATTTCGATGGTTGATACCTCTATCAATAGTCGTTGAGACCTTTAATCGTCATGCCAACGGTCATTTGAATCCCTCGAATATTTCTACACATTTCGCAGAAAATTTAATTTTATTGAAAATCAACTGAACTATAGCCCACAATTTCAGAGCCAGAAAAATCGAAAATCTGCAATTGTGCTCCGATTTCGATGGTTGATACCTCTATCAATAGGCGTTGAGACCTTTAATCGTCATGCCAACGGTCATTTGAATCCCTCGAATATTTCTACACATTCGCAGAAAATTTAATTTTATTGAAAATCAACTGAACTATAGCCCACAAATTCAGAGCCAGAAAAATCGAAAATCTGCAATTGTGCTCCGATTTCGATGGTTGATACATCTATCAATAGGCGTTGAGACCTTTAATCGTCATGCCAACGGTCATTTGAATCCCTCGAATATTTCTACACATTTCGCAGAAAATTTAATTTTATTGAAAATCAACTGAACTATAGCCCACAAATTCAGAGCCAGAAAAATCGAAAATCTGCAATTGTGCTCCGATTTCGATGGTTGATACATCTATCAATAGGCGTTGAGACCTTTAATCGTCATGCCAACGGTCATTTGAATCCCTCGAATATTTCTACACATTTCGCAGAAAATTTAATTTTATTGAAAATCAACTGAACTATAGCCCACAAATTCAGAGCCAGAAAAATCGAAAATCTGCAATTGTGCTCCGATTTCGATGGTTGATACCTCTATCAATAGGCGTTGAGACCTTTAATCGTCATGCCAACGGTCATTTGAATCCCTCGAATATTTCTACACATTTCGCAGAAAATTCAATTTTATTGAAAATCAACTGAACTATAGCCCACAAATTCAGAGCCAGAAAAATCGAAAATCTGCAATTGTGCTCCGATTTCGATGGTTGATACATCTATCAATAGGCGTTGAGACCTTTAATCGTCATGCCAACGGTCATTTGAATCCCTCGAATATTTCTACACATTTCGCAGAAAATTTAATTTTATTGAAAATCAACTGAACTATAGCCCACAATTTCAGAGCCAGAAAAATCGAAAATCTGCAATTGTGCTCCGATTTCGATGGTTGATACCTCTATCAATAGTCGTTGAGACCTTTAATCGTCATGCCAACGGTCATTTGAATCCCTCGAATATTTCTACACATTTCGCAGAAAATTTAATTTTATTGAAAATCAACTGAACTATAGCCCACAATTTCAGAGCCAGAAAAATCGAAAATCTGCAATTGTGCTCCGATTTCGATGGTTGATACCTCTATCAATAGTCGTTGAGACCTTTAATCGTCATGCCAACGGTCATTTGAATCCCTCGAATATTTCTACACATTTCGCAGAAAATTTAATTTTATTGAAAATCAACTGAACTATAGCCCACAATTTCAGAGCCAGAAAAATCGAAAATCTGCAATTGTGCTCCGATTTCGATGGTTGATACCTCGATCAATAGGCGTTGAGACCTTTAATCGTCATGCCAACGGTCATTTGAATCCCTCGAATATTTTTACACATTTCGCAGAAAATTCAATTTTATTGAAAATCAACTGAACTATAGCCCACAAATTCAGAGCCAGAAAAATCGAAAATCTGCAATTGTGCTCCGATTTCGATGGTTGATACATCTATCAATAGGCGTTGAGACCTTTAATCGTCATGCCAATGGTCATTTGAATCCCTCGAATATTTCTACACATTTCGCAGAAAATTCAATTTTATTGAAAATCAACTGAACTATAGCCCACAAATTCAGAGCCAGAAAAATCGAAAATCTGCAATTGTGCTCCGTTTTCGATGGTTGATACCTCTATCAATAGGCGTTGAGACCTTTAATCGTCATGCCAACGGTCATTTGAATCCCTCGAATATTTCTACACATTTCGCAGAAAATTTAATTTTATTGAAAATCAACTGAACTATAGCCCACAAATTCAGAGCCAGAAAAATCGAAAATCTGCAATTGTGCTCCGATTTCGATGGTTGATACCTCTATCAATAGGCGTTGAGACCTTTAATCGTCATGCCAACGGTCATTTGAATCCCTCGAATATTTCTACACATTTCGCAGAAAATTCAATTTTATTGAAAATCAACTGAACTATAACCCACAAATTCAGAGCTAGAAAAATCGAAAATCTGCAATTGTGCTCCGATTTCGATGGTTGATACCTCTATCAATAGGCATTGAGACCTTTAATCGTCATGCCAACGGTCATTTGAATCCCTCGAATATTTCTACACATTTCGCAGAAAATTTAATTTTATTGAAAATCAACTGAACTATAGCCCACAATTTCAGAGCCAGAAAAATCGAAAATCTGCAATTGTGCTCCGATTTCGATGGTTGATACCTCTATCAATAGGCGTTGAGACCTTTAATCGTCATGCCAACGGTCATTTGAATCCCTCGAATATTTCTACACATTTCGCAGAAAATTCAATTTTATTGAAAATCAACTGAACTATAGCCCACAAATTCAGAGCCAGAAAAATCGAAAATCTGCAATTGTGCTCCGATTTCGATGGTTGATACCTCTATCAATAGGCGTTGAGACCTTTAATCGTCATGCCAACGGTCATTTGAATCCCTCGAATATTTCTACACATTTGCAGAAAATTCAATTTTATTGAAAATCAACTGAACTATAGCCCACAAATTCAGAGCCAGAAAAATCGAAAATCTGCAATTGTGCTCCGATTTCGATGGTTGATACCTCTATCAATAGGCGTTGAGACCTTTAATCGTCATGCCAACGGTCATTTGAATCCCTCGAATATTTTTACACATTTCGCAGAAAATTCAATTTTATTGAAAATCAACTGAACTATAGCCCACAAATTCAGAGCCAGAAAAATCGAAAATCTGCAATTGTGCTCCGATTTCGATGGTTGATACATCTATCAATAGGCGTTGAGACCTTTAATCGTCATGCCAATGGTCATTTGAATCCCTCGAATATTTCTACACATTTCGCAGAAAATTTAATTTTATTGAAAATCAACTGAACTATAGCCCACAAATTCAGAGCCAGAAAAATCGAAAATCTGCAATTGTGCTCCGTTTTCGATGGTTGATACCTCTATCAATAGGCGTTGAGACCTTTAATCGTCATGCCAACGGTCATTTGAATCCCTCGAATATTTCTACACATTTCGCAGAAAATTCAATTTTATTGAAAATCAACTGAACTATAGCCCACAAATTCAGAGCCAGAAAAATCGAAAATCTGCAATTGTGCTCCGATTTCGATGGTTAATACCTCTATCAATAGGCATTGAGACCTTTAATCGTCATGCCAACGGTCATTTGAATCCCTCGAATATTTCTACACATTTCGCAGAAAATTTAATTTTATTGAAAATCAACTGAACTATAGCCCACAAATTCAGAGCCAGAAAAATCGAAAATCGCAATTGTGCTCCGTTTTCGATGGTTGATACCTCTATCAATAGGCGTTGAGACCTTTAATCGTCATGCCAACGGTCATTTGAATCCCTCGAATATTTCTACACATTTCGCAGGAAATTTAATTTTATTGAAAATCAACTGAACTATAGCCCACAAATTCAGAGCCAGAAAAATCGAAAATCTGCAATTGTGCTCCGATTTCGATGGTTGATACCTCTATCAATAGGCGTTGAGACCTTTAATCGTCATGCCAACGGTCATTTGAATCCCTCGAATATTTCTACACATTTCGCAGAAAATTCAATTTTATTGAAAATCAACTGAACTATAACCCACAAATTCAGAGCCAGAAAAATCGAAAATCTGCAATTGTGCTCCGATTTCGATGGTTGATACCTCTATCAATAGGCATTGAGACCTTTAATCGTCATGCCAACGGTCATTTGAATCCCTCGAATATTTCTACACATTTCGCAGAAAATTCAATTTTATTGAAAATCAACTGAACTATAGCCCACAAATTCAGAGCCAGAAAAATCGAAAATCTGCAATTGTGCTCCGTTTTCGATGGTTGATACATCTATCAATAGGCGTTGAGACCTTTAATCGTCATGCCAACGGTCATTTGAATCCCTCGAATATTTCTACACATTTCGCAGAAAATTTAATTTTATTGAAAATCAACTGAACTATAGCCCACAAATTCAGAGCCAGAAAAATCGAAAATCTGCAATTGTGCTCCGATTTCGATGGTTGATACCTCTATCAATAGGCGTTGAGACCTTTAATCGTCATGCCAACGGTCATTTGAATCCCTCGAATATTTTTACACATTTCGCAGAAAATTCAATTTTATTGAAAATCAACTGAACTATAGCCCACAAATTCAGAGCCAGAAAAATCGAAAATCTGCAATTGTGCTCCGATTTCGATGGTTGATACATCTATCAATAGGCGTTGAGACCTTTAATCGTCATGCCAATGGTCATTTGAATCCCTCGAATATTTCTACACATTTCGCAGAAAATTCAATTTTATTGAAAATCAACTGAACTATAGCCCACAAATTCAGAGCCAGAAAAATCGAAAATCTGCAATTGTGCTCCGATTTCGATGGTTGATACATCTATCAATAGGCGTTGAGACCTTTAATCGTCATGCCAACGGTCATTTGAATCCCTCGAATATTTCTACATATTTCGCAGAAAATTCAATTTTATTGAAAATCAACTGAACTATAGCCCACAAATTCAGAGCCAGAAAAATCGAAAATCTGCAATTGTGCTCCGTTTTCGATGGTTGATACATCTATCAATAGGCGTTGAGACCTTTAATCGTCATGCCAACGGTCATTTGAATCCCTCGAATATTTCTACACATTTCGCAGAAAATTTAATTTTATTGAAAATCAACTGAACTATAGCCCACAAATTCAGAGCCAGAAAAATCGAAAATCTGCAATTGTGCTCCGATTTCGATGGTTAATACCTCTATCAATAGCCATTGAGACCTTTAATCGTCATGCCAACGGTCATTTGAATCCCTCGAATATTTCTACACATTTCGCAGAAAATTTAATTTTATTGAAAATCAACTGAACTATAGCCCACAAATTCAGAGCCAGAAAAATCGAAAATCTGCAATTGTGCTCCGATTTCGATGGTTGATACCTCTATCAATAGGCGTTGAGACCTTTAATCGTCATGCCAACTGTCATTTGAATCCCTCGAATATTTCTACACATTTCGCAGAAAATTCAATTTTATTGAAAATCAACTGAACTATAGCCCACAAATTCAGAGCCAGAAAAATCGAAAATCTGCAATTGTGCTCCGATTTCGATGGTTGATACCTCTATCAATAGGCGTTGAGACCTTTAATCGTCATGCCAACGGTCATTTGAATCCCTCGAATATTTCTACACATTTCGCAGAAAATTCAATTTTATTGAAAATCAACTTAACTATAGCCCACAAATTCAGAGCCAGAAAAATCGAAAATCTGCAATTGTGCTCCGATTTCGATGGTTGATACCTCTATCAATAGGCGTTGAGACCTTTAATCGTCATGCCAACGGTCATTTGAATCCCTCGAATATTTCTACACATTTCGCAGAAAATTCAATTTTATTGAAAATCAACTGAACTATAGCCCACAAATTCAGAGCCAGAAAAATCGAAAATCTGCAATTGTGCTCCGATTTCGATGGTTGATACCTCTATCAATAGGCATTGAGACCTTTAATCGTCATGCCAACGGTCATTTGAATCCCTCGAATATTTCTACACATTTCGCAGAAAATTCAATTTTATTGAAAATCAACTGAACTATAGCCCACAAATTCAGAGCCAGAAAAATCGAAAATCTGCAATTGTGCTCCGATTTCGATGGTTGATACCTCTATCAATAGGCGTTGAGACCTTTAATCGTCATGCCAACGGTCATTTGAATCCCTCGAATATTTCTACACATTTCGCAGAAAATTCAATTTTATTGAAAATCAACTATAGCCCACAAATTCAGAGCCAGAAAAATCGAAAATCTGCAATTGTGCTCCGATTTCGATGGTTGATACCTCTATCAATAGGCATTGAGACCTTTAATCGTCATGCCAACGGTCATTTGAATCCCTCGAATATTTTTACACATTTCGCAGAAAATTCAATTTTATTGAAAATCAACTGAACTATAGCCCACAAATTCAGAGCCAGAAAAATCGAAAATCTGCAATTGTGCTCCGATTTCGATGGTTGATACCTCTATCAATAGGCGTTGAGACCTTTAATCGTCATGCCAACGGTCATTTGAATCCCTCGAATATTTTTACACATTTCGCAGAAAATTCAATTTTATTGAAAATCAACTGAACTATAGCCCACAAATTCAGAGCCAGAAAAATCGAAAATCTGCAATTGTGCTCCGATTTCGATGGTTGATACCTCTATCAATAGGCGTTGAGACCTTTAATCGTCATGCCAACGGTCATTTGAATCCCTCGAATATTTTTACACATTTCGCAGAAAATTCAATTTTATTGAAAATCAACTGAACTATAGCCCACAAATTCAGAGCCAGAAAAATCGAAAATCTGCAATTGTGCTCCGATTTCGATGGTTGATACATCTATCAATAGGCGTTGAGACCTTTAATCGTCATGCCAATGGTCATTTGAATCCCTCGAATATTTCTACACATTTCGCAGAAAATTCAATTTTATTGAAAATAAACTGAACTATAGCCCACAAATTCAGAGCCAGAAAAATCGAAAATCTGCAATTGTGCTCCGATTTCGATGGTTGATACCTCTATCAATAGGCGTTGAGACCTTTAATCGTCATGCCAACGGTCATTTGAATCCCTCGAATATTTCTACACATTTCGCAGAAAATTCAATTTTATTGAAAATCAACTTAACTATCGCCCACAAATTCAGAGCCAGAAAAATCTAAAATCTGCAATTGTGCTCCGATTTCGATGGTTGATACCTCTATCAATAGGCATTGAGACCTTTAATCGTCATGCCAACGGTCATTTGAATCCCTCGAATATTTCTACACATTTCGCAGAAAATTTAATTTTATTGAAAATCAACTGAACTATAGCCCACAAATTCAGAGCCAGAAAAATCGAAAATCTGCAATTGTGCTCCGATTTCGATGGTTGATACCTCTATCAATAGGCGTTGAGACCTTTAATCGTCATGCCAACGGTCATTTGAATCCCTCGAATATTTCTACACATTTCGCAGAAAATTCAATTTTATTGAAAATCAACTATAGCCCACAAATTCAGAGCCAGAAAAATCGAAAATCTGCAATTGTGCTCCGATTTCGATGGTTGATACCTCTATCAATAGGCATTGAGACCTTTAATCGTCATGCCAACGGTCATTTGAATCCCTCGAATATTTTTACACATTTCGCAGAAAATTCAATTTTATTGAAAATCAACTGAACTATAGCCCACAAATTCAGAGCCAGAAAAATCGAAAATCTGCAATTGTGCTCCGATTTCGATGGTTGATACCTCTATCAATAGGCGTTGAGACCTTTAATCGTCATGCCAACGGTCATTTGAATCCCTCGAATATTTTTACACATTTCGCAGAAAATTCAATTTTATTGAAAATCAACTGAACTATAGCCCACAAATTCAGAGCCAGAAAAATCGAAAATCTGCAATTGTGCTCCGATTTCGATGGTTGATACCTCTATCAATAGGCGTTGAGACCTTTAATCGTCATGCCAACGGTCATTTGAATCCCTCGAATATTTTTACACATTTCGCAGAAAATTCAATTTTATTGAAAATCAACTGAACTATAGCCCACAAATTCAGAGCCAGAAAAATCGAAAATCTGCAATTGTGCTCCGATTTCGATGGTTGATACATCTATCAATAGGCGTTGAGACCTTTAATCGTCATGCCAATGGTCATTTGAATCCCTCGAATATTTCTACACATTTCGCAGAAAATTCAATTTTATTGAAAATCAACTGAACTATAGCCCACAAATTCAGAGCCAGAAAAATCGAAAATCTGCAATTGTGCTCCGATTTCGATGGTTGATACCTCTATCAATAGGCGTTGAGACCTTTAATCGTCATGCCAACGGTCATTTGAATCCCTCGAATATTTCTACACATTTCGCAGAAAATTCAATTTTATTGAAAATCAACTTAACTATAGCCCACAAATTCAGAGCCAGAAAAATCGAAAATCTGCAATTGTGCTCCGATTTCGATGGTTGATACCTCTATCAATAGGCATTGAGACCTTTAATCGTCATGCCAACGGTCATTTGAATCCCTCGAATATTTCTACACATTTCGCAGAAAATTCAATTTTATTGAAAATCAACTGAACTATAGCCCACAAATTCAGAGCCAGAAAAATCGAAAATCTGCAATTGTGCTCCGATTTCGATGGTTGATACCTCTATCAATAGGCGTTGAGACCTTTAATCGTCATGCCAACGGTCATTTGAATCCCTCGAATATTTTACACATTTCGCAGAAAATTCAATTTTATTGAAAATCAACTGAACTATAGCCCACAAATTCAGAGCCAGAAAAATCGAAAATCTGCAATTGTGCTCCGATTTCGATGGTTGTAACCTCTATCAATAGGCGTTGAGACCTTTAATCGTCATGCCAACGGTCATTTGAATCCCTCGAATATTTCTACACATTTCGCAGAAAATTCAATTTTATTGAAAATCAACTGAACTATAGCCCACAAATTCAGAGCCAGAAAAATTGAAAATCTGCAATTGTGCTCCGATTTCGATGGTTGATACCTCTATCAATAGGCGTTGAGACCTTTAATCGTCATGCCAACGGTCATTTGAATCCCTCGAATATTTCTACACATTTCGCAGAAAATTCAATTTTATTGAAAATCAACTGAACTATAGCCCACAAATTCAGAGCCAGAAAAATCGAAAATCTGCAATTGTGCTCCGATTTCGATGGTTGATACCTCTATCAATAGGCGTTGAGACCTTTAATCGTCATGCCAACGGTCATTTGAATCCCTCGAATATTTCTACACATTCGCAGAAAATTCAATTTTATTGAAAATCAACTGAACTATAGCCCACAAATTCAGAGCCAGAAAAATCGAAAATCTGCAATTGTGCTCCGATTTCGATGGTTGATACCTCTATCAATAGGCGTTGAGACCTTTAATCGTCATGCCAACGGTCATTTGAATCCCTCGAATATTTTTACACATTTCGCAGAAAATTCAATTTTATTGAAAATCAACTGAACTATAGCCCACAAATTCAGAGCCAGAAAAATCGAAAATCTGCAATTGTGCTCCGATTTCGATGGTTGATACATCTATCAATAGGCGTTGAGACCTTTAATCGTCATGCCAATGGTCATTTGAATCCCTCGAATATTTCTACACATTTCGCAGAAAATTTAATTTTATTGAAAATCAACTGAACTATAGCCCACAAATTCAGAGCCAGAAAAATCGAAAATCTGCAATTGTGCTCCGTTTTCGATGGTTGATACCTCTATCAATAGGCGTTGAGACCTTTAATCGTCATGCCAACGGTCATTTGAATCCCTCGAATATTTCTACACATTTCGCAGAAAATTTAATTTTATTGAAAATCAACTGAACTATAGCCCACAAATTCAGAGCCAGAAAAATCGAAAATCTGCAATTGTGCTCCGATTTCGATGGTTGATACCTCTATCAATAGGCGTTGAGACCTTTAATCGTCATGCCAACGGTCATTTGAATCCCTCGAATATTTCTACACATTTCGCAGAAAATTCAATTTTATTGAAAATCAACTGAACTATAACCCACAAATTCAGAGCCAGAAAAATCGAAAATCTGCAATTGTGCTCCGATTTCGATGGTTGATACCTCTATCAATAGGCATTGAGACCTTTAATCGTCATGCCAACGGTCATTTGAATCCCTCGAATATTTCTACACATTTCGCAGAAAATTCAATTTTATTGAAAATCAACTGAACTATAGCCCACAAATTCAGAGCCAGAAAAATCGAAAATCTGCAATTGTGCTCCGATTTCGATGGTTAATACCTCTATCAATAGGCATTGAGACCTTTAATCGTCATGCCAACGGTCATTTGAATCCCTCGAATATTTCTACACATTTCGCAGAAAATTTAATTTTATTGAAAATCAACTGAACTATAGCCCACAAATTCAGAGCCAGAAAAATCGAAAATCTGCAATTGTGCTCCGTTTTCGATGGTTGATACCTCTATCAATAGGCGTTGAGACCTTTAATCGTCATGCCAACGGTCATTTGAATCCCTCGAATATTTTCTACACATTTCGCAGAAAATTTAATTTTATTGAAAATCAACTGAACTATAGCCCACAAATTCAGAGCCAGAAAAATCGAAAATCTGCAATTGTGCTCCGATTTCGATGGTTGATACCTCTATCAATAGGCGTTGAGACCTTTAATCGTCATGCCAACGGTCATTTGAATCCCTCGAATATTTCTACACATTTCGCAGAAAATTCAATTTTATTGAAAATCAACTGAACTATAGCCCACAAATTCAGAGCCAGAAAAATCGAAAATCTGCAATTGTGCTCCGTTTTCGATGGTTGATACATCTATCAATAGGCGTTGAGACCTTTAATCGTCATGCCAACGGTCATTTGAATCCCTCGAATATTTCTACACATTTCGCAGAAAATTTAATTTTATTGAAAATCAACTGAACTATAGCCCACAAATTCAGAGCCAGAAAAATCGAAAATCTGCAATTGTGCTCCGATTTCGATGGTTGATACCTCTATCAATAGGCGTTGAGACCTTTAATCGTCATGCCAACGGTCATTTGAATCCCTCGAATATTTCTACACATTTCGCAGAAAATTCAATTTTATTGAAAATCAACTGAACTATAGCCCACAAATTCAGAGCCAGAAAAATCGAAAATCTGCAATTGTGCTCCGATTTCGATGGTTGATACCTCTATCAATAGGCATTGAGACCTTTAATCGTCATGCCAACGGTCATTTGAATCCCTCGAATATTTCTACACATTTCGCAGAAAATTCAATTTTATTGAAAATCAACTGAACTATAGCCCACAAATTCAGAGCCAGAAAAATCGAAAATCTGCAATTGTGCTCCGATTTCGATGGTTGATACCTCTATCAATAGGCGTTGAGACCTTTAATCGTCATGCCAACGGTCATTTGAATCCCTCGAATATTTCTACACATTTCGCAGAAAATTCAATTTTATTGAAAATCAACTGAACTATAGCCCACAAATTCAGAGCCAGAAAAATCGAAAATCTGCAATTGTGCTCCGATTTCGATGGTTGATACCTCTATCAATAGGCGTTGAGACCTTTAATCGTCATGCCAACGGTCATTTGAATCCCTCGAATATTTCTACACATTTCGCAGAAAATTCAATTTTATTGAAAATCAACTATAGCCCACAAATTCAGAACCAGAAAAATCGAAAATCTGCAATTGTGCTCCGATTTCGATGGTTGATACCTCTATCAATAGGCATTGAGACCTTTAATCGTCATGCCAACGGTCATTTGAATCCCTCGAATATTTTTACACATTTCGCAGAAAATTCAATTTTATTGAAAATCAACTGAACTATAGCCCACAAATTCAGAGCCAGAAAAATCGAAAATCTGCAATTGTGCTCCGATTTCGATGGTTGATACCTCTATCAATAGGCGTTGAGACCTTTAATCGTCATGCCAACGGTCATTTGAATCCCTCGAATGTTTTTACACATTTCGCAGAAAATTTAATTTTATTGAAAATCAACTGAACTATAGCCCACAATTTCAGAGCCAGAAAAATCGAAAATCTGCAATTGTGCTCCGATTTCGATGGTTGATACCTCTATCAATAGGCGTTGAGACCTTTAATCGTCATGCCAACGGTCATTTGAATCCCTCGAATATTTCTACACATTTCGCAGAAAATTTAATTTTATTGAAAATCAACTGAACTATAACCCACAAATTCAGAGCCAGAAAAATCGAAAATCTGCAATTGTGCTCCGATTTCGATGGTTGATACCTCTATCAATAGGCGTTGAGACCTTTAATCGTCATGCCAACGGTCATTTGAATCCCTCGAATATTTTTACACATTTCGCAGAAAATTCAATTTTATTGAAAATCAACTGAACTATAGCCCACAAATTCAGAGCCAGAAAAATCGAAAATCTGCAATTGTGCTCCGATTTCGATGGTTGATACATCTATCAATAGGCGTTGAGAACTTTAATCGTCATGCCAATGGTCATTTGAATCCCTCGAATATTTCTACACATTTCGCAGAAAATTCAATTTTATTGAAAATCAACTGAACTATAGCCCACAAATTCAGAGCCAGAAAAATCGAAAATCTGCAATTGTGCTCCGATTTCGATGGTTGATACATCTATCAATAGGCGTTGAGACCTTTAATCGTCATGCCAACGGTCATTTGAATCCCTCGAATATTTCTACATATTTCGCAGAAAATTCAATTTTATTGAAAATCAACTGAACTATAGCCCACAAATTCAGAGCCAGAAAAATCGAAAATCTGCAATTGTGCTCCGTTTTCGATGGTTGATACATCTATCAATAGGCGTTGAGACCTTTAATCGTCATGCCAACGGTCATTTGAATCCCTCGAATATTTCTACACATTTCGCAGAAAATTTAATTTTATTGAAAATCAACTGAACTATAGCCCACAAATTCAGAGCCAGAAAAATCGAAAATCTGCAATTGTGCTCCGATTTCGATGGTTAATACCTCTATCAATAGCCATTGAGACCTTTAATCGTCATGCCAACGGTCATTTGAATCCCTCGAATATTTCTACACATTTCGCAGAAAATTTAATTTTATTGAAAATCAACTGAACTATAGCCCACAAATTCAGAGCCAGAAAAATCGAAAATCTGCAATTGTGCTCCGATTTCGATGGTTGATACCTCTATCAATAGGCGTTGAGACCTTTAATCGTCATGCCAACTGTCATTTGAATCCCTCGAATATTTCTACACATTTCGCAGAAAATTCAATTTTATTGAAAATCAACTGAACTATAGCCCACAAATTCAGAGCCAGAAAAATCGAAAATCTGCAATTGTGCTCCGATTTCGATGGTTGATACCTCTATCAATAGGCGTTGAGACCTTTAATCGTCATGCCAACGGTCATTTGAATCCCTCGAATATTTCTACACATTTCGCAGAAAATTCAATTTTATTGAAAATCAACTTAACTATAGCCCACAAATTCAGAGCCAGAAAAATCGAAAATCTGCAATTGTGCTCCGATTTCGATGGTTGATACCTCTATCAATAGGCGTTGAGACCTTTAATCGTCATGCCAACGGTCATTTGAATCCCTCGAATATTTCTACACATTTCGCAGAAAATTCAATTTTATTGAAAATCAACTGAACTATAGCCCACAAATTCAGAGCCAGAAAAATCGAAAATCTGCAATTGTGCTCCGATTTCGATGGTTGATACCTCTATCAATAGGCATTGAGACCTTTAATCGTCATGCCAACGGTCATTTGAATCCCTCGAATATTTCTACACATTTCGCAGAAAATTCAATTTTATTGAAAATCAACTGAACTATAGCCCACAAATTCAGAGCCAGAAAAATCGAAAATCTGCAATTGTGCTCCGATTTCGATGGTTGATACCTCTATCAATAGGCGTTGAGACCTTTAATCGTCATGCCAACGGTCATTTGAATCCCTCGAATATTTCTACACATTTCGCAGAAAATTCAATTTTATTGAAAATCAACTATAGCCCACAAATTCAGAGCCAGAAAAATCGAAAATCTGCAATTGTGCTCCGATTTCGATGGTTGATACCTCTATCAATAGGCATTGAGACCTTTAATCGTCATGCCAACGGTCATTTGAATCCCTCGAATATTTTTACACATTTCGCAGAAAATTCAATTTTATTGAAAATCAACTGAACTATAGCCCACAAATTCAGAGCCAGAAAAATCGAAAATCTGCAATTGTGCTCCGATTTCGATGGTTGATACCTCTATCAATAGGCGTTGAGACCTTTAATCGTCATGCCAACGGTCATTTGAATCCCTCGAATATTTTTACACATTTCGCAGAAAATTCAATTTTATTGAAAATCAACTGAACTATAGCCCACAAATTCAGAGCCAGAAAAATCGAAAATCTGCAATTGTGCTCCGATTTCGATGGTTGATACCTCTATCAATAGGCGTTGAGACCTTTAATCGTCATGCCAACGGTCATTTGAATCCCTCGAATATTTTTACACATTTCGCAGAAAATTCAATTTTATTGAAAATCAACTGAACTATAGCCCACAAATTCAGAGCCAGAAAAATCGAAAATCTGCAATTGTGCTCCGATTTCGATGGTTGATACATCTATCAATAGGCGTTGAGACCTTTAATCGTCATGCCAATGGTCATTTGAATCCCTCGAATATTTCTACACATTTCGCAGAAAATTCAATTTTATTGAAAATCAACTGAACTATAGCCCACAAATTCAGAGCCAGAAAAATCGAAAATCTGCAATTGTGCTCCGATTTCGATGGTTGATACCTCTATCAATAGGCGTTGAGACCTTTAATCGTCATGCCAACGGTCATTTGAATCCCTCGAATATTTCTACACATTTCGCAGAAAATTCAATTTTATTGAAAATCAACTTAACTATAGCCCACAAATTCAGAGCCAGAAAAATCGAAAATCTGCAATTGTGCTCCGATTTCGATGGTTGATACCTCTATCAATAGGCATTGAGACCTTTAATCGTCATGCCAACGGTCATTTGAATCCCTCGAATATTTCTACACATTTCGCAGAAAATTCAATTTTATTGAAAATCAACTGAACTATAGCCCACAAATTCAGAGCCAGAAAAATCGAAAATCTGCAATTGTGCTCCGATTTCGATGGTTGATACCTCTATCAATAGGCGTTGAGACCTTTAATCGTCATGCCAACGGTCATTTGAATCCCTCGAATATTTCTACACATTTCGCAGAAAATTCAATTTTATTGAAAATCAACTATAGCCCACAAATTCAGAGCCAGAAAAATCGAAAATCTGCAATTGTGCTCCGATTTCGATGGTTGATACCTCTATCAATAGGCATTGAGACCTTTAATCGTCATGCCAACGGTCATTTGAATCCCTCGAATATTTTTACACATTTCGCAGAAAATTCAATTTTATTGAAAATCAACTGAACTATAGCCCACAAATTCAGAGCCAGAAAAATCGAAAATCTGCAATTGTGCTCCGATTTCGATGGTTGATACCTCTATCAATAGGCGTTGAGACCTTTAATCGTCATGCCAACGGTCATTTGAATCCCTCGAATATTTTTACACATTTCGCAGAAAATTCAATTTTATTGAAAATCAACTGAACTATAGCCCACAAATTCAGAGCCAGAAAAATCGAAAATCTGCAATTGTGCTCCGATTTCGATGGTTGATACCTCTATCAATAGGCGTTGAGACCTTTAATCGTCATGCCAACGGTCATTTGAATCCCTCGAATATTTTTACACATTTCGCAGAAAATTCAATTTTATTGAAAATCAACTGAACTATAGCCCACAAATTCAGAGCCAGAAAAATCGAAAATCTGCAATTGTGCTCCGATTTCGATGGTTGATACATCTATCAATAGGCGTTGAGACCTTTAATCGTCATGCCAATGGTCATTTGAATCCCTCGAATATTTCTACACATTTCGCAGAAAATTCAATTTTATTGAAAATCAACTGAACTATAGCCCACAAATTCAGAGCCAGAAAAATCGAAAATCTGCAATTGTGCTCCGATTTCGATGGTTGATACCTCTATCAATAGGCGTTGAGACCTTTAATCGTCATGCCAACGGTCATTTGAATCCCTCGAATATTTCTACACATTTCGCAGAAAATTCAATTTTATTGAAAATCAACTTAACTATAGCCCACAAATTCAGAGCCAGAAAAATCGAAAATCTGCAATTGTGCTCCGATTTCGATGGTTGATACCTCTATCAATAGGCATTGAGACCTTTAATCGTCATGCCAACGGTCATTTGAATCCCTCGAATATTTCTACACATTTCGCAGAAAATTCAATTTTATTGAAAATCAACTGAACTATAGCCCACAAATTCAGAGCCAGAAAAATCGAAAATCTGCAATTGTGCTCCGATTTCGATGGTTGATACCTCTATCAATAGGCATTGAGACCTTTAATCGTCATGCCAACGGTCATTTGAATCCCTCGAATATTTTTACACATTTCGCAGAAAATTCAATTTTATTGAAAATCAACTGAACTATAGCCCACAAATTCAGAGCCAGAAAAATCGAAAATCTGCAATTGTGCTCCGATTTCGATGGTTGTAACCTCTATCAATAGGCGTTGAGACCTTTAATCGTCATGCCAACGGTCATTTGAATCCCTCGAATATTTCTACACATTTCGCAGAAAATTCAATTTTATTGAAAATCAACTGAACTATAGCCCACAAATTCAGAGCCAGAAAAATCGAAAATCTGCAATTGTGCTCCGATTTCGATGGTTGATACCTCTATCAATAGGCGTTGAGACCTTTAATCGTCATGCCAACGGTCATTTGAATCCCTCGAATATTTCTACACATTTCGCAGAAAATTCAATTTTATTGAAAATCAACTGAACTATAGCCCACAAATTCAGAGCCAGAAAAATCGAAAATCTGCAATTGTGCTCCGATTTCGATGGTTGATACCTCTATCAATAGGCGTTGAGACCTTTAATCGTCATGCCAACGGTCATTTGAATCCCTCGAATATTTCTACACATTCGCAGAAAATTCAATTTTATTGAAAATCAACTGAACTATAGCCCACAAATTCAGAGCCAGAAAAATCGAAAATCTGCAATTGTGCTCCGATTTCGATGGTTGATACCTCTATCAATAGGCGTTGAGACCTTTAATCGTCATGCCAACGGTCATTTGAATCCCTCGAATATTTTTACACATTTCGCAGAAAATTCAATTTTATTGAAAATCAACTGAACTATAGCCCACAAATTCAGAGCCAGAAAAATCGAAAATCTGCAATTGTGCTCCGATTTCGATGGTTGATACATCTATCAATAGGCGTTGAGACCTTTAATCGTCATGCCAATGGTCATTTGAATCCCTCGAATATTTCTACACATTTCGCAGAAAATTTAATTTTATTGAAAATCAACTGAACTATAGCCCACAAATTCAGAGCCAGAAAAATCGAAAATCTGCAATTGTGCTCCGTTTTCGATGGTTGATACCTCTATCAATAGGCGTTGAGACCTTTAATCGTCATGCCAACGGTCATTTGAATCCCTCGAATATTTCTACACATTTCGCAGAAAATTTAATTTTATTGAAAATCAACTGAACTATAGCCCACAAATTCAGAGCCAGAAAAATCGAAAATCTGCAATTGTGCTCCGATTTCGATGGTTGATACCTCTATCAATAGGCGTTGAGACCTTTAATCGTCATGCCAACGGTCATTTGAATCCCTCGAATATTTCTACACATTTCGCAGAAAATTCAATTTTATTGAAAATCAACTGAACTATAACCCACAAATTCAGAGCCAGAAAAATCGAAAATCTGCAATTGTGCTCCGATTTCGATGGTTGATACCTCTATCAATAGGCATTGAGACCTTTAATCGTCATGCCAACGGTCATTTGAATCCCTCGAATATTTCTACACATTTCGCAGAAAATTCAATTTTATTGAAAATCAACTGAACTATAGCCCACAAATTCAGAGCCAGAAAAATCGAAAATCTGCAATTGTGCTCCGATTTCGATGGTTAATACCTCTATCAATAGGCATTGAGACCTTTAATCGTCATGCCAACGGTCATTTGAATCCCTCGAATATTTCTACACATTTCGCAGAAAATTTAATTTTATTGAAAATCAACTGAACTATAGCCCACAAATTCAGAGCCAGAAAAATCGAAAATCTGCAATTGTGCTCCGTTTTCGATGGTTGATACCTCTATCAATAGGCGTTGAGACCTTTAATCGTCATGCCAACGGTCATTTGAATCCCTCGAATATTTCTACACATTTCGCAGAAAATTTAATTTTATTGAAAATCAACTGAACTATAGCCCACAAATTCAGAGCCAGAAAAATCGAAAATCTGCAATTGTGCTCCGATTTCGATGGTTGATACCTCTATCAATAGGCGTTGAGACCTTTAATCGTCATGCCAACGGTCATTTGAATCCCTCGAATATTTCTACACATTTCGCAGAAAATTCAATTTTATTGAAAATCAACTGAACTATAGCCCACAAATTCAGAGCCAGAAAAATCGAAAATCTGCAATTGTGCTCCGTTTTCGATGGTTGATACATCTATCAATAGGCGTTGAGACCTTTAATCGTCATGCCAACGGTCATTTGAATCCCTCGAATATTTCTACACATTTCGCAGAAAATTTAATTTTATTGAAAATCAACTGAACTATAGCCCACAAATTCAGAGCCAGAAAAATCGAAAATCTGCAATTGTGCTCCGATTTCGATGGTTGATACCTCTATCAATAGGCGTTGAGACCTTTAATCGTCATGCCAACGGTCATTTGAATCCCTCGAATATTTCTACACATTTCGCAGAAAATTCAATTTTATTGAAAATCAACTGAACTATAGCCCACAAATTCAGAGCCAGAAAAATCGAAAATCTGCAATTGTGCTCCGATTTCGATGGTTGATACCTCTATCAATAGGCATTGAGACCTTTAATCGTCATGCCAACGGTCATTTGAATCCCTCGAATATTTCTACACATTTCGCAGAAAATTCAATTTTATTGAAAATCAACTGAACTATAGCCCACAAATTCAGAGCCAGAAAAATCGAAAATCTGCAATTGTGCTCCGATTTCGATGGTTGATACCTCTATCAATAGGCGTTGAGACCTTTAATCGTCATGCCAACGGTCATTTGAATCCCTCGAATATTTCTACACATTTCGCAGAAAATTCAATTTTATTGAAAATCAACTGAACTATAGCCCACAAATTCAGAGCCAGAAAAATCGAAAATCTGCAATTGTGCTCCGATTTCGATGGTTGATACCTCTATCAATAGGCGTTGAGACCTTTAATCGTCATGCCAACGGTCATTTGAATCCCTCGAATATTTCTACACATTTCGCAGAAAATTCAATTTTATTGAAAATCAACTATAGCCCACAAATTCAGAACCAGAAAAATCGAAAATCTGCAATTGTGCTCCGATTTCGATGGTTGATACCTCTATCAATAGGCATTGAGACCTTTAATCGTCATGCCAACGGTCATTTGAATCCCTCGAATATTTTTACACATTTCGCAGAAAATTCAATTTTATTGAAAATCAACTGAACTATAGCCCACAAATTCAGAGCCAGAAAAATCGAAAATCTGCAATTGTGCTCCGATTTCGATGGTTGATACCTCTATCAATAGGCGTTGAGACCTTTAATCGTCATGCCAACGGTCATTTGAATCCCTCGAATATTTTTACACATTTCGCAGAAAATTCAATTTTATTGAAAATCAACTGAACTATAGCCCACAAATTCAGAGCCAGAAAAATCGAAAATCTGCAATTGTGCTCCGATTTCGATGGTTGATACCTCTATCAATAGGCGTTGAGACCTTTAATCGTCATGCCAACGGTCATTTGAATCCATCGAATATTTTTACACATTTCGCAGAAAATTCAATTTTATTGAATATCAACTGAACTATAGCCCACAAATTCAGAGCCAGAAAAATCGAAAATCTGCAATTGTGCTCCGATTTCGATGGTTGATACATCTATCAATAGGCGTTGAGACCTTTAATCGTCATGCCAATGGTCATTTGAATCCCTCGAATATTTCTACACATTTCGCAGAAAATTCAATTTTATTGAAAATCAACTGAACTATAGCCCACAAATTCAGAGCCAGAAAAATCGAAAATCTGCAATTGTGCTCCGTTTTCGATGGTTGATACCTCTATCAATAGGCGTTGAGACCTTTAATCGTCATGCCAACGGTCATTTGAATCCCTCGAATATTTCTACACATTTCGCAGAAAATTTAATTTTATTGAAAATCAACTGAACTATAGCCCACAATTTCAGAGCCAGAAAAATCGAAAATCTGCAATTGTGCTCCGATTTCGATGGTTGATACCTCTATCAATAGGCGTTGAGACCTTTAATCGTCATGCCAACGGTCATTTGAATCCCTCGAATATTTCTACACATTTCGCAGAAAATTCAATTTTATTGAAAATCAACTGAACTATAGCCCACAAATTCAGAGCCAGAAAATCGAAAATCTGCAATTGTGCTCCGATTTCGATGGTTGATACCTCTATCAATAGGCGTTGAGACCTTTAATCGTCATGCCAACGGTCATTTGAATCCCTCGAATATTTCTACACATTTCGCAGAAAATTTAATTTTATTGAAAATCAACTGAACTATAGCCCACAAATTCAGAGCCAGAAAAATCGAAAATCTGCAATTGTGCTCCGATTTCGATGGTTGATACCTCTATCAATAGGCGTTGAGACCTTTAATCGTCATGCCAACGGTCATTTGAATCCCTCGAATATTTCTACACATTTCGCAGAAAATTCAATTTTATTGAAAATCAACTGAACTATAGCCCACAAATTCAGAGCCAGAAAAATCGAAAATCTGCAATTGTGCTCCGATTTCGATGGTTGATACCTCTATCAATAGGCGTTGAGACCTTTAATCGTCATGCCAACGGTCATTTTAATCCCTCGAATATTTCTACACATTTCGCAGAAAATTCAATTTTATTGAAAATCAACTATAGCCCACAAATTCAGAGCCAGAAAAATCGAAAATCTGCAATTGTGCTCCGATTTCGATGGTTGATACCTCTATCAATAGGCGTTGAGACCTTTAATCGTCATGCCAACGGTCATTTGAATCCCTCGAATATTTCTACACATTTCGCAGAAAATTCAATTTTATTGAAAATCAACTGAACTATAGCCCACAAATTCAGAGCCAGAAAAATCGAAAATCTGCAATTGTGCTCCGATTTCGATGGTTGATACCTCTATCAATAGGCGTTGAGACCTTTAATCGTCATGCCAACGGTCATTTGAATCCCTCGAATATTTCTACACATTTCGCAGAAAATTCAATTTTATTGAAAATCAACTGAACTATAGCCCACAAATTCAGAGCCAGAAAAATCGAAAATCTGCAATTGTGCTCCGATTTCGATGGTTGATACCTCTATCAATAGGCGTTGAGACCTTTAATCGTCATGCCAACGGTCATTTGAATCCCTCGAATATTTCTACACATTTCGCAGAAAATTTAATTTTATTGAAAATCAACTGAACTATAGCCCACAAATTCAGAGCCAGAAAAATCGAAAATCTGCAATTGTGCTCCGATTTCGATGGTTGATACCTCTATCAATAGGCGTTGAGACCTTTAATCGTCATGCCAACGGTCATTTGAATCCCTCGAATATTTCTACACATTCGCAGAAAATTCAATTTTATTGAAAATCAACTGAACTATAGCCCACAAATTCAGAGCCAGAAAAATCGAAAATCTGCAATTGTGCTCCGATTTCGATGGTTGATACCTCTATCAATAGGCGTTGAGACCTTTAATCGTCATGCCAACGGTCATTTGAATCCCTCGAATATTTTTACACATTTCGCAGAAAATTCAATTTTATTGAAAATCAACTGAACTATAGCCCACAAATTCAGAGCCAGAAAAATCGAAAATCTGCAATTGTGCTCCGATTTCGATGGTTGATACATCTATCAATAGGCGTTGAGACCTTTAATCGTCATGCCAATGGTCATTTGAATCCCTCGAATATTTCTACACATTTCGCAGAAAATTTAATTTTATTGAAAATCAACTGAACTATAGCCCACAAATTCAGAGCCAGAAAAATCGAAAATCTGCAATTGTGCTCCGTTTTCGATGGTTGATACCTCTATCAATAGGCGTTGAGACCTTTAATCGTCATGCCAACGGTCATTTGAATCCCTCGAATATTTCTACACATTTCGCAGAAAATTTAATTTTATTGAAAATCAACTGAACTATAGCCCACAAATTCAGAGCCAGAAAAATCGAAAATCTGCAATTGTGCTCCGATTTCGATGGTTGATACCTCTATCAATAGGCGTTGAGACCTTTAATCGTCATGCCAACGGTCATTTGAATCCCTCGAATATTTCTACACATTTCGCAGAAAATTCAATTTTATTGAAAATCAACTGAACTATAACCCACAAATTCAGAGCCAGAAAAATCGAAAATCTGCAATTGTGCTCCGATTTCGATGGTTGATACCTCTATCAATAGGCATTGAGACCTTTAATCGTCATGCCAACGGTCATTTGAATCCCTCGAATATTTCTACACATTTCGCAGAAAATTCAATTTTATTGAAAATCAACTGAACTATAGCCCACAAATTCAGAGCCAGAAAAATCGAAAATCTGCAATTGTGCTCCGATTTCGATGGTTAATACCTCTATCAATAGGCATTGAGACCTTTAATCGTCATGCCAACGGTCATTTGAATCCCTCGAATATTTCTACACATTTCGCAGAAAATTTAATTTTATTGAAAATCAACTGAACTATAGCCCACAAATTCAGAGCCAGAAAAATCGAAAATCTGCAATTGTGCTCCGTTTTCGATGGTTGATACCTCTATCAATAGGCGTTGAGACCTTTAATCGTCATGCCAACGGTCATTTGAATCCCTCGAATATTTCTACACATTTCGCAGAAAATTTAATTTTATTGAAAATCAACTGAACTATAGCCCACAAATTCAGAGCCAGAAAAATCGAAAATCTGCAATTGTGCTCCGATTTCGATGGTTGATACCTCTATCAATAGGCGTTGAGACCTTTAATCGTCATGCCAACGGTCATTTGAATCCCTCGAATATTTCTACACATTTCGCAGAAAATTCAATTTTATTGAAAATCAACTGAACTATAGCCCACAAATTCAGAGCCAGAAAATCGAAAATCTGCAATTGTGCTCCGATTTCGATGGTTGATACCTCTATCAATAGGCGTTGAGACCTTTAATCGTCATGCCAACGGTCATTTGAATCCCTCGAATATTTCTACACATTTCGCAGAAAATTTAATTTTATTGAAAATCAACTGAACTATAGCCCACAAATTCAGAGCCAGAAAAATCGAAAATCTGCAATTGTGCTCCGTTTTCGATGGTTGATACCTCTATCAATAGGCGTTGAGACCTTTAATCGTCATGCCAACGGTCATTTGAATCCCTCGAATATTTCTACACATTTCGCAGAAAATTTAATTTTATTGAAAATCAACTGAACTATAGCCCACAATTTCAGAGCCAGAAAAATCGAAAATCTGCAATTGTGCTCCGATTTCGATGGTTGATACCTCTATCAATAGGCGTTGAGACCTTTAATCGTCATGCCAACGGTCATTTGAATCCCTCGAATATTTCTACACATTTCGCAGAAAATTCAATTTTATTGAAAATCAACTGAACTATAGCCCACAAATTCAGAGCCAGAAAATCGAAAATCTGCAATTGTGCTCCGATTTCGATGGTTGATACCTCTATCAATAGGCGTTGAGACCTTTAATCGTCATGCCAACGGTCATTTGAATCCCTCGAATATTTCTACACATTTCGCAGAAAATTTAATTTTATTGAAAATCAACTGAACTATAGCCCACAAATTCAGAGCCAGAAAAATCGAAAATCTGCAATTGTGCTCCGATTTCGATGGTTGATACCTCTATCAATAGGCGTTGAGACCTTTAATCGTCATGCCAACGGTCATTTGAATCCCTCGAATATTTCTACACATTTCGCAGAAAATTCAATTTTATTGAAAATCAACTGAACTATAGCCCACAAATTCAGAGCCAGAAAAATCGAAAATCTGCAATTGTGCTCCGATTTCGATGGTTGATACCTCTATCAATAGGCGTTGAGACCTTTAATCGTCATGCCAACGGTCATTTTAATCCCTCGAATATTTCTACACATTTCGCAGAAAATTCAATTTTATTGAAAATCAACTATAGCCCACAAATTCAGAGCCAGAAAAATCGAAAATCTGCAATTGTGCTCCGATTTCGATGGTTGATACCTCTATCAATAGGCGTTGAGACCTTTAATCGTCATGCCAACGGTCATTTGAATCCCTCGAATATTTCTACACATTTCGCAGAAAATTCAATTTTATTGAAAATCAACTGAACTATAGCCCACAAATTCAGAGCCAGAAAAATCGAAAATCTGCAATTGTGCTCCGATTTCGATGGTTGATACCTCTATCAATAGGCGTTGAGACCTTTAATCGTCATGCCAACGGTCATTTGAATCCCTCGAATATTTCTACACATTTCGCAGAAAATTCAATTTTATTGAAAATCAACTGAACTATAGCCCACAAATTCAGAGCCAGAAAAATCGAAAATCTGCAATTGTGCTCCGATTTCGATGGTTGATACCTCTATCAATAGGCGTTGAGACCTTTAATCGTCATGCCAACGGTCATTTGAATCCCTCGAATATTTCTACACATTTCGCAGAAAATTTAATTTTATTGAAAATCAACTGAACTATAGCCCACAAATTCAGAGCCAGAAAAATCGAAAATCTGCAATTGTGCTCCGATTTCGATGGTTGATACCTCTATCAATAGGCGTTGAGACCTTTAATCGTCATGCCAACGGTCATTTGAATCCCTCGAATATTTCTACACATTCGCAGAAAATTCAATTTTATTGAAAATCAACTGAACTATAGCCCACAAATTCAGAGCCAGAAAAATCGAAAATCTGCAATTGTGCTCCGATTTCGATGGTTGATACCTCTATCAATAGGCGTTGAGACCTTTAATCGTCATGCCAACGGTCATTTGAATCCCTCGAATATTTTTACACATTTCGCAGAAAATTCAATTTTATTGAAAATCAACTGAACTATAGCCCACAAATTCAGAGCCAGAAAAATCGAAAATCTGCAATTGTGCTCCGATTTCGATGGTTGATACATCTATCAATAGGCGTTGAGACCTTTAATCGTCATGCCAATGGTCATTTGAATCCCTCGAATATTTCTACACATTTCGCAGAAAATTTAATTTTATTGAAAATCAACTGAACTATAGCCCACAAATTCAGAGCCAGAAAAATCGAAAATCTGCAATTGTGCTCCGTTTTCGATGGTTGATACCTCTATCAATAGGCGTTGAGACCTTTAATCGTCATGCCAACGGTCATTTGAATCCCTCGAATATTTCTACACATTTCGCAGAAAATTTAATTTTATTGAAAATCAACTGAACTATAGCCCACAAATTCAGAGCCAGAAAAATCGAAAATCTGCAATTGTGCTCCGATTTCGATGGTTGATACCTCTATCAATAGGCGTTGAGACCTTTAATCGTCATGCCAACGGTCATTTGAATCCCTCGAATATTTCTACACATTTCGCAGAAAATTCAATTTTATTGAAAATCAACTGAACTATAACCCACAAATTCAGAGCCAGAAAAATCGAAAATCTGCAATTGTGCTCCGATTTCGATGGTTGATACCTCTATCAATAGGCATTGAGACCTTTAATCGTCATGCCAACGGTCATTTGAATCCCTCGAATATTTCTACACATTTCGCAGAAAATTCAATTTTATTGAAAATCAACTGAACTATAGCCCACAAATTCAGAGCCAGAAAAATCGAAAATCTGCAATTGTGCTCCGATTTCGATGGTTAATACCTCTATCAATAGGCATTGAGACCTTTAATCGTCATGCCAACGGTCATTTGAATCCCTCGAATATTTCTACACATTTCGCAGAAAATTTAATTTTATTGAAAATCAACTGAACTATAGCCCACAAATTCAGAGCCAGAAAAATCGAAAATCTGCAATTGTGCTCCGTTTTCGATGGTTGATACCTCTATCAATAGGCGTTGAGACCTTTAATCGTCATGCCAACGGTCATTTGAATCCCTCGAATATTTCTACACATTTCGCAGAAAATTCAATTTTATTGAAAATCAACTGAACTATAGCCCACAAATTCAGAGCCAGAAAAATCGAAAATCTGCAATTGTGCTCCGATTTCGATGGTTGATACCTCTATCAATAGGCGTTGAGACCTTTAATCGTCATGCCAACGGTCATTTGAATCCCTCGAATATTTCTACACATTTCGCAGAAAATTCAATTTTATTGAAAATCAACTGAACTATAGCCCACAAATTCAGAGCCAGAAAAATCGAAAATCTGCAATTGTGCTCCGTTTTCGATGGTTGATACATCTATCAATAGGCGTTGAGACCTTTAATCGTCATGCCAACGGTCATTTGAATCCCTCGAATATTTCTACACATTTCGCAGAAAATTTAATTTTATTGAAAATCAACTGAACTATAGCCCACAAATTCAGAGCCAGAAAAATCGAAAATCTGCAATTGTGCTCCGATTTCGATGGTTGATACCTCTATCAATAGGCGTTGAGACCTTTAATCGTCATGCCAACGGTCATTTGAATCCCTCGAATATTTCTACACATTTCGCAGAAAATTCAATTTTATTGAAAATCAACTGAACTATAGCCCACAAATTCAGAGCCAGAAAAATCGAAAATCTGCAATTGTGCTCCGATTTCGATGGTTGATTACCTCTATCAATAGGCATTGAGACCTTTAATCGTCATGCCAACGGTCATTTGAATCCCTCGAATATTTCTACACATTTCGCAGAAAATTCAATTTTATTGAAAATCAACTGAACTATAGCCCACAAATTCAGAGCCAGAAAAATCGAAAATCTGCAATTGTGCTCCGATTTCGATGGTTGATACCTCTATCAATAGGCGTTGAGACCTTTAATCGTCATGCCAACGGTCATTTGAATCCCTCGAATATTTCTACACATTTCGCAGAAAATTCAATTTTATTGAAAATCAACTGAACTATAGCCCACAAATTCAGAGCCAGAAAAATCGAAAATCTGCAATTGTGCTCCGATTTCGATGGTTGATACCTCTATCAATAGGCGTTGAGACCTTTAATCGTCATGCCAACGGTCATTTGAATCCCTCGAATATTTCTACACATTTCGCAGAAAATTCAATTTTATTGAAAATCAACTATAGCCCACAAATTCAGAACCAGAAAAATCGAAAATCTGCAATTGTGCTCCGATTTCGATGGTTGATACCTCTATCAATAGGCATTGAGACCTTTAATCGTCATGCCAACGGTCATTTGAATCCCTCGAATATTTTTACACATTTCGCAGAAAATTCAATTTTATTGAAAATCAACTGAACTATAGCCCACAAATTCAGAGCCAGAAAAATCGAAAATCTGCAATTGTGCTCCGATTTCGATGGTTGATACCTCTATCAATAGGCGTTGAGACCTTTAATCGTCATGCCAACGGTCATTTGAATCCCTCGAATATTTTTACACATTTCGCAGAAAATTCAATTTTATTGAAAATCAACTGAACTATAGCCCACAAATTCAGAGCCAGAAAAATCGAAAATCTGCAATTGTGCTCCGATTTCGATGGTTGATACCTCTATCAATAGGCGTTGAGACCTTTAATCGTCATGCCAACGGTCATTTGAATCCCTCGAATATTTTTACACATTTCGCAGAAAAT